>JAWZYV010007958.1:0-342503 GCA_038373885.1 Cheiracanthium punctorium | reverse complement strand
CTGACTTTCTCAAAACTAGATCAAACTACTTTTGTAATGGGGTAGGTTTGCATTTTGATTTGTTAAGCTGTGCCTATGCACCGCTAAAATGTATGTAATCAGTAGTGGCACCATCTCTTGAGACAAATATTACTGTAGGGATTAATTGTTTTGAAACTTAACTTTATTCTATAAATTCTTAAAAACTTTAATCATTTTAACTTCATCTTTAATTTCAATAGCTTAAATAAAATGTGACTAAAGTTTAAATAAAAACAATTTTCCAAGTTTCAAAACTCAAATCCGTTCTCCCTTCATTGCAAAAAGGGTTAAGTGCCAGCAGAATATTTCCCAGGGGGGCAAAGACTACTTCAACATATGGTTACCATGTTGGAAAGAGCAAAAAAGCAAGGAAAAACACTGCATACAAAAATACAGGGGGGGGGAGATTGCCCCCCTTTGCCCTATTCTGCCGGCGCCCATGTTAAGTGCTGCTCTGTTAGAATAGCATTCTAGTTTTTTTGTAAACGGCCACATGAGCATCAATTTAAAATCAAAACAACCTGTATCGGCAAAGTTGAGAAGCTCTTACACTTCTTGCCAAAGTTAATTTTCTTTTTTGTGCTGATTTAACATGGGAATCATTCTTTCAACTAGTAAAATCTTTATGCAAATATTTCCTCGTTTTGCAGGATGCAAATTTCTTTGCTCCCACACGTAGCGATCCCTGATTGGATGTTATTTCTACTGCTGTATAAAATCTCCCTATCTTAACAGTTTGCTGAGAGTGTCGGGTGAAGTTCAGCCAGCAGCTAGAAGCCACGTTTAAATTACTTTATTTTATACTGCGAATTGCAGATATCTTTATTTTAAGTAGGATGTACTTTAAGTAGAATCTTTCGTCTGTGGTATCAGCCTGTTGTGTTAGTTATGTAAGCTTTCCAAAAATATAAAATTTAAGAGTTTGTTTCTAATTCAGCTAAATGTCTTTAACTTAAAATATTTCATAATGATAAGTTTAACGAATGGCTCATGAGACTGTGATAATATTGATAATCTACATGTATCTAGCAAAATGTAATGATGATTGCTCATATAACTTGTAAGTGGAAATTGTTCTTTAATAAACATATTTTAGCCTATTTATGGCTTTGTTTCAATATTTAAATTTAACGTTGGTAAGGAGATATTAGACCTCAGAATGTTTAGTTCCTCAGGAACAACAATTACCAAGTAATTTTAAAGATTTTTTGTAGAAGATCGGCAATTTTTTTAATAGCGTAAACTCCGCACCCAGTATAAATGCCGCATCTACTATTTTTTAACTGTTAAACTCGTAAACACCGCCGCATTTCTTCCATAAATTACGGTACTTAATTCAAAGAGACGATAATCACGTGCAAAATTTGAATAAAACATTGCTCACATGGCTTGCGATTCTCATTAAAATACACTACAGGCCAGTTTTGACCAACAGATCGTGCAAGTGCTTTAAAATACAAAAAGTACAAAATATGAATTTAAATAAACTTACCCTGCAACAATAATCTGCATTGTGGCACGACATCCAGTCTGTTTGGATGTCCGTAATCCCTTCACTTTATTATTAGATGCATGCTGGCAGTGCATGTCAACTTTAAATAAATTTTTTAGGCCAGATCTTTTATAGGTTCTACTGATCCTCCATGTAATTTTTGAATCATCACTCCACTTCTGAAGCCATTCCTTGGGGGGAGGAAAAAAATTATATAAATATATAACATATACCAATATATATATCCTACACCAACCAAACAACTCATTAACCAACAGCCGCACTTACATAAACATAAAAAATGCATGTATTGAAAAATCTGCTTATTTTTTAAATTTGCTTCAATTTCCAAACAAAATATTTTTTAAAAATTGCCCTACCATTTTTTTATAAGGCAGAAAACACATATACTTTTCTATTAAACACATCATACTGACAGCAATTTTTATAAGAGTTTTTAAGATATTTCAAATTATATTAAATATCTGTAAAAACTTGAGCCCACTAGAAACATTTAAAAATAAAAAAAGAAAGAAAAAAAAAGCAAATACATGGAAGTGACTGTACAGTATCTATAGTCTTTCTTTTCTATTAAATCATGCCGACCATGCCAAATTTATAAAATGCTGAACATTGAGATCAATTTCTGAAGTTTGCAGGTTCAGAATTCTTTCGCCTTGTGTGGCTGTCGATCTGTCGTTATACTATTTTGGGTGGTTACTACTTGTGGGTGAAATTACCATAAAGAGGGTGGATCTGCTACCTAATGTCCAAAGTGGGACTGCTGCTTTACCTAAAGTTTAGTTTTAAAAGCTTCAAGCTGAAATAGAAAAACCTGCTGTTGAAAAGATAAAGAAATACAAATTATGAGGCTAACAACAGCCTTTATTTTTCTTAAAACACATTCGAATGTCAGCATTACATAAATCGATCATAAGATTGTCAAAATTACAAAAAGGGATCATTAGATCCAACAAATTGAACATAAAAATTTTAAGTTGAAAAAAGTCCTTCAATAATTTTGATGTTTTAAATTTAGTTTAAAAAAAAAAAAAACACTTGATGAACAGCATTTTGTTCAACCTTTAATTTAAAGTTAAATTTTAAACTCTAATTGAGAAAAGATTTAAAGATTGATTACAAAAGTTAATTTGAATAACTTTCCCTGAGAAAAATTAGGTAACCTCATTAGAGGAAAGAATACTAGCATTAAAACAAATTGAAGCCATCGCATTTCGTGAGGCAAAACCCATCCCGCTTTGGAGCCGACTGGCTGACCTACTAACCTTGACACGGGGCGTCCTGCCTAGGTGCCTTTCCAACTCGGTTTCGCATAAGAGAAACACACACCTTAAATCTCATTGGCCAAGACAATGACATCACTGCCAACGAGATTCAAAGGCAACACCCACGGGCAGAAAATCTGTTTATTGTCATGCCAACTTTACCGAGCAAAAGAAAGATCTGCATACCGAAACTAGCGACGAAAAACGTAAAGATTCATTTCATAAAAGGGAACAATCAATGATTCGTACACATAAGGAAGAAACAACCAAACTTGTTTCACTCTAGGAATAAACGTTTACATGCGAAGTCATGTATATTCTACGATTCTCTTTCTTTAACCCTTTAACGCACAGTGGTTCCACTCTGGGAACACCAAACTCTGATGTTTTGACAGTTGCCAGTCACGAAGGAGAGATTTGATTTCTATAATAATAGTTGCGAGTGACATAGCTCCACGAGAATTCTTTACTTTTTAGCACGTCATTTCCCGTAAAAAAATGGTAACGATTATTTTTAACAGCACTTACATCTGCTGAAAAATGGAAGAATGCGATAACAGCTGGATAGATTTCCCAATGCTGAAAAAAGAGCAGCCGTTGCCATCGCTCGACTTAACTACTAGCAAGATGGCAGACGATCGAAATGTTCATCGCGTGGCACAGATCTAGAGACCCTTTTTTGACGCAGCTTGCTGTGCGGCACAGCCAGCTGTCGTCAAAAAAGTGTCTCTAGAACTGTGGCACGCGATAAACGTTTCAATCGTCCGCCATCTTGCTGATAGTTAAGTCGAGCGATGGCAACGGCTGCTTTTTTTCCAACATTGGGAAAGGATTGCGCCTCAAAGGGTTAAACAGAAGGGTTAAACAAGACTTCGTATGAGGACACACTCAAATTTCGTACATTACCTCATTAGTGCATTGGGCGCATTTTATTGTTTGAGAATGTTTTTGTACGGGTATCATATACAAATTTAAAAAGCGTAACTTTTTGTAAATGAACGAGAGGAATTTTTTCTGAACGGAGTCTTTAAATGTCAAGACTCAGAAATTTTGAGAGTGGCGTATGGCCACTGGACTTGATTAATTCAGTGGCCACTTGAACGGAATCTTACGGTAACGCGTAATTAAAATATATGTATGAGCATAAACAGTGTTGTATGAAAGGGAGGGGGCTTAATCCCTCCCCATACGCTTGGAAGAAGGAAGAAAATAACCACGGTTCAGTACAATGTCTTTATTAGATTCCAGCATTGATAAAAACATGCTCTGAGCCCAGGGCCGATCCCAGAATAAAATCTTGGAGAGGGTGTGTGAGAAGAGAGGTAAATTGCCGACTGAAAAAATAGATTTGGCGATTCAGTTCCCAAGTTGGTCACCTCCCTATATTAGACAGTTTCCCGAGGAACAGAACGTGGCCATAACATAGAAACAGCATAAATACCTCTGTAAGTTGTACAGAGTTGTCATGTCAAATTATATTTTTTAAAAATGATACATAGAATAAATGGCGAAATTTAAAGTGTGAAAAAATTTCAAAGAGTGCTTTGTGATTTAGATAAGTAATTATGACTTTCAGATTATGATACCACATAAATCTACTGGATTTTCTTAGCTATATGTTGGCAGGAATGCTATTGCATGACGAACAGTTAACTGTTCGCTCCCAGCACTGCTAAAGACGCGAAGGCAGAGAAGGCATAAATAAAAATTGGGCTAATAAAGAAAACAAACATTTCAAATAGTATCATATTTTAAACCGCAAAACATGGCTTTCTGCTTTTAATACTATCACGCCACCACAATTCAATTACATCATGAGAATTAAAATTTGACTTATAAAAGATAAGTAAATTTTCTTTTTTTCTGTTCTTCTCAAGTTATCATTACAAAAGAGAATTCTAAGGAAACTTCGAATCAGACATGGATTAATTCAATTTTGAGGATAGGAGCGGCTGGTAGAAATTTATGTCCATTTTATGGAAGTAAAATAGGATCTATTACATTTTTTATGTAATTTCTTTTTTTTTAAATCTTGGGTGAGGACTTAATCCGGCAGCTTTCGAATTCAGCAGCAAAGATTTTCCATTCCTGTCCGGAGGAAAGGGGGGAGGGGTCATATGTTTCCGGCTGCACTAACATTTTTGACCACGGGCCGCCACTGAGGAGTACAAAGAATGAGAGTAGAATAATTTGAAAAGTAAAGAAAGCAAAGTTATAACTTATGTGTGTTTTTAAAAGATTATAGGTTAGAGAGTAACTAAGTAATTTAATTTCATTTGCTTTAGTCGTTATTATGTGATGCACGAACACAAATGTACACTGCTGGAAACAATTTTTGAAAAATCCCAAAATCTAATCAAGATTTTTTTAAAATTTGATGCCTACAGTTTAAGTTGAGTGACCACCTATCCTGACACGAAATTTCACTTCATTCATTTTAACGTGATGCTCAAACAAAAATGTATGCAGTTTGAATTGAATTTCGCAAAATCTCAAAATCTAATCAATTTTTTTGTTTAATTCGACACATACGTTTTAAGTTGAGTGATCGCCAAATTATGTGTGCCAATTAACATTATTATGTGACGCGTGAACAAAAAAAGTGTTAAAGTACTACTAGAAAGCGATCTTTGAAAAAGCATCAGTAATAATGGAGATAAAAAAATAATTCCGTCCAATTTCTTCCAGAGTTGCAGTGAGTGAAATTAATGTATTATAATCATTCATTTAAAAAAAAAGACTGATTTAAATCATTTTATTTTAAATATCAAGTTAAAATCTTTAATGAATTAAAATCTTGAGTTCTTAGTGACTAGCTGCGTGCCCGTTTTCCGCACGGTAGGGAACGTAAGTAAAATTTACGTAAATATTTAGTTAGTATCATAGTAACCAAACTAAGTTAAATGTACATGAAAATTTTGCTTCCCTTTTTGGACAGCGTGACGCAAAAGATAAATTAAAGTATTGAAATAAGTTCATTTGAATACATTATATAGACTCAGTGAAAGTGTGATATATTTGACAGTGTATTTCATAATTAAAAGCATTGCTTAAATGCGTAAATCTTCTTTAGAATATAAAACGAAAGTAACTGTAACGGAATTCAAAAACAAATCTTTAAAAATCCCAGCAGGGTGTCACTCAAAATTTGATATCATTATTTTTAAGACCCATATTTAAAATTCATATAGCTATAAAGTAAAATGCTGCGTCACAAATTTTTAACAGGTTAAAAGTTTTTGTATGGGTTTATATTTTCCTCTGGTTTGTCTTTTAAAAGAGGGCGAAACTGACATAAAATTAAACATTTTCTAATTCGAATTTCGAAAAAAATCGCTTCAGGGCTTGTTAGAATCTGCCCTAGTGAAACCGTATAAATCTCAGTGCATGCTCACGAATGTGCTGAAATCAGACATTTGAGTAGCTTTTTACCCTGAAAATTGCAAAAAATCTTTAAAAATTAGGGAACGCGTGGATTTCTAGAATTTTAAAGTAGCCTACGGCCTATTCTATGTCGTTTTACGTGTATGTGCAAAATTTCAAGACGATCAGTCTGAGGGTGTGGGAGGAGTTCCCGGACAAACAAACTTTCACATTTATATAATAGATTTATAAATACTTTTAAATGTATATACATATTCTGAAGAAGAAAAAATGAGACTGGGTGCAAAAAAATGACACATGCCAAATCTAACATTTTCTGTTTCACGGTATCACAATCTTAAAGTAATAAATATTAATCTGTGCCACAAAACACACTTAAAAAATTACACATTAAACTTCACGGTTTATTCTAGTATAATTTTTTTAAACATAACTTGATATGACACACTATCATAGTTTTTAAAATGAAGATATTAAAAAATATTATTTATAAAAGAGCTCAGACATAAAAGAAATCTGTTAACAAGAAATAACTTCAATGTTTCTACACGGTCTACAAAAGTTTTTTCTCAAATGTTGAAAATTTTACAAAATATTTGCTTTAAAGCCCCCCCCCCCCATTCGGGTTGAAAAAAAAAGGATCTCTAAGAATACTTCATAAATGAGTTATTAACGTAAGCACAAATCTCTTTATTATTGGAGCAAAATAACTGGTCCTTATTAAATGAATATACCCTGATAGTGGTAAACTTAGAACTGGTAGGGAAATAAAAATGCCTGTAAATTAAATTTTAAATGTAAAATCTAGAGACGAGGAAAGAAAAAACATCAAAATCCAGTAGACAGGCAGGTAAGTTTTAGAGTTACACCGTAAATATAATTACATTTAGTGAAATGATAATAAAATTACTTTGTCAAGGGGATAGCTGCAGGTAACAAAATTAACGGTTATATATCCGAATATGTTAAGGCGGGGAGATAACAGCTTTTTTTGTTGTTTCTTCTCCTTTGTTTGTTTATATTAAAAGTGGCATGCATTCAATAAATAGGGGAACTTTTATGAGGTGTTGCTCATAACATAAAATATTTTATAAACGGTTAAAACCTTTATAATGTAGTATCAACCATTATTAAATAATAGAGTGCGTTGTGCTCGATTGTTTAATAATGTATTGTAGCAACTGCTTTGTATGCTGGTTACTACTGGAGTATAATTAAAGAAATTATTCAGCTATCCTTTTTAAAAAAAAAAATAGTAATACATTAAACAGAAACAGCCATGGGCGCCCATAAGGGGAGGCAAGGTGGAGCATTTGCCTCCCCCCCTAGAGCTTTATAGTCTGTTCGTGGAAACGAGAGAAAGAAAGTAAACAAATGGGTTACCAAAGAATTACATTTTTTGGCACCAATTCCTAGTTTGGAATTCAGAAAGGTTAAATGTGCCTAACAGCGTAAATGGAAGAAAGCAGAAATTGACACTGTGTTTGGCGCTTTGGCAAAATGCCAGGTGCTTACTCTTCGCCAGTTTGCACGTGCAACTATTTTGTTTCGTTCTCCCGACTCCAACCTCCTTAAGCCAAAAACAGGAAGACTCGGGTTGAAAAAACAGAAGATTTCACAAAAAATCAGAAGATAAAAATAAAATAAAAAAAATATTTTAAGAACAGAAGTCTGTTTCCCCCAGTGTATATCACCATTTCTTTTTTTTTTATATTAGTATTGTATAGAAATAAAAACAAAATTAAATAGCAATAGAAAAGAGCTTACCTGAATTTTTTTATATAAAATGAAAAAAGATGGAGTATTTTCACAAAAATAAAAAACAATTAAATATATGTAAAATTGACTTTATTTTTAACCAAAGTATGTTGAAAAATAAACAGATTAAGATTTTTTTTTTTTTTTATCTCGTTCAAAGTAGCTTTTACTAATAGTTCATAAAAAAAAAATGATTTTCAAGCTTTAGTTTTCAATACTAATAAATGTTCTAATGATGAATCACTGAGGGAAGAACGAAATGAAGTTCTGCTAACTATCAATGAAAGATTTGCTTACAAATGCTTTGACATCAGTCATACTACAGCATTGTGCTGTTAGCTGTTGAAATGATTAACTTAATAAATTATTTTGGAATAGAATTATTAATTTACAATTTTTTCGCAGTTTGTAATACAATTTAATAAATGAACTAAAGATTTTAAAAAAACGGAAGATTTCATCTTCTGGCAGAAGACAGCTTAAAAAAACAGAAGTCTTCTGTCAAAACCAGAAGAGTAGGCAGATATGCATGATGTATACAAATGGCAAAACCAGAACTAAATTTGTTAAAAGTTTTAAATTTGCTCCCTTCTAGAAAATTTTTTTGGAGTTTGCTCCCCCAAACCCCCCTAGAAAAATTCCTATGGCGCCCATGGAAACAGCAACAACAAAAAAAAGTTTTTAATAAATCTAAAATGACTTACTTTGGCAGAAATCTCATCACGGACTTCTTTTATGAAAAAGACGGTTGAATCATCGGTTACATCCGCTTTTCTATATGAATAATTGTTTGGTAAATTGCAATTCATCCTGCTGAAAAGGATCCACAAAGAGTGACAAAATATGAAAAATTCAAAGATGAATTAAATTTTAAAGGAATTGATTTTCCTGTGTCATTAGACAATATTAAGAAATTTGAAAAGCTAAATAATATATCTATAAATGTTTGTAGTTTTGATAAATCAATTTACCACTTAGAATAACTGAAAATAAATTAGAAAAGCATGTAAACTTGTTTTATTTGAAAGATGAAAAAAATTATCAGTATTGTTGGATTAAAAATATGAATAAATTGCTCAGATCACAAATTACTACTAATCAAGTATTCTTATGCGATATATGTTTAAATTATTTTTTATTCTGAACATAGATTAAAGATACTTGAGGAAGAGTTAAAAAAGAAAGAAGCTGTAGCAATTGAAATGCCTCAAAAGAGGAAATTTATTCAATTTGAAAACCATGTAAGAAAAATGCAAACTCCACTTACTATATATGCCGATTTTGAGTGTCTCTTGCCTAAAATTGATGCATATGAGTTGGATCCAACTAAATCATATACTGTAAAGTATCAAACACAGCAACCGCACACGTATAAATTACGTATTCCCGATGTCGAAATGTCGAAAATAGGACGAGGAAAAATTACAGTAAAAACCAGTGTTTAAAAGAGATCAAACATACATGGTGTTGTCGACGTTATAAAGAGCCGTTCTGTGTTGGTCAGGGACGCGGCTGATCTTCGACAGTTATGTTGGTCACCCTCACGAGGTCTATGTTCCGTCAATAGATCGTCGATTTTCCGCTCATGGCTTCGGCGGTCTTGAGAGACCCCCCCAGCCAGCCAAGAAGAAACAGTGGAGCATCGAGAAATTTTTTCAGCTTAGTTAATAGTCAGTTGAACGTAAAAGAAACAGTACAGGGGAGACAGAATTTACGGGGTCCTTTCTCACGACCTTTGACATGTCCACCCCAACCGTTTTCTCAGAAAACAGATGCTGTTATTTTTTTTTTTTGTGTGAATTCGTTCATGGTTCGCGTGGCTCGTACTTCGCACTTCGCAGTTTTTTTATGCAAGGGCAGAACTAGCTCCATTTTCAGCGCGTGGTCAATGGCTGAGCTCAGCTGCGCTACACAGAAGAGTAAAATTTCCATAGTTTTAACTATAAAAGTGGATATTTTTCAAGTTCAATGCTAACACGATTTATCGTTAGCTTGGCATATTAATAAGTTCGTCTGGCTCTCTTTAAATTGTGTTGGCCAGTGATGTTATTAAAGTTTATCGGAGTGACTACAAATTTTAATTCCAGCCATCAAAATTTTAGAGGTGAGTTAAATAATTATTTAACTAACTCTTATGTGCTTTGTTTCTTTTAATAATTTTCTTTTTACTTGCTAATTATAAGTCTTCTTATTTGTATTATAGAGTGAAATATACAGGTACAATTGGCATAAAAACAACTGTTTACCTTAAGCATATGCAATATTTTTTCTCATTATAAGCACGAATTTACTTAATGTAAAATTACTATAACAAAAGTCAACTTATTATTGCATTATGGCATAACTTACAATGAAACAGATTAAAGCACTTTATGCAAAGGTAATAGTTTTTCTTTTTAATTTGTATACTAATATGTATGCATTTAGTATGTAATTTAAACCTCTTTGAAGTAGTAAAATTTAACAAATCAAAGAATTAAGAGAGATAAATAAAAAAAGTTTGTCTAATGAAGTAGACAAAATTTTCTCGTGGGAGGGTCAGGGCGGGGGGACTTAAATTTGTAGATAGGAAACTTGTTCTCTATTTTATTACAGGAAAACTATAATAAACTATGGAGATAAAAAAGCAGGCTTATTCGTCTAATAGAAGTCATTCCTTGACGATTTCGTCGAATCCTGACAGTTTATAAACATAGTAATTATACCGGAATTCCAGACATTTTGAGAATATGTCACTCACACGCCATTTATATACATCGTGAAAGCATGGAAATTCAAACTTCTTGTCCGGTGTACATGCCGTTTAAAAGGAAACACTTTATATTTCTAAATATAATACATTTTACTACTATATGTTATCTAATGAAAAGTAATTTTGAATTGAATGATCAGAAATAACAAGTTTTAAATTACCTTCTAATCGTTTAGATAAAGTTATGAAATGTATATCCATAAAAGTTTGAACACATACAAAAATATATTAAAGTTAAAATATAATCTTGATTTTGAATTTAACTGATAAGTAACTCGCATGAACGACTTATGTCACTATTTTACATTTTAAAGGGTTTCCATTTTTTCTCCTGGTACATTTTATTAATCGCTTTGACTGTATTAGGTATTTTTAATAAAAGGGTGCAAAAATTATTTAATCTACTCTTATAAACTATCTAAATATTTCCATATATTGGTTAAAAAGTAACCTTTTTTTATATAAAATAAGTAAATTATATTTACTGTTAGTAAAATTGCATTTTAAACTGTATTCCTTACTTAACTAAATTTACTAATATTTTATTTAATTTTTAAGTTACTTTTTCACCATCTTTCACCAATATATGACGATATTTAGATTGTTTATAACATTGAATTAAACAGCGCCCCCCTTTATTGAATATACCTAATACAGTAAAAACAATTCATAAAATGTACCGGGGGAAAAAGTAAACCCTTTAAAATGTAAAATAGAGACATAAGCTATTTGTGCATGTTACGGATCAATTAAATTCAAAAAATCAAGATTATATATTTTCTTTAATGCATTTTCTCTGTGTTCAAATTTTTATGAATTTATATTTTACAACTTCATCTAAACGACCAGAAGTTAATTTAAAACTTGTAATTTCAACACATTTAATTAAAAATTACTTTTCATTAGCTAACAAACTAACATTAAAATGTATTATATAGAAATATAAAATGTTTCCTTTTAAACGGAAAAAGTGCACAAGATCAGAACAGTTTGAATTTCCATTCCTTCACGACGTAAGTAAATTGTAAGTGACTATTCTCTAAATGTCTGGAATTGCGGCATAATTACTACGTTTATAAATGGTGAGAATTCGACAAATTCTGCGAAAGCTTTAAAGAACGACTTCTATTAGACGAATGTAAGCCGGTTTTCTCTGTCCTGTTGGAGCAATTCGACAACGTATAACGTAAAATCAACCACTATGAGCAGAATTTTATAAACGGATTCCGAGAATCTGTCTTTGCCGTTGTAGCGACGACTGTTCGACCAATATCGGGGATTTTCTCTTCCTGTGCCGGTCACCTTTTTCCATTCTTGCGCCGTAGCTAAGCGAGATTGTTATCTCTCACGGTCACCCCTCACGGGTAATACGCCGTCTAGAAGATCAGCGCTCGACGGGCAAACAGGTGGACATATCCAATGATTTTTAACGTGGATGATTACGTCGAAACTACGTCGACGGCGACGTTAATTCGATGTATCGTGGCAGGCTGGAAAAAACACGTGGCTGGTGCATTTTGTTTTTATATCAAATATGAAAATGAATACTTTAAACAACCTGTAGTTTATAGAGGATCTGATTCAGTCAAAAAGTTTGTATCTATGTTAAAAATGGATACTCTTAAAATTAAAAAAATTATAAAAGAAAAACTGCCAAATATGAAAGTATTAAATCAATGATAGATTTTGATGGAGGACACTATAAAATTACTAATATTTGTCATATATGCGAAAAAGGAATCAGCCCTGCTGATGAAGAGAAAAAAGTAATTGATCATTGCCATTTAACTGGAAAATATAGGGGTTCTGCTCATAATATATGTAATTTAAATTATCAAATTCCAAAATTTATTTCAGTGAAAATTTATAACATGACCGGGTATGATTCCTATTTGTTTATAAAAGAACTTGGAAAGGATGCATCAAAAATAAATGTTATACCTAATACTGAAGAAAAAATATATCCTTCACCACAGAAGTAGGAGCGATGAATTTGAGATTTATTGATTCATTTAAGTTTATGGCAAGCAGTTTAGATAATTTATAAAAAAAAAATTGAGAAAATTTCCTGATGAATTGAGTAAGTGTCAACCAAACTAAAAAAAATGAAGTATATCAAATACTTGAAATCAAAATTTAGAGAGACATAAGTACATTTTCCTGATGATAAATTAGATCTGATTACAAAAAAGGTGTATATCCTTATGATTATATGGATTCAAGAGATAAATATGAAGAAACATTTTTAAGTTTTTAAACAAACATCTCTAAAATTTTCAAATACATCTGTTAAAATTATACCTGCAAAATTTAATAAATACCTCCAAAAGATAAATATCATAATAAATTGAATGAGCGTGGCAAAACTGATGAAGAATATAAGCATGCTCAACGTGTTTGAAAAGAATTTAATATAAAAAATCTAGGTGAATATACAGAAAGATGTCAAAACAGATGTATTAATTTTAACAGATGTATTTTAAAATTTTAGAGATGTTTGTTTAAAAACTTAAAAATTAGATCCAGATTGGCATTTTACTGCTCCTGGTTTATCTTGGGATGCAATGTTGAACATAACAGGAGTTAAACTAGACTTGTTACATAATTATGATATGGTTCTTATGTTAGAAAAAGGATTAAGAGGTGGTGTTTCTCTCGCAATGCTGTAATAGATATGGAAAAGCAAATAATAAATATATGAAAAATTATGATAAAACTAAAGAATGCAATTTTATAGCGTATCTTGATGCCAATAACCTTTATGGATGGGCACAGAGCCAATATTTACCATATGGAGAATTTATATGGTGTAATATAGAAGAAATAAAGTCTGTCAAAGAAAAATTATATGAACTAAAAGATGATGCAAGGACTAGTTATATATTTGAAGAAGATATCTAAAAAAGTTACATGATTATCATTCAGATTTACCACTATGTCCTGAAAATAGAATTCCCGAAAATTCTAAACAAGGTAAGTTATTAACGACTTTATACGATAGAGAGAAATATGTAGTTCATTATAGAAGTTTAAAACAATGTTTGAAAATGGGTGCGTATAGTATTGCAATTTAACCAATAGGATTGGTTGAAAAATATATAGATTTAAACACTGAAATGAGAAAGAACCCTAGTTTAGCAATGACTGCTTGTTTTCTGCTCGGTCGTTCATCGACTCATCGTTGACTCGTCGAATTCAGTCATCGGCAAGTGCACTTTTGCTTATCTGCAATAGATGAATTTTTATTCATGGATAGAAGTGATCTAGACGAGCAGTTTCGCTGATGGGAAACCGAAAAACAATATTGTTACGAAAATCGCCAAGTGGGTGTATTTTAAATCAGTCCAATGCACAGTAAACAAAAAAAAATAACACTTTATTTCACGGCCCGCAGCTTGATGGCTCAAAATAATACAAGAAACTTTAGCATACGCTAACTAAAATCACAAATAAGCACAACAATGACGCTATTCAGTTCACAGAATCAACCGTGCGCTTCAAAGTCTATCACTCAACTGAACTCCCCGGAGAGAGATCCTAGCGCTTTTATAGAGATGATGACGTCACCAGAATCGCCAAGAAATTTCTGGGACATCAAATTGAAATATGGTCTCGAGACATGAATTTTCTCGAAGCCGCCATTTGTCGCCAAGGTCGCCAAGTCGCCAAGATGATCGCCAAGACTACAGGGTTACCATTATCGGAGGACCGCTATTATGCCTGCAAAACTAGTTTCACGGCGGTACATGCAATACGGGAGCAAATTAAGTTATTATTTCGCAACACTGCTCCCCTCTTTAAAAAAACTGACTACCCGGAAGTCTAATCACACAACATTATGATCAGTAGCACCGTATGGAGCTAAAAGATTAATGTGGATGGCTCTCGGTTTTGAATTGGGCGACTTCTGGACTCTGTAGATAACGTCGTTCAATTTCTTGACAACTGTATAAGGTCCTTCCCAGTTCTGTTGCAACTTAGGCCTCAGACCTCTCCTTCGTTTTGGGTTATACAGCCAAACTTGATCACCCTCCTTAAATTGGTGATTCGTTGCTTTGGCGTCGTAACGGATCTTCATTCGGTCACTCGCCAAATTGATTCGCTCTCTGGCAAACGAATGAACTCTTTCTAATCTTGCTTCTAAATTACTCATGTAATCATTCCGTGAGGAGGGCGTATCACATAGTCCTCGAAAAACAATATCACTGGGTAATCGAAGAGAACGGCCGAACAACATCTCTGATGGAGATTATCCGGCCGTCTCATGAACCGCACTTCTGTAAGCCAGGAGGAACAGTGGCAAAAATGTATCCCAGTTGGTTTGATTCTTCGAAACAAATATTGAAAGATGATTCAAAATTGTTCGATTGTGCCTCTCGACCATGTCATCGGACTCGGGATGTAACGGTGTTGTTCGAGTCTTTGTGATTCCCAAATATTCGCAGAGTTCCGAAAATAGTGCTGAATTAAAATTTGTACCTTGATCCGAATGTAACATCATAGGGACTCCGTAATAAGAGATCCAGTTTCTGACCAGTTCTTCAGCTACCGTTGAAGCTTCCTGATTTGAGATGGCAATCGCTTCTGGCCATTTGGTAAAGTAATCCATCAGGACTAAGACATATCGATTGCCTTTCGATGTTGTAGGCAGGGTTCCTAGGATATCTAAAGCCACTCTTTCGAAAGGCGCGCCAACGTTATAGCGCTGCAAACGACCCTTTGTTTTCATTTTAGGTCCTTTCCGGGCACCGCAATCGTGGCATTCTCTACACCATTTTTCAACATCGGCTCGAAGTCGATCCCAATAAAATCGCTCCCTGATTTTATTTAACGTCTTCATCACTCCAAAATGTCCTCCACTTTCACTATCATAAATCTCCTGCAGAACCTCTGGAATTCTGCTACGTGGGAGAATTAGGGCCCGATTCAAACGAAACGCGATCGGTCGTCTCCAAAACGATCGTTTTCTCTCTGGAAGTTCAATTGCTTTTACAAGCGATCGCAAAAGTGTATTGAAAGTGAAACAAAATAGGCGATCGAACTTACAGGTTTGCTAGATCGAAACTTTATCGCCACAGAGTAAAAACGCAACTTCCGATGACGTAGAAAGTCGCTGTTAACCAATAAAAGAATCGCATCTTTCTCTGGAAAAACTTTTAACTTAATGGCGACGACTAACTGTTTATTTATGTTTGAGCTGCAACGGACAGCAGGCTGTGTCTTAATTTTTTTCCCCAACAGTATTGTAGGATAAAGTTTTAAAATTTTAACTGATTTAGGTTAATATTTTTTGTATGTTTATAATCATGGAAATAAATTTTTAATTTATGAAGACTTTTTTTTAGAAAATTATTAATAATAGTATTGTTCGTCATAATTATCATGTCGAATTGTTCGAATTATCGAATAATAATTGTTCTCTAATTTGCCTACTACATTTTATTTTTCTGTAGCAGAGAAGCTGTTTATAATTATAATGGAGGGGTAGAATTACTATATATTTTATGTTCTGATATATAATTAACAATCAAAGACATCCTTAATATAATGGTATGAATATTTGTTTAGGAGGGTTGCTAGGATGCTTATTTTAGTGAGAAATTATTCGTTATTCATGTATTTTTTCGCGCTGCTTCAAACAAATTTATTGAGCAATATATCGAGTTCAAATTTATCGAGCAATAAACGATTTAAAATAAGAACTATAGATGGTGCCTGCATCGTAGTGTCTGCTAGAGTGGAATTCAAAGGCCGACAGAAAATAAACCCTACAGAAATTCTGTTCTGCGAGAAAATTCAGCTTTCCGCAGGCCTAAATCTTTTGCAGAATACCCTTTCTAATAATTCCAACGGATTGCTTCGTAATTTTAAATAACGAGTCTTCGTTGTTGTTGTAATCTTCTTATTAACCATCCGCCGATCGATCCGCCATGTTCTTGAAAACGATCGCTTTTGAAAAAGCGATAGCAAAACACCGATCGCAGTGTCACGTGATCCAAAAGCGATAGACAGGTTTCACTTGAATAGGAAACATAGGAATCAGTCGAAAATTTCCGCGATCGCAACGGAAAACGATAGAACTCTGTTTCGTTTGAATCGGGCCCTTAATTGCCATCGGCTTGATCTTCCGTCATCGCTCTCCCATTTCCGATATAAAACACCGTCCTTAAGATGTAAAGAATCCCAAAGAGCCCAGTATCGCTTTGTAGCGGGACTCTCTGGCGCGATCTCTTGCCAAGGCGGTCGATCCGCGGAATTTAGTTTCTTCACCAAAATTGGCCTAATATTGGAATCTTCTAACTGTGCTCTCTGTACTTCACTCGAAGCCCAAAGATCCATAGTCGTTACAGTCAAAACCTTCACGAACATATCCGTCTCCGTCCCGTACTTGTTCTCGGTGTTCACGCAGTATTTACAGTCCCCTTTACAAGGTCGTCTGGAGAGAGCGTCTGCATTTCCGTGCGAAGTTCCTTTGCGATGCTCGATTTCGAACTCATACTCCTGCAGCCTTTGGATCCAGCGAGCTATCTGACCTTCAGGTTCTTTAAAATTCAAAAGCCATCTCAAGGAAGCATGATCAGTCCGGAGAAGAAATTTCCGTCCATAGAGGTAGTGATGGAAATGCTCAATAGATTTGACAATAGCCAGTAATTCCTTACGAGTGACACAATAATTCCTCTCTGGCTTACCCAAGCTCTTGCTGAAGTAAGCTATGACACTTTCATCGTTTTCTGCGAAAGCACGGCTCCTATCCCTTCATTACTGGCATCTGTATCTAAGATAAATTCTTTGTCAGTCCGGGGATATGTCAAAATAGGAGACGTCGTTAACGCCTGCTTTAAACTGATGAACGATTTCTCGCATTCTTCTGTCCAATTAAAACTTGCTTGGGCTTCAGTCAATTTATGTAAAGGTCCCGCTATTGTTGAGAAATTTCTTAGAAAACGGCGATAATAGGTGCACAATCCGAGAAAACTTCTCAGTTCATGTACAGTTTCCGGACGAGGCCAATCGATAACCGCTTTAACTTTTTGTGGATCAGTCTTAATTCCGTCTGAAGAAATAACGTGACCAAGATAAGTAACTTCTTTACGTAAAAATTTGCATTTCTTTGGGTTTAGTTTAAGTTCAGCATTTTGTAATCTGAGAAACACTTTACGAATATTATTTAAATGTTCTTCAAACGTTTTGTCCACTATAATAATGTCATCCAAGTATACTAAGCAGGCCTCAGACGAAAGTCCACGTAATATCGTTTCCATTAGTCTTTCAAAAGTAGCGGGGGCATTGCAAAGACCGAAAGGCATTACCTAAAAGTGCCAGAGTCCTTGTCCGGTGGTAAAAGCTGTCTTTTCTTTATCTTCAGGTCGGATTTCGACTTGCCAATACCCGCTATTTAAGTCCAACGTAGAGAACCACTGGCTTCCATTCAAAGCATCTAAAGTGTCAAAGTGTCATCTATTCGCGGAAGGGGATAGCAGTCTTTCCTCGTAATATCGTTCAGTTTCCGATAGTCGACACAGAAACGTGTCGATCCGTCCTTCTTTTTAACAAGAACGATTGGTGACGCCCAAGGCCCCGACGATTCCTCTATTATGCCACCGTCCACCATTTCTTTAATCAGGCGTTCAGCTTCATCTTTCTTTGCAAGAGGCAAACGCCTTGGATGCTGCTTGGTTGGTGGATGATCACCAGTATTAATTTTATGTTGTGTCACATTACAGTGGCCCACATCAGCGTCACCGGTAGAGAATAAGTTTTGGAATTCCTGGAGTAATTTTTGCACTGCTATTCGCTGCTCCTTACTAAGTCCTTCAAGATTCTCCAGCATTAGTTGAAAATGATGACTATCAGAATATCCTTGAGGACGTGCGACGATATCCACCACTGGTTCACACGTCGCAATAACGGCCCCTTTTTCTACAGTCTTGGGTTTGTCGTCCAAATTCAACACTCGAATAGGTATAGCTTCCCCTCTTAAATCCACGAGTGCGGCGGCCACCAAGACCCCTTTTAAGGAGAACTGGCTAGGAAAGTTCGTTACGACATACGGGAAATACCCAGAGGCTTCAGGAACCCCTTGGATAAGAAATTCAGATCTCGCTGGTATAGTCGTCTTCTCTTTCGCGAATAAAGAACATGATTTTGAACACTGCTCGCTTCCTGAAAACAAGGGAATCTCCTCCCCTCCTGTCCGTTTGCCATCCGAAAATACTAATGATTTATTGAAATTTTTTATTAGGTTATGAAATAAATTTGTAATGTGCGACATGTGGGGTTTGATATATATTAAGATATGAGGGATAAGATTTATATTTTTGCTATATTTTGCCCAAAAGGGATATCATATAAAAATAAATAAAATTAGTAATTAGTTAAAAACATTAAAAGCCTAAAATTTCCGTAAAAAGATTAAAACACGCACCATGAGCGCTTTCGACAGCCTAGCCCGCTGTAATCATCAGAACTGAGTTGCCTTGCTCGTTCACCGCTTCTTCTTCACCATGGCCTGCCACGATTGCTCGATCTGCGCATGCGCCATGTCGTTGACAGCTCCCTCTTGTGTCATTATTTCCAACGCTTCCCGTCTTGTGCCATAAATTGTGCCATAATTGAGCCATAATTGTGATTATTGTAATTAGCTATTTTCTTGACATTTACGAAATCTATATTTATATTTTCTTTTAAGGCTAGGCGGGATAGAGCGGTACTTTGTCTATTGTATTTTATGTCGTTTATGTGTTCTTTAATTCTATCTTTAATTTTTCTTTTTGTAACCCAAATGTAGTATCCGGGAAGGTTGGAATCTCTATATGTGAAATTTATTTTATAAATACCTGCGGTTTCTAAAGGGTTAATCTTGTCTTTATCTGACCGGATTCTTTTAAATATATTGCTATTGGGTTTAATTGGGATACGGAGTTTCATTTTACGTGCCCTGTTGGATATTTTTACAGCGAGACCGCAACAGTAGGGAATCGGAAGGAGTAAAAGTGGATTTTTCTTTTTGTGCGTCGTTGATGATGTTAAGTTTCTTTCTTCTATTTCTGATTAGGCGGGGGATGATATGCTAGGATAATTAGCTTCGTGCACAAGTTGCTTTATGAATTGTATTTCTTCCTTTAGTAATTGTTGGTTGGAGCATATTTCCAGGGCCTTCCGTTTTGATATGAAAATTTTTGAATACAAATTATTAAAAAAGCTTATAAGAAGCAAATATGCCAACATACACCAGCTCAACACTAAAATAGAAGAAATTAAAGAATGTTTAAAAGCAAATACCAACTATCATACATTTGAAAACCTTGCCAAAAAACAGAATATTTCTGCCGGAAACTAAAATACAAACTACAAACTACACACAAGAAAAAACTCAACTTCTGGATTAATAAATATGGTACAAACAAAACAATAATGAAGGCGGATGATAAGCGGGCTAGGCGGTCGAAAGCGCTCATGGTGCGTGTTTTAATCTTTTTACTGAAATTTTAGGCTTTTAATGTTTTTAGCTAATTACTAAGGTATTTCCGTGTTCAATTTTTAACTAAGTAAATAAAATTAATTGAAAAACATGCATTATATAAAATAAATAAAGTATTTTTGCCTTAGACCCATAGTTTTACCTTAAATTTTTCGTAGTGAAACTTTCAAACATACCAGAGACGTATTTAAAAGGGGGGGATCTAAAAACTTAAAGCAATCATTAAAAAACAGCAATTTTGAGACATTTGTATTTACTCTAGTAACAATAAGGTTGAAAATACCGGATAGTCCCCCCCCATCCGAAATTTAAACCTTACATTACGCTTTCGAAACATATGCCATGGGGATATGGAAGAAATTGTTAATTTTACTCACAGATACTTAGTATTCACCATTGTGATTAGAACTCTGAACTCTAATAATTTTAAGAATAATATTTTTTTATAAATAATATTGTCTTGTTTAAACGAAATAATTTAAAAATTAATAAATTAAACTAAATTCCATTACTACATAACTGCGAGGTTTTATTGAATTTCTATTTTCGGATTTATTTATTAAATGTTTCACGAAAGAAATTGCCACAAAATATTAGAAAAAATGAGTGAAAAGCGGCTGTGTGACGTCATTTTGAAGTCCAAAAAATTAGTAGTCACAAAATAGTCACACAGTGACTTC
Source organism: Cheiracanthium punctorium (assembly GCA_038373885.1). Taxonomy (NCBI): domain Eukaryota; kingdom Metazoa; phylum Arthropoda; class Arachnida; order Araneae; family Cheiracanthiidae; genus Cheiracanthium; species Cheiracanthium punctorium. The sequence continues at coordinate 321,649 of JAWZYV010007958.1, read as the reverse complement.
ACAGTGGAGTCACTGAGCAACCAATCACATACTAGTCACATGGTGACTTCACAGTGGAGTCACTGAGCAACCGATCACATACTAGTCACATGGCGACTTCACAGTGGAGTCACTTAGCGACCGATCACATACTAGTCACATGGTGACTTCACGGCGACGTCACCTGGTGACTGGTCACAAATAAACTTCACAGTGACTACACAGTAGAGTCACATCACTCACAAGTCACAATGTGAGTAGTATGTGACAGTCCTGTGACAATTGTGACCCTCTGTGACGTCACAGCGACTCTTTTGTGAACATCTGTGCTATTAGGGTGATTTATCTTGAGTTGCAATGTTGAACATAACAGGAGTTAAACTAGACTTGTTACATAATTATGATATGATTCTTATGTTAGATAAATGATTAAGAGGTGGTGTTTCTCTCGCAATGCTGTAATAGATATGGAAAAGCAAATAATAAATATATGAAAAATTATGATAAAACTAAAGAATGCAATTTTCTAGCGTATCTTGATGCCAATAATCTTTATGGATGGGCACAGAGCCAATATTTACCATATGGAGAATTTAAATGGTGTAATATAGAAGAAATAAAGTCTGTCAAAGAAAAATTATATAAACTAAAAGATGATGCAAGGACTAGTTATATATTTGAAGAAGATATCTAAAAAAGTTACATGATTATCATTCAGATTTACCACTATGTCCTGAAAATAGAATTCCCGAAAATTCTAAACAAGGTAAGTTATTAACGACTTTATACGATAGAGAGAAATATGTAGTTCATTATAGAAGTTTAAAACAATGTTTGAAAATGGGTGCGTATAGTATTGCAATTTAACCAATAGGATTGGTTGAAAAAATATATAGATTTAAACACTGAAATTAGAAAGAACCCTAGTAGCAATGACTGCTTGTTTTCTGCTCGGTCGTTCATCGACTCATCGTTGACTCGTCGAATTCAGTCATCGGCAAGTGCACTTTTGCTTATCTGCAATAGATGAATTTTTATTCATGGATAGAAGTGATCTAGACGAGCAGTTTCGCTGATGGGAAACCGAAAAACAATATTGCTACGAAAATCGCCAAGTGGGTGTATTTTAAATCAGTCCAATGCACAGTAAACAAAAAAATAACACTTTATTTCACGGCCCGCAGCTTGATGGCTCAAAATAATACAAGAAACTTTAGCATACGCTAACTAAAATCACAAATAAGCACAACAATGACGCTATTCAGTTCACAGAATCAACCGTGCGCTTCAAAGTCTATCACTCAACTGAACTCCCCGGAGAGAGATCCTAGCGCTTTTATAGAGGTGATGACGTCACCAGAATCGCCGAGAAATTTCTGGAACAATCTTATCAAATTGAAATATGGTCTCGAGACATGAATTTTCTAGAAGCCTCCATTTGTCGCCAAGGTCGCCAAATCCGTCGCCAAGTTTGTCGCCAAGACTACAGGGTTACCATTATCGGAGGACCGCTATTATGCCTGCAAAACTAGTTTCACGGCGGTACATGCAGTACGGGAGCAAATTAAGTTATTATTTCGCAACAATATCTTATCCGAAACTGCAGCTCTATAGTCAACGGACCTTGCAGGTGTCCCCAGTGATTTACACTTTACCCAAATTCCTATAAATATTTGCGTAATTTAGATGTGCCTTTGCATAATCTAAGGCAAAATTTGAACAATTCTTGAATTAATCGCATAATTTACTTCAAATTTCTTGTATTGGAGTTGGGAGGGGGCAGGAGGGTGGTATCCCCCTTGCCCCTCCCACAAAATTTAAATTTGAAAAGAAATATTTACAAAAAAATGTAAGTATTTATTATATAAAAATCGTTTGTAATATTTAAATAATTTTAAAAAATGTGTTAAAAAAAAGAAAAGAAAATCTATTTGAGCGTCAGCTGCATTATAAGAAAAACGGAAACTTCTTTACAATGAGCAACTCTTTTGAAACCTCTTTAATGTAAACAGCAAGAAGAGAAATCAGTTAATTTTTAAAAGTTATCCAAGAAATATGAAAGTTAAAATCACACTAAAATTCCTATACAATTGGCAATATTTTTTTTTAATTATTAATTATGAATGTTGTTGCTACTTACATACATTGAGAAAAAGTGAAATTAATTTCTTACCAATCGAATAATTTGAGTATTATTGATAATAGCTGAACAGCACTTTGTCAAAATTTCGCCCAAAGTCCCAATCTGAGACTAAAATAACCGCTACTTCAGACTTTGCCTTATACATGACAAGATTCGATGGTCTAGGGGTAGCGCGCTTATCTCGCTCAGGTTCGGGCCCGGGGGAGGAAGAATATTTTTTTCAGAAAAACGGAAATTTAGCATACAATAAACGAAAACATAATAAACAGAACGGACATTTTTTGAAAATTTTGCTTCCAGTCGTTTATTTTTTATTAACAAATATATTTTAAACAGTTTATCGGTTTCTTTTCGTTATTTCATCGGAGTCATCGGGAAACGATGATCGGCTTTATGGCCCCCCGAGCGGACATTTTGTACCAGTTGCCGATGAAATTTCCCCTTTTTTGGATGAAAAGCCGTTATCGGCCATTGCTCCTTCTCCTCGGATTTAACTCACCCGCCTCTCATCGACCAATGGGTTATTGCTACTAGGGAAAGCTGATAATGATTTTGAGAAAGATTTTTATAAATTGATGACTAACTCGGTATTTTGGAAAACTATGGAAAATATAAGAAAACGAGTAGATGTAAGATTATGTTGCAATTATGAAGAAGTTAAAAAATTAATTAGTAAAACTAATTTCAAATGTAGAACTATTTTTGATGAAAATTTTGTAGTTGTTCATATGAAAAAAACAAAAATACTTTTTAATACACCAATCTATGTCGGAATGTGTATATTAGATTTATCTAAACATTAAATGTATGATTTTCATTATAATGTAATGAAACCAAAATATAAGGATAATATAAAGCTATTATATATGGATACAGATAGTTTTTTTATATTCTATAAGAACAGATGACTTTTATGAAGATATGAAGTCAATGATTGATTATTTTTATACATCTGACTATCAAGAAAATAATCCATATAATATGGCTAGATGTTATAAAAAAGTATTGGGTAAAATGAAAGGTGAAAATAATGGTGTAATTATGGAAGAATTTGTAGGTTTAAGAAGTAAAATGTATTCAATAAAATTAGAAGAACAGAGTGTTGAAGCATACAATAATAAAGGAGGACATAAAAAGATTGAAACTAAAAAGTCGAAAGGAGTAAAAAAATATGTTGTTGACAACCGAATAACATTTGAAGATTACAAGAACTGTTTATTGAATAAAAAAGAACTATACAGGCCAATGAATTTAATTAAAAGTATTAACCATGAATTGTGCTCAATTCAAGAGACCAAGATAGCTTTATCAGCAAAGGACGATAAAAGATTTATATTAGAAGATGGAATTCATACTAGGGCTTTAGGACATTATAAAAATGATTATTTATAAATGAAGATTATTGTAAGTGTGCAAGGATTTATTTTCCCTAATAAAACAATAATAAGAGAAATAAGTTGGATTCATTTAAAATCAGAAATAGGGGAAACTATTTCTGTATTTACACACAATTATAAAATGAATGATGAAGAAAGAGCAATCATTCGTAGAGTAACTAGAGATGTTCATGGGTTAAGATTTAAAAGATATCCTGATAATAAAGGTTTATGGATCAGTAATTATGAAGTACAAGATTATTTAAAACAGATACACAGCATATATGGTGGCAAGTTTGGATTTAGCTCTTTAGTTTCCAGCTCCAGGAAAATCTCACATCTGTTTATTACTGGCGAAACGGCCGAAAAATGCCTTTCCCCATTGAAGGAAAGCAGGTGCTCTTTATCACTAATTTGTGACAGTTTGGAACCCCCCTTCTTGAGTAGCATAGAAGCGAGATGCTTCCTATTGTGCTAATCCAAAGAATATAGATTGTAACTGCTTTTGACAACCCATTGCACACTGATACATCACGCAGACCATGAATACACGGATTATCCGTTTCCCCTCTTCCTCAAGTTCTCATTTCAAGCCTCAAGGGGTGTAACGTCATCAATAACTCCTATGTCCGGTGGGAAAGAACTCGCTCTTGGGCGCCCAGGCAAGGCCATCTTGAATAGACTTTCGAGACTGGCCTTGGCCCAGGCTGTACTCTTCGGCTGGCCTGGCTGTCTTAGAAGGAACGGGGTCTAAGAAGTTAAAGGTGGTATTATAAGTGTTGTAAGTGTAGAAACCTGTAATGAATGGGGAATTGAAGTAGAATATTTGCAAATTCCTAAATGTGTTATAGTAAAAGGACCTGGCTGTTCAATGTGTAGATGTTTGTATTATAAAAATTATATAGAAAAAAATATTCCTTAATAAATGAAGAAATTTATAAAAGTCTTGTTTGTTTACCTTTTGCTATTATAGGGGGTCATATGTTTAGCAACTGCTATAATAATCTCGCCAGTTGTAGGTTTCGGTGTAATTATTAAAAATATAGAAGAAATTGAAAGTGAAAAAACAATTTAAAAAATGTTTCCTAATAAATGGAAGAGTTTAATAGTCTTAGAGCATTCCCCACGACTTATAAATTGAAAGAATTACATATTGGTGAATATAATTTGATAGATATAAGAAAAATTTGTAGATGGTAGTGTTGTAACTTTAAAAGCAGATGATGAAGAAAAAGATTTTTATCTTCCAAAACATAAAGCAACTATTTCAGAAAAAGCTATTAAAAAGATAAAAAAAGGAAATTATTTATTTGTATATAATGGAATAATTGATGCAAAATATTATGACTGTAGTTTGAAAGAATGTTCTTACAAATAAATCCTTATAAATGGAGGCTTATACATTGTGTGATAATGAATTATATTGTACCAATAGAAGGTTAACTTCTCTTGAAGGTTTAGAAGAATTCACAAATATATTACAATTAATTTGTTGTGAAAATAAATTAATTTCTCTTAAAGGTACAGAAAATTTTGTAAATTTAGAAATAATAGAATGTAGTGAAAATAATGTTGCGGAATTACTCTGCTACTCCTGGGGTTCGTCGTTCTAAAGTCCAGTTGGTGTAAAAAGTTCAAGTAAAAAGTCACTTGTCAGGATGGAACACAAACTTTATTTCTTCGAGAACTTCGTAGAACAATCAGCTGCACACAATTCACAAGCACAATCTAGCAGTAACGTGCTTTTAACAATCCGATTGGATCAGAAGCTCTCACAAATGCTGTATTTCTCACACAAAATAAGTCACTTTTACAGGCTAAAATTCCGTGGAAATATTCAAGGGATATAGTACACTATCCCTTAAGACACAGCAATGAACAATTTACACACAGCACTTTAAAAACAGCTTCACAAAGCAAGCTAAAACACAGCTTCTATAGCACTATCAGTTCACACAAAACAAGCGTACTGAGAGCTCTTCACACATTGAATGTTCAACTCGCACTGACTCTTCGGGGCGATGCACGCTTCTATAAATAGCCGACGCAGGAGGTACAAGAGGTTTCCAGAAAAGTCAATTTCTCGAGGGTTCTACATAAAGCGTGAATTTTGATTACGTCATAGAAGAGAAATGTTAGGTTATTATGCGTTTTTAATGCAGGAAAAACAACTTCCAGGCCCCATTGGGAAAATCGCGCCAAATGACCAAAAAGTCGCCAAGCTTGGCGACTTTTGGCGAAATATCGCCAAATTTGGCGCCAAAAATAAGTCCTCAAAAGTGCAGAGAACTAAGCTCTAGGACTAATATTTCTCGAGTTTTCTAGAAATCCCATATATTTGAATGGGAAACCGAAACCTCCGTATCTCCGGTTCTAATTGGCCGATTTTGATGTAACAAAAAGCAAAATTTATGTATTTGAAGCGTAGAATACGAATTTTAAACCATTTTAAGCCCCAGAGCAGCGGGTTGCCCCGAAAATTCGTAACATTCGTAACATTCCCTCCCCCCCCTTTGTTGCACAGCTCTCTGAGTGGTCTAGTAATTTCTGATAGATTTGGCACAAACTTAGCCAAATACGTGACCATGCCGAGGAACCGTTGTAAGCTCGTCACACTATTAGGTATTTTCAAAGAATTGATTGCTTCTACTTTTTCTGGATCAGCTTTCAGTCCATCAGCTGTGACAATGTGACCTAAAAACTTCACAGTTTGTTGTGTGTACACACACTTGCTTGTATTGAGTGTTAGACCAGCATCATAAAGGATTTTTGTTACTTTTGATGTCAGAGCTTTTAATTTTTGCACTGTTTCAGCATGAATTAATACGTCATCCATGGCACATTCTCCTCCTTCTATATTCCCAAGTAAATGTTCCATTATTTGTTGAAACACCTCAGGGGCAGAAGATATGCCCATGGGCATTCTGAGATATGAGAATCTTCCCCAATGTGTTGCCATTGTGAGATATTTACTGGTACGCTCAGTTACCTTGACCTGCCAAAACCCTTTATTACAGTCCAATACAGTGAACCACTTTGAATTGTTGAGTCTAGAAGCAATTTCTTCTAAAGTGTTTAACGGATACTGTCTTCTCTTAATATTCTTATTTAAACTTGACGGATCCATGCACACTCTTATTTTTCCATTCCGACAAACTACCACCATGGGCGAAACTGCTGGTGTTGGGTCAGTTACGGGCTTGATGATCCCCATCTTTTGAATTCTATCCAGCTCATTTTTCACTTTCTCTCGCATAGAATGTGGCACTCTTCTTGCTGGAAAGATCTCTAGGTGTGCATCTTCTATCAGGTCAAGCTCATATTCAAAATTTTTCAAACATCCACTTTCTTCACATAAAGTTCCACTGTTAGTTAAATTATCTGATAAACTTACTGAGTTTATTCTCTTAATCAAGTTCATTTCTACACAGGAGTTCTTACCCAATATTGGCTGAAGGTTATCTTTTATCACAGTAAATTTTACAGTGTAATTTTTTCCTTTTACCTTAATATTAGCATCTGCTTCACCAATTACTTGCATTTTATGGCCAGTGAATGAAACTAGTTTCGTAATTTTAGAGTTATTAATTCTTAAATTTGCTTTTTTAGCAATGGTTAAGGAAAGTACATTGCACTGGGCACCTGTATCTAATTTAAATGTACCTTTAAACTTGTTCTCGAATTCGACACTTTCGAACCAATCTGTCAGTATACTAGGTTCATCTGTAATGCTGCTGATTACGAAAGTGTTTTGGTTTCCACTTGATTCATCTTGATTAGTAACTGTAGCTACCACACGCTTGGATTTGCAGAATTTAGCAAAATGACCCTTTAAATGACATTTGTGACACTCTTTATTGTATGCCAAACACTCTGCTTTCTTGTGCACTGTTCCACACCTTGTACACGATTTTCCGTTGTTTGCTTCTTGTTTACTCTTTCGATAGTTTTGGTTCGCGTTTCGATTTAGCGTCTTCTTAACAGTTTCAATTTTCAGCGGTTGTTCTTTGATGACAGTCATCTGTGATCTTGCTAATTCAGCAGCCCTGCAGATTTTTACGGCTTTATCCAGGTTTAAGTCATCTTCTGCCAGAAGCTTTTCGCGATCCATATCGTTATGAACGCCGATCACTATTCGGTCAGTCACTAAACTATCGCGTAAGTCACACGACTTACTTTTATTTAGTAGTTCCGTAAAAAAATCGTCGAATTTAACGTGTTCGCCTTGCACCACCTTGTTAAAAACGAATCTCTCGTACGTTACGTTGACTTTCGGAGTAAAGTAATTTTCGAATGTCTCTGTCAGGAGCTTCAACGTAGTTTCCTTTTCTTCACCGAACGTGTTGTATATACTGATTGCATTGGAACCCAATAACGGTAAAAAGTACGGAGCCTAAACGGTAACGAAACGGTAAAACGAAAAGGTAACAAAACATAAACTGTTAACGAATTCTGTAACTAAATAGATCTAGAGGTTATGGAGGTTTGTTTTAGTAACCATGTGGAACTCTTGGGGGTACCTTTTAGTGATGCCATCATCTGATTATTAAAATGAAACTCTGTACTCCTTCTTAATCTGTTTAGTTTCAGAATAGGCTGTTATTTTAAATACTGTATGTTTTGTGTCAACAGTCCACATTTCACTCACTGGAATGAAAGCAAGAATATAAAAATGCATGGGGTCAGGTATTACTTGTACCATTGAGCTACGTAAAATTTATTTTCCAGCTGTTATGGATCATTCTGAACATGACAATAATCCAAGATAGCCCAGAAATAGATATCTAAGAAGTTCTGGATATGAAATAAGTATCAATTTCTGATCTTTGGATATTTTGAATATGAAATAGATAGCCATTTTTGGGATAATTGACATCTTCTGGAAGTTTAATTATTATAACTATGCTACATATATACAGATACCTGTATATTATAGATGTTATTTACTCATTAGAGAGATCACACCTCAAATTTATAATAGAGAAATCTATTTTATGTTGGACTTCTAATAGATATACCCAATATCCAGCTATGATGTATTAAAGATTGCCTATGGACAAACTTGGGGGGGGGTAAATGCGGCAAAAATATTTACTTGTACGATATGAAGAATATTTTCAAGGTGCTCGATATTGCAGATACATTTTAAATATACTTAATTTAATTTCAATAGCAGCAAAGTTTTATAATTTTTACAATATAATGGTTAAATATAAACTTTCTACTTTTTACCAATACTAGCTTTTTTCCCAGTGTAATATTGAGTAAATATTAACCAAAAAAAATAAAAATGGTATAAAATTATGTCAAAGTAATTACTTATCAATATTGAATACATTTCCAATTTATATCGAATACTATAAATGCATTTTAAATATATCTGAGGCAAATATTAACGTTGCTACTTTGTACGAAGTTACATTTGACGAAGTTACAGTTGATCTTTGTTTTAATTTTTTTTTAACAATATTGGGTTAACATTTAAAAATTTATCAATTGAGGACTACTTCAAAAATATTTCCAATACACACCCTACATTAAGAATATATTTTTTTGTATGTTAAATTCAGTAGAAAAAGGTATTAGTATAGTCATACAGAAAGTATAATGTTATTTTGAGAATTTATCAGACCTAAATGCTAATTTTTACCAATATTGGAAATTGTGTTTATTCTCAATGTGTTCACTTAGTACTTTGTACCATTATTGGTTTTTGATATCAATGTTTTCACAATATTGAGTTAATATTTAAAAGTTCATTGGTAGTGAGACTACTTCAGAAATATTCTCAATATATAATTGATATTTCAATACACACTTCATATGTTAATTAAAATTTTACAAATAATAATAACATTTTGAGCATATATCAGGGCTAAACTCTAGTTTTTACCAGATATACTGATAGGAGCGCCTTTTGAGAGGATTGCCCTCGACATCCTGGGACCTCTTCCGCGAACTTCGGATGGCAACAAATACATCCTAGTTGTCATTGACTACTTCTCTAAAAGGCCCGAAGCGTTTCCTATTCCCGATCACGAAGCTACGACCGTAGCAGAGGTATTGGTGCAAGAATGGATTTCCAGATATGGAACCCCTCTGCAACTTCACTCCGACCAAGGAACGAACTTTACCTCTGCAGTCTTTAAAGGACTTTGTCAACTTCTCGGAATAGACAAAACACAGACTACGCCTTTACACCCGCAATCCGACGGAATGGTGGAGGGGTTCAATCGCACAATTTTGAAAAACGTCTCGCTCCTGGTATCTAGGAATCAAGAGGATTGGGACAAGAAACTCCCCCTCTTCCTGTTGGCCTATAGGAGTGCCGTCCACGAGACTACCGGCTTCACGCCTTCCCAGATGCTGTTCGGCAGAGATCTTCGTCTTCCCGCCGATCTAGTGTTCGGCCGCCCTCCAGATGCTCCTTCATCGCCAGAGGAGTACGTGGAAAACCTCCGGGCACGGTTTGAAGATGTACATCATTTTGCTCGGGAGCGGATCAACCTGAACACGGAAAAGATGAAGACTCGCTACGACACGAAGGCTACGGGACACGAGTTCAACGCAGGTGACAAAGTTTGGCTATGGAATCCTACTCGACGGAAAGGCCTGTCTCCCAAGCTGCAATCGCCGTGGGACGGTCCTTACACAGTTCTAAACCGGCTGAATGACGTCATCGTACGGATTCGTAAGTCACCAAACTCGAAGCCAAGAGTTGTACATTACGATCGGCTAGCCATCTACCGCGGTTGTAATTAGCTCAGACCATGGTCACTATGGTGTAATTCCTCTTTTCTTTCATCTCTCATTCCTTTCCTGTCTTTCTCTTCTCTTCCCCTTTCTTCAACTGAATGGGAAACCGAAACCTCCGTATCTCCGGTTCTAATTGGCCGATTTTGATGCAACAAAAAGCAAAATTTATCTATTTGAAGCGTAGAATACGAATTTTAAACCATTTTAAGCCCCAGAGCAGCGGGTTGCCCCGAAAATTCATAACAATAAATTAACTTCTCTTATAGGTATAGAAAATTTAACAAATTTAAAAGTATTAAATTATTCTGAAAATGAATTAACATCTCTTGAGGGTATAGAAAATTTAACAAATTTAAAAGAATTATATTGTGAACATAACGAACTAACTTCTCCTAAAGGTATAGAAAATTTAACAAATTTAGAAAAATTAGTTTGTCATAATAATAAATTAACTTCTCTTGAGGGTATGGAAAATTTATCAAATTTAGTAGACTTAAGATGTTATGCAAATAATATTACAACCCTAAACGAAATAATGTTTTGTTCTAGACTAGCTATATTACTTTTTGATAGAGATAGTGTGATTTTACCACCATCCCTGAGAAGACGTTTACTTTATAAAAATGTCTACAATGATTCTCAAAACGTTCACAACACTCACATTCAAAAATCATTAAGAGATTCCATTATAAGACTTTTAAATACTGAAATGGAATTTGATTTCAATAAATGTATTAAAAAACTTGATATTTCGAGAGAGATTGAAAGATAGCATGATTTGTTGGATGAAGAATTTCATACAATAAAATTAAGAGAAATATTAGTCATAGTATTGAATAAAATTAAAAAAAAATGAAAATAAAGAAGAATAATCAATGTATTAAAAGATGAGTTAGAAGAAGGAGATGATATGTGTTTGAGAAAAGTGACTAGAATTATTAATGTATTGAATGGTTTTGATTCCGATGTTTCCATTACCATTTCAGATAATGAGCAAAAGAATATTATAGCTCAAAAAATTTATAGAGAATCAATATCGAATGAAGAATATAGAGAAAAGTTAATAAAAAAGAGATGAAAGAAAGAGGGTATACCGATTATGAAGACTGGTTAAATATTTATTCCTAATAAATCGATTTGCAAATCTTGTTTGATAAGGATTTAATAATTAAACAAAATGTGTGCTGTTTTAATCGGGGAATATGAACATACATGGATTATAAAACCGGATTTGAATGAAATTGAAACAATAATTGACAGAAAAATATCTAGTAAGTTGCAGGATTAGAAATAGTACGTAGATCCTGTTGAGCAATTCATGCAAGATGGGTGAATCACTTTAATCTAAAAGAGGACTTTTTAATCTAAAAAGAGGACTTCCATTTTTGGAAGTCCTCTTTTTTCACGCTTTTTGATAGACACACTTTTTTTATTTTTTCACTTAAAAGATGTGATAACACTAAAAACGGATTTTTTTTTTTGGCATAAAATTTTTAGTCACGATTTTTTCATGCTTTCTTTATTTTTCGCTTAAAAAGATGGGGTTAGAAGTTTGTAACATTAAAAACGGTGTAGAATCCCGTTTTTTTCGAGTAAAAGTTAAGTGTGTTCGCAAGATTATATATATACTGCTTCCATTTGCACGGCCGTACATCTAAAGCATGTCTGCTTTTTCAGCAAACGTAAAATCTCCCATCACGGATGAAAACTGAAACGAGAATGGTCTCTCTTCCCCAAATCAACGGCGACTGGCCATTTACCGGCAACGGAAGCAACTACTAACACTGTTTCTCCTCCGTCTCCTGCATTTGTTCTGTCCTATGTTTGTACTTCTTTTTTATTCAATTCTTAGAATTCCCCATTCACCCGCATTCCTGCAATAAGCACCAAAAAAATCGGGAAATGCAAACTAAAAATGACAATTCGAAGTGCTGGTATTTTAAATTTTTGAAAAACATTAAAATAAACAGGAAACATTATTCTATGTGATAGAACAACGAGTATTTGTCACATATTGTCCTTGTCTGCTTGGCACATAGTTGAGAAATTGGCCAAGTAGTTCACTTGGTAACTTGCAATGCCATTCAGATTGCGTCAAGCTGACGTAGGGTGCTCATGTACTGAATGTAACGGATATCTGGATTGTTTTTATAAACACACCCTTGTAGAAGTATTTTACCGTAGTTATTGTACGCTTTATAAAGTTGTCTATTGGAATTGAACTTGGCAGACGCTCAATGTAAGTCATCGAAGGTATTGTTTGTGTTAATAAAATGATTTTATATTTTAAGATTGTCAATGTCCATTAATCCACTACGATACTCTGCGGATAGCAGTAGAAATGCTATCACTATGACACCCATTTCAAATGTAATGACCTTCAAAATAAAGATAAAATTTAAATACGAGTGAAATCGGAACAATTACATAATAACCGGAAAAACATAAATGCACGGTGTAAGATTTCAAAAATTCAATGAATATTTTAAAAATATACACTTTAAATTAACAAAATAAATTTTAAATGCCTTGTTCTTTGTGGAAATGCTGTGCAGACGACTTCATTTGGTGCAAAACAATAAGCAGAGACCGTCTTGCGGGGGAGCTTAGCAGGCATCACTCAAATATCCCATCACTTTAAAAACACAACGGTACAGTCATCTTTTACCATTCATTTTACCTATGACTTTATTGAGGAAGCAATTCACATGCGAAATTCATTCACATGACGATATGATTCGCAAATCCGGTTTCTAGTATGATCCGTATCTTAGAACGAGTCCGAATGCATGCGTTTTTTCTGATTCGTATAGTGATAGTACCTACATCACTTGAGTCTCGGATTCATGTTTCTATGTTCTCGTATGATCTGTATTCTGGCTTTCGGATTCCTAAAATGTCTGCATCAGTTGAGTACCGTATGATCCGGAACGGAGCCGCGAGTCAGAAGCTGATTGACAACTAAAAACGATCTACTTCACTAGGCAAAAACGAAAGTTCCCTGATTTTTTAATATTTTTACAAAATTCACTGATATTTCCATGATTTTTCCCAAATTGATAAAACACCCTCATTTTTCCATGATTTCCCTTATTTCCCTGATCTGTCGACACCCTCTAAAAGCCCTGTCCGTCACAATTCCGGGATCGACCATGTGACCATCGTTCTCCGTGCATCTGCGGTCATGCTAAAATTTTGATAAAAAAGACATTTTATCTCTAACTAAAAGCAAAAAATTTTTATACAGATAGAAAGATTCCTAAAAAAATTACCCTTTTTTTTAACTTGCAGGTACTTTCAACTCTAACTATCTAGCGTGATATGACGCCTTGAAAAAATACAAAACATGAACAGAAGCGACACGATTCATTTCTTGATTCCTTGGAAAAAATCACGGAACATAATCTCTCGCGTAGATCGATTAGATGACATCATAGAGATTGGGGCATACTGCTTTTGCGTGACAAGCAATGCAAGGACAATTATATTTTATATTTAAATTCTATTTAACTGAAAAATATTGATAGATTTTGGGCAAATTTATTCAGAATGTGTAAAATTGTGTTTACACAAAACTTAAACACCTATTTGTAGGAATTCCTTTTTAGAAATTGGCAACACTCTTTGAGATCAGAACCTAGACGTATATTGTTCTTGTTTTTGGAAGTCACGGGTTTTTTTTCATTGCTCTAAGAGTGTTTTAAATGTTAACAACATTACGTATATGAAAACGTATTTTAAAAGTGTTTAATTGAGTGTTTTAGATTGTTTTGGTGACATTTATTTTGTTTTTGTTGTAAGCATTTTTTGAATGTTGAATTCGTTTAACCGGATGGATTTTGATTTCAACGTTGTTGTATCGTAACTTTTATTTAGATTCTTTTGGGATATTTCTTTTGTTTTTCTCGTAAATCCATAAGCGTTTCTTTACTTTTGAATTCATTGTTGTGGGCAGTTAATTTTTTTAACTTCTTACCCAGACAGCACATAAGCTTAAATCAAGCTTGAGATTTGGCTTGACAATGCAAGGTTGGCTTAAGCTGGATTTTGACTTGCAAAGTGCGGTGATGGCGCCATCTGTGAAAGAGAATGGACATTAATTGTCTAGCGTCCTCAAATTTGTTGAAAGTTCGTAAAAGATGTGTTTTAACGGGGATGGGTTTTTTATTACCAGTGCCATATTACCGGCAGGGCAAACGGGGCAACTGCCCAGGGCCTACAGATTTTAGGGCCCAAAAATCTTACATCTTACACTTTTGTAATTTTAAAATAAAATTACAAAGGATAAAAAAAAATTCAGAAGTTAAATAATTTTTTTTAATTATAAAGTATGAACAAAGAAAATAATTCAAATTTACATTTGTATAAATTAATTTAAACTTATTTTCTTCGAAATGCTCTATATCGATATAGCATACCAATATATGTAGGTAAATAACTAACCACATTTGTAAAGAGAATTTTTAGCGTTAAAAAATAGCAAAATTTTTCAATTATTTGTTATTATAAGAAATATTTACAAAAATGACTAAAGTGTTTGTATTCCATACATGTTAGCAACTGTGATAGAGCATTTCGAAGTAACGTTTAACTATCTGTTTCTTTGATTTCAGATTACTTAACACAAAATTTGTGTTAAGTAAGTAAACCCATTCTATATTTCCAAATATGGAAATTCTTCAAAATAAAATACAATTATACTACGAAATTGATTTCAAAATCAGTCGTTTGTCTCGATTTTGGCCAGCGGCAGTATTGCTCATGAGTGTTGCGAAAGTTTTAAAACATGTGTTGCTCTTAAGTTTATATTATGTTTATTTCCCTATTAGTAGAGTCTCTAAATCACACATAAAATTATTTTAATTTTGATGCATCCCATGGAAAATAAATAAATAAATAACATATCGCCCAGTTATCAATCTGGCCAGAAAACCGCTTAATAATTCACTTCAAACTTTAGTCATAGCTGCACAAGGCTATGGTGGCTGAATGGATAACGCGCTCGACTACTAATTGAAAGGTCCCGGGTTCTATTGTGGCCACGGACACTCGATGGAAACAGATTAAAATAACTTAAAATTACAGCATAAAGGGGAAAATGCGCGGAAAAATAAAGTATGTGGGGCGCGTTCGCCAGCGGGCGCCCCGTGTATTTAGAAATATTTTTTTTTTTTTGAAAATTTTTTAAGCTTGAAATTAAGCTTGAAATGTCAAGCTTAATGCAAGTTGGGCAAGTGTAAACTAGAACACTTGATTCAAGCTTACATCAAGCTTACACGACTGGAATTTTCAAGCTTAATTCAAGCTTATTGACTTGATAAATCAAGCTTGCTGCAAGTTTGATGCAAGTTTGCTGTGCTGTCTGGGTAAAAAGTTTCCATTGCTCTCTTGAATTGAAAAACCGCAGAGTTTTTAAACGTTCAAGGTTTTTAAATGTAGTGTTTTCTTGAAAACTTATTTTAATGAATTTTGATTTCAACGTTGTTTGATCATAGCTTTTATTTAGGTTAATTTGGTGTCGTTTATTTTGTTTTTATTCTGAATCTATAATTACTAGCCAGCAAGCCGTCCAATATCGCTGGCCCATGCAAATTCGCTTAAAAAAATTGCGTCCAGTAAGGTAGACTTCGTGCCTCTGTTAACTATGTCAGTCTAACGACTACATCTATGATTTTGTTTTTTAAAAATTGGAGTCGTGTTTCAACAACTCAACTCTGAACTCTAGAATTTCTTTCTGTTGAATCCAATTTGTTAAGAAAACAGAAAGAAATTCTAGAGTTCAGAATTGAGTTGTTGAAACACGACCGCAATTTTTAAAAAATCAAATCATTGACGTAGTCGTTAGACTGACACAGTTAACAAAGGCACGAAGTCTACCTTACTGGTCGGCAATTTTTTAAAGCGAATTTGCACAAGCCAGCGATACTGGACAGCTTGCTGGCTAGTGTATATATGTATGGAAAAGCTGGACTAGGACAGCTTTTTCTTACGTGTAAAATAACTACTTGAATAAAGTGCTTCAATTTCTATTTGAATGTATTACAATCTATCTGGATGAATTAGAACGTTGCTTTCAAAAATGACTACTTTTTTGATGTATAAAAACTATATTTTATGGTAAATAAATTCTTTTTGGAAGTATGTAGGTACCCGGTTTTGTCCAATAATGTCGCTTATTAGAAAATAAGGCATAATATCATTCAAATGTGATACAAAATCTGATTCCACAATTTTAATTAATGCTTAAAACCCTTCTTTGGGATACAGGGAAAAGAAAAATACCTTTCTCTAATAGGAAAAAAAATTTCCTGCCTTAAAATAACGAAAAGAATTTTGTTTTTCAAAAGCAGAAAAACCTGATTCTGTGGCTAAAAATAACGGAGAGATACCGTTTCGTGAGATAACATGTGAAGGGAAATTAACCGTTTTCTCCGACACCGGAAATGGGAAAACGGTCATTGTATGGCAGCATTGCTTGCAGACAATGACCGTTTATTTCAGTAAATTTTTATAACAGTGACTAATAGACGTCCGAAGTACTATTAATAGAACAAATATTAGATTCCCATTTACAATGCAATTTTTAATTATTTTGAAGTAAAACTTCTTTAAGCGCGTCGAGAGTGAAATTTCAAGGTCTCGTCACGGCAATAGCGTCATGATGAGGCTGGGACGATTTTGGATTTTAACAGATGGAGAGAGCTACCGGATAGATTGCCAGAGAGAAAGAGACTAAAATAGTAAGCATGCTATACTCTATTGCTGCAGAGAGTCTTCTTTCTCCTCTTTGTACTACATTCGATCTTAAGAAAGTGTACGCATGCGATGAATGTAAGCACACATTGTGCACTCGGAGAAGAAAATGCTGGAGCGCTCTCTTACAGTTCGTAAAGTCAATTATCAATGTTATATTTTGATCAGAATCTCTAGTGTTTTGAAATTGATTTATATTCATTGTTATTAACAAACTATTACTCACAAAAAACGATATCCAAGTAAGTAATTTTTTATATATTCTTTTTGTATACATTCTCCTTGTAATTTAAAATTTAAAATCTATGTATATTAATTGATTTTTATGTTTGTCTAATGACTTAGTGTTCTTAGTATATTTATTATTTTATTTACTATTTTCAAATTTTATTTTAATACTGAAAAATTAACCAAACGAACTTGTAAACAATTTTTACATTAATTTTCTTAAAATCTTTTTAACCCATTTTTGCCTAGCGTCCCATTTTTGGGACGGCATTATCGCTATCATTCGAAAACGTTATTTATTTTTCCTAGCCTTTATTCGCGAGTATTGAACCTCAATTCCACAAAATATTTTAATATGGCAAGTAGGATGTTGACATTTCAATTTTTATACATAACGATTTTAAATGAAATCATTCCTTGTTCAAAAAGTTGACATCAGAAATTTATCAATTACTTCTGGTGTTAGCAAAAATCGAAGAAAGTCGCAAAAATATCCAGGTACGAATGGGTTAATACTATGGCTCAATCTTTTGACTACCTATAACATCTCACTCTTGATCTGTTTTCAAATGTTATCTTTAATTTTAGTCTTCAATTTTAGTCTTTGATTTTTATCTCTGACTACTTATTTGACAATCGAACAGATTTTAATTAATCTCTCCAAAGACGTTTCACTTCTGACACGTGTACTCTGTATACACGCTCTTTTTTTTAATTAAAAGTACTTAAGTGGACATAAAGAGTAATTTATACTATAGAATTTTTTTAATGATGCAGGAAATTAGATATAATTATATAGCTAATAAAAGGTGCATTTAATGTTTGGCTTCAGATGGCTTGACACGTCCACAATCCTCTCTACTGGAGATGTTTTGTCATCTACAAAGCAAAAATGATAATGTTCGGTTATTCTTGCATGTATTATTAGTAAGTCACTAGATTTTGGTGTTAAAATTCTTGAAAATGAAGAATATAGAGTAATGTTAAGATGTCTTCTAATATTATGACGTCAGGGCCGAAGGACTTAATGAAAGTAAAGGGATGCTTATAAAGGGCATTTTGGAGATGTCTATCTGTTTTAAAGAGAACGAAGAGAGTAAGCATCATTTATAAAATAATGATCTTCTGAAAGAGTGATAGCTCTTTCAGAGCTCATATAGATTAGGATACAAAGACAATGTTTATTTATTTATTTTTTCAATATCTTCGTAACAGAAATTCTTTTCCAGTGGCTCACGTTGCATAGGTATCTGGAGCAGAAGTATGCGCAAATAAGATTGTGTTGAATGGACGTATAAAAAACACTAACTATAGCTCGTAGAAATGAAATAAAATATAACTCAAGCACATGTTTTTAAAAACTCTTAGAGTTTGAATTATGGCGTACTTACACTCTATTCATCCAGAAGAACTTACAATTATTTCTCCCCCCCCCACCTTTTTTCTTTCCGGACACAATTATTTTCGAGAGTCAAAAAAGATAATTATCATCACTAGTGCCATTATCATCATTATTTACTTCAGTAACATCATCATTTTTACTCGGATATATTTTTAAATTGTGAATCAAGTCTTGACAGTACTTGTCTGTGTTTGTTTCAAACATTTTTGTGATGATTTCTCTGTCTTCGTCAACACACAAACATCTATTCCGGGAACAGGAAAGGCTTCTGTAGTTTCCGAATTTATCATCGCAGTTTAAAGCCATGTAAGGGGATGTGTCACGAGCACAATCTGCAAAGATAATATATGATAAATAATCTGTACTTATACGGTATAAAATGCATTACGTTTCAGAAATTTACGAAAATACAACACAATAAATGTATCATTTTAGTAACGTCACAAACAATATCTTCATGCACTATTCCCATTTAAAAACCGTTGAAGTGTTAATCCTGTTTCAATCCTTAAATGACCTACATTTCAAAGTTCATACCGGACTTTTAAAGCACGTTCACTGCCGAATTGCAGTACAAGCCAAATTTCTTATGTCGATTTCACATATAAAATATAGTTTTTAATAATAAATGTTTCATGTCGTGAATAATACAAATTTCACTTAGTTCTTTTAAAGTACATGTTTTTCGAAAGATCAATTAGTTATTCACAAAACATATAGGAAATTTTGTTTACATTCGTGGCTATTGCGTGATCGGCAGCGAACGTGTTTAAAATTCAGGCACTTAAGGGTAAAGAGTGAATTTTGAGACAGATTAATTAAATTCTATAAAGTTATGACCTGAAATTCCACTTTCATATATATATATATATAAGGATTTTTTAAATTACTACAACCAGGTGTATGAAGCTAACGTTTGTGGTCTTATTTTTTCTAGTGGAAAATATTTAATTCATTCCTTTCATTTGTATTTGGAGTTCTGAGAAAATCTGCAATCCCCCTCACATTAAAAAATTCATAAAACTTCAACAAACAATACCGTATTTTCTTTAGAAATACTAAAATATTTTGTGTCAAATACCCGGTGGAAAAAGGCTCAATTGTTGAGAGTCTCAGAAGACGGCATAAAGAGGTATCTGAGAGGCAGCTCTCATGTTTGGGGTAAGCAAGGCAACGGACAAGTTTAATGATATGGAAAAGGACGGAGAAAAGGAGGGGGAAGAATGAAATGCAGCACAAGTGGAAGCTCTACTTGTCACACAAAAGGAGGTTAAGTCAAAATTAATTCCGAATGTATAGTATTTGCAACTGATATGATTTTTCACTTAAACTTTATTTCCTTAAATAAGAGCATCTAATCTGATGCTGCAAATTCTTCCCCCAAAACGCTTAGCTGGTAGCAAAAATGGGCGTAGAGGGCTGGCAGTTGGGAATCCCGGTTCTAAGTGCTTTAAAGCTAAATGTAATGTCTCGAACTGTTATAAGTCTTCAGTAATCCCCGAATATTAGTAGGAAGAAAATTAATGCTAAGCCAACACTTGAGCCTCATCGCATGTAAGTAAGACTTTGCTTTACGCGACTGCACATGCCATTAGGGTGTCCCGGAAAATACGAATGTCTGAAATTTTTACCCCACTTTGGAGACTTCTGCTTTAACCCGTCAAATAATTATAAATTTTAGCCCCTACTTTCAGTTCAAGGACACGCAGTCCGAGTATATGGAGGGAGAGTTGTTAAGGGTGGCCAAATATACCTGACGAAACTGCTAAAGTACAAGCAGAAAGAGTTTTTCAATTGTCTCAAGAATGGGGTATATCCGAAAGCATAATTGGCCTTTCCTTTGACACAACTGCATGAAATAGTGGATTGGATGGATAAATGGAACATGTGTAAGGCTAGAAACACTTTTGGAAAAGAAATTATTTTACTTCCATAGCTGCCAACCTTCCCGATTTCTTCGGGATATTTCCCACCACAATTTTTAAACAGTTATATTTTGCATTAAATTTTTGGCTTTATTTTAAGGATGAATTTCTAGGCAGCTATGTACTTCGCTTGTCGACACCATTTGGTAGAGTTAAATGAGTCTGCAGTGTGGAAGTCGATTTTTGGACTATCTATGAGTCCAGATAATTTAGATTTTAAAGAGCTTCAATCTCAGTGGAAAACTGTTTAACCCATTTGTGCCTGGATATTTTTGCGACTTTCTTCGATTTTTACTGATAACAGAAATAATAGATATATTTCTGATGTCAATTTCTTAAACAAGGGATGATTTCTTTTAAAATCACTATGCATAAAAATCGAAATATCAGCATCCTACTGGGTCATGTTAAAATATTTTGTAGAGTTGAGGCTCAATACTCATGAATAAAGACTAGGAAAAATAAATAACGTTTTCGACTCATAGCGAAAATGCCGTCCCAAAAAAGGGACGCTAGGCATAAATGGGTTAAAAAAATTTAGATAATTTCCCAAAGTTTGAAGTTAGTGACAGGAAGCTAAAATCTTTAAAATTGGAAGCCATCACATTCTTAAAACTTGTTCCGAGCAAAAAGGAGCTTTTTCTTTGTGGAGACAATAAGGAATTTGCGGGAAGTCTTACTTACAATTTTAGGTGACATTCCACCTCAAGGAATTCACTGGCAGAAGTCTGGAGCTTTCCATAAAGCAAGATGGATGTCAAGCATAATTTATGGGGCAAAAATGTACGCATTTAATAAGCAATTGGGTTATGATCTAAAAAAGTTGAAAAACTGCGTAAAGTATGCCTTTTTAATCCTCTTATTTATATGAAATGCTGGTTGAATGCTCCAAAAGCTGTAGATGCTCCTGTGAATGACATTATGCTTTGGTATAGTTTGAACAGCTACAAAACTATCGATCCTGAGGTTACTCAGGCTGTTCTGGCAGCCTTAAATCGACACTTGTGGTATTTGGCATAGGAGACAATACCATTTTCTCTCTTTTCAGAAAAGATTTCTGAAACCGAGAAGAAAAAATTCGCTTTTCCATTGTTAAAATTCAAGAATGAATTGATAACGTTACCAAAGGGCGTTCCTGTATTCTCAAATTTAAATTTACAAACAAAATTATTTCAGCTAGTAGGGCCCAGTTCATAGCTACTTTTTGAAATATTTAAGCAGAATGGATCCTGGTTTAAAAAATGTTCATTGACATGGGAAGAGGATGCTGACTATAATAAAATAAAATTACTTGTAAAAAACTTAAAAGTCGCCAACGATATAGAAGAACGTGGAGTTTAGCTGGTGCAGGATTTTCCTCAGAAAATTACGAAGGATGAAGAACAGAGGCAGTGTTTGCTACAGTCGGTTCAACAATCTAGGAAATCAGCACCAACCTTCACTAAATCCTGTTTAAAAACATTTATAAGATTTTAAGTGCTAAGTGCACTTATATAGGAATTTCATTTTACTTTACAATAGATAACTTGAATTTTTACTCAGTTTAAAATTTAGCCGTATTCGTAAAATGTATATTTTTGTTTGGGGGGGGGTGCCCAGGTAATATTTTGTTACAATGCCAAAGTAAATAAAAATCTTCTAATAGTTTCAGTGTGAATTATATTATTATATCAATATACATTTATAATCAGTACGAGACAAAAGTTTAATAATATGAAGGGAGTTGATTTTTCCATTTTCATTCTTGAATAAATAATTTCTGCTGTGATTACAATTTATATGAATCTTATTCGTATTCATACTTCTTTAAGAACTCGTAAAAACTTAATTCAAATGCAGGGGAAATGTTAAAAAAAATATCAAGAAACCCGAAAATGAAGCATTTTCAATAAAACAAATTAAATCTTTATGCCCTTACAGGCAAACTCAAACGTTGACCTACAGACTTCAAATTTCACACATTGTAATTTCACACCAAAAGGAACCATAAAAACACCGGGGAGCAAACATTTTCAGACATTCGTATTTTCCGAGACAACCTAACATGCCATGAACAGCATAGTTGAACACAGTCGTCTGGCCAGATAAAAAGAAGTTTAATTTAGATGGATCAGATGGCTTACGATAATACTGGCAGAATATTAAGCATGGAGAGCGGAATAAATTCAGTCGAAAATTTGGTGGAGGTTCCGTGATTGTGTGTGTTCTACCAACTATTGCTAGAAAATAATCTATTGCATTATGCAATGCACCTTTCATTGCTGGAGTAAATTGTGCTTTTCAGCAAGATAACTGAGGGATACACTCTGCAAAATAATACAAAACAGTGATTTGAGTACTGGCATTTGAATGTTATGAAATCGCCTGTCCGAAACCCCGATCAAAACACCATTGATAATTGCAGTAGTTGGTACGAAAGACGCCAGAATCAAAACAAAAAAGATTTAAAAGCATTGGCGTCGCATCCTGTAAATTATTGGGCGACCAAAGGCGCAACTTAATAAGGGAAAAAAGGGGCAGATTGCTGTTCTCGCCCCCCCCCCCCTAAAATTCGATGAATTCAGATTTCACCTGTTTGAAAATGGTATTTTCCACAACAGGAAACATTTTGCCCTACCCCTCAGTGTTACTTTAAATAGATAAAAACGCCAAAGGAGGCACCATCACCCATTGTTTAGGATCGTTGGACAGCCGATGAAATTAACTCTGTTTTTACTTGCTTAAAATCTTATCCATATCAGATTGTGAATCTCAAACGGCTATGTGCTGTGTCGTCGTGTTAATTCCGATTCTGCTTCGCGCAAGAACATTTTGTTGTTATCTGGCTAATCAACAAAACATACTTACGTAACGCAGAAAGTAACCAACACGACGACACAACACATAGCCGCTAAAAATTCACAATCTGATGTGGCACGTAATTTAAGGACGTAGAATCAAGGATAAATTGATCGGCTGTCCAACGATCTTCACAATTAACGTAGGTGCCCTTTTTGGCGTTTTTATCTGCGCTGAGTAAAGCTCACTTTTCTTTACGAATTAGAAGTCTTTAGATGGACATTAAGACATTTTTAGATAGCTGATTAATGGGACAAATTTTCTTTGTAATTTGTACGATCAGGGCAATAGAATTATTTGAGATGAACAAATTTTTGAAAGAAAAATGTAAATTAAAAAAAATAGATGTAAAGCGCGTGAATAAAAACTTTGAAGTATTTTTGCACTTTTTCTTAATTACATTATCGGAATTAGAGTGTCAGCTATGAAAATAAATTTTAAAAAAGGTGATAACTTACCTGAGCTATGTAAAACTCTCCCTTCTTTACGAATTAAAGGTCTTTAGATGGACATTAAGACATTTTTGGATAGGTGATTAATGGGACAGATTTTAATTTTAATTTGTAATGTAATGGCTCGTGAACTTATATTTTAAAATATTAGGTTGTAACGAAAGTTTCCCGCCACCGCAAACATGGCGTATTTGCTCATATTTTGACAAACGATTTTTGGCATTTGAAAGAAAGAGGTTTACTTTATAACACTGTGTTGTGCAATCTTTAAAAAATATAGTTATCATTAAGTATAAAGTGTCTCAAATGGAACTATCACTCTAGAGGAATAGAACAATCATTTACTTCCAGTTGTGTTGCAAAAAGTCAGCTACATAATATCAACGAATTATGAGTACAGCTTTAAGTACTATTGTTGTATCATGTAACACTGTGCAGGTTTGGTGCCGAAAGTTCAAAAACAGTTATCTAAGGAGTTAGAAGTTAGTTTTTCAGGCACATATGGCGGAAAACTTTAGTTACAACCTGATAGTTTTGTACTCTACGTTAGCTTAGAGTTTCAGCCATGAAAATACACTGGTGTGCAAAACTTAGTAAGAATGCAAATTTTAACCCATTTATGCCTAGCGTCCCTTTTTTGGGACGGCATTTTCGCTATCAGTCGAAAACGTTAGATATTTTTCCTAGCCTTTATTCGCGAGTATTGAACCTCAATTCCACAAAATATTTTATTATGGCCAAGTAGGATGTAGCCATTTCAATTTTTATACATAATGATTTTAAATGAAATCATCCCTTGTTCAAACAGTTGACATCAGAAAGTTATCAATTACTGTTGTTAGCGAAAATCGTAGAAAGTCGCAAAAATATCCAGGCACGAATGGGTTAAGCGTAGTTCTCTCAGCACGCATTCTCAGATAAAGTACACTAGCTAATTCTATAATTTCGTAGGATCATGGCCTTCCTTAATTAAATTTTTTGTAAAACATTTATTAGGGGGTCCGGAACGTGATGTCGTATTTTTCGGCTAACCTAAACTACTGAAGCTAAGAATACAAAATTTTTATGTACTCCCTCCAAAAAAAGTAGTAGAGTAACAGAAAAATTTCCTACATTGGTTTCGTATATTAAAACCCATTTATGCCAAGTGTCCCTTTTTTGGGACGGCATTTTCGCCATTAGTCTAAAACGTTATTTATTTTTCCTAGCCTTTATTCATGAGTATTGAGCCTCAACTCTACAAAATATTTTAGCATGACCAAGTAGGATGTTGATATTTCGATTTTTATGCATAATGATTTTAAAAGAAATCATCCCTTGTTCAAGAAGTTGACATCAGAAATTTATCTATTATTTCTGTTATCAGTGAAAATCGAAGAAAGTCGCAAAAATATCCAGGCACAAATGGGTTAATCAAATAGCTACGAAATTGCAGAAAAGGGGTTCTTGCGATCAGTACAATGAACGCGCCATTCAGTAGAAATGTCATGCGTATGCAAATGTCAGGAAAAAACTGTCACAGGCGAAGCGTGAGGGCAGCGTGCTCAAAAATGTTTTTGCTGCTGTGGCAAATACATGTAAAACATATTTTAACATGGGAGTCAGTGGGATCGTCGAAAGCTCCCTATCTCCCTTAACCTTTTACAGGCCAATGTTCCCAATGGGAAACACCAAATTAAAAATTTTTTAAAAATGAAATTTTATCAATATTGTCTTGAGAAAATTAGCAGATAAAGTTAGAAGATACTTGACTCGATTTTTTGAAATAGAAGTTGCATTTGTATCAGATTTTGGAAAACTAAAAAAAAAAAAAAAAAAAAAAAAAAAAAAAACCATGAAAATAGTCATTTTCATAAATTTTTACAGAGCTATCTTGATGTATCCTACCCCCTTCAAACTTTTAATTCATATCTCTACTGAAATTAAAAAATAAATCTTTTATTAAGCCTTAATATTTCACTTAATATTTCACTTATTTAAACTATCTATCAGTATATTCAGTTTTTGAAACTAATGTAAATTATAGTCAGAAATGACCCATGCTCCCAATTGAAAACACCCAATTGGAATGTATTCAAATATCGCTATTCGAATATATTCCCCCTCCCATTTAAATGACTAATATCCTTTAACTAACGAATTAGAAGACATCGTAAACAAAAAACTAATTTCAAATATGCCTGGATATCAATGCGGTCTGTAAAAGCTTAAATACTGTTTAGAATGTGCATCATAATCTACTAGTGTAGGGTATTTGTCTTCCCTGTTCAATAAAACACTCCTTCGGAATTGAAATCCATATTAAAATCGCCTACTAGAACTATTTTAAAATCTTCGCCAGGCATATTTTAACTATACTTTTGATTTGTAATAAACTGTCGCGTTTGCCAGTTTAATACAAAGGAAATTTTGTAATTGGATCAATGGGATCGCCCAAAGGTCCCTGTCTCGCATTAAATACTGTTTGGAATGCGCATCGTAATCTATGAGTGTACCGTATTAGTCTTCTCTGTTCCATAAAACACTTCTTCATTTAATGTATTCCATAAAACACTTGTTCAGTTAATGTATAACGTTAATGTATTACCGTCTTCAGAATTGAAATCTCTATTAAAATCGCCTACTAAAACTATTTTAAAAACGTCGCCAGACATATTCTAACTATACTTTTCCTTTGTAATAAACTGTCGCGTTTGCCAGTTTCTAGCCAAATTTGGAAGATATCGTGAATCTTGGTTCGGTTTTGAAGACTTATTTTTTGGCAACAAGCTTGGCGATCAGCTATCAAAAATTGCAAATCTTTTGCGACTTGCAACATTTTATTCCCCCCCCCCCTTCGCGTTATCTGGCAAACATATTTGAAAAATGCCCGTATCCAAAGAAATTCTGAAAAAACTCAGAGTCCAACTCATTTTCGAATCTGCACATTAGTACTTAGCACCAGGTTTCAAATTATGTTCATTTCTTAGTAACTTATGTTTACTGTTTAGCCGCGTTCGAATCTAAAATTCCACATCCTTTTGAGAAAAATAAAGAAAATACATTAGTGTATTGAAATATACTTAATGACTTCACTGATTTGTTTTTATTATAGAATATATTTATTCACAAATAAAAAATACAGAAATATAGGAATTCATAACTTTGAGATTAAATTTTGTCCAGATTTCACACTATGTTATATTTTTTAAATTTTCTTTTTTTCTTATTTGAATTGTTTCCTTCGTTTTATTTGTAAGTCATATAAGATTAGATGTATTTTTACTCACACAAGTAGTCGTCTTTGTTTTGTTAATGTAAAGCTAAACTTATTTATATTATAATCTAAATATATTGGAATTTTTTTCAGTTTATAATTTTGTCCAGGTGTGTATTAAGGACTAATGTACGCTTCCTACGACTTCCAAAAGAATTCTTAAGCGAAAAAATTAATTTACAGAATGTGTCTAAGACGTTAGTCCTGTGGAAAGTACTGCATGTTTAAGTTTGTTCCCTGAAAGTTTCGTAACTTTTAAAGGTTTGTACTGCGTAGCACAGCTTGTGAAGAAACATTGTAAAAATTTTCGAGTCCCCAGTATAATTGAAACAACTGTTCAAAATTTGCATAAATTATTATTTCTAGTGATCCATGCTTGTTTTAGCGGTTCCACAGTGCTGTATTATCTTTCTAAAAGCCTTATTTTGCTAGGTTCTTGTGTTGAGTTAGTTGTTGGTGAATGTTTTTAAGTTTTCTGTTTATTTTACAAAAGTTTGTTAGTGTAAATAGTTTACAAATTGTTAATAATTTAATGTTTCGGTTTGAACTTGTGTTTTGAATAAACATTCATATCTACGATAACAATGGGACGAAAAACAAAATCGACTGCTAAAAAGTCTAACTTGATGAAAGCTAAGCGTCAAAAAGTGTTATCAACTACTTCGGATCCTGGTAAAAGTGATTTTTGCCGAACACAAGAACTTAAAAATAATATAAGTGTGCCTGCAGTAAGTGATGAGCCATCTCAATTTGATGCTTCCTTGTTTTCATGCAACATTATTTTAAGTCTGGGAGTGTTGCAGAATATCCTTCAAAATTGCTGTTGTGAAAAATGTAAAAGTTCAAGTCTGAATTTATGCTTGGGAAAAAAAATATGGCTTGGCACATGAATTTGTTTTATCCTGCAATAACTGTGACTTTCAATTTATTACGTTCTCGTCACAACGTCTGTCAACGAAGACAACTAAATCTCCATTTAGTATCAACAGAAGAGCTGTTCAAGCAGCTACAGCATTAGGAAAGGGACATGCTGGGCTCGAATTATTTTCCACATACATGAATTTAAGTGTAAGTGGAATCAAAAACATTTAGCAGACACTTAAAACATGTGGTGTGTTCTACAAAGGTTACTGCGAAAAATCACCTCAAAGAAATTCACAATAAAGTTCGACTTGCACATACTGCTGATACGTATACCTAAATCTTTAAGTCCATTTATCACGGAATCAGTTTTTTTGCGATTCCTCAACTTTAAAAGGATATATCTCAAGTTCCTTATATAGTACAGGTATGAAATTTTGTACAGACTTTCTCTATTATATTTTTAATAATTTGTCTTCAGGAATTTTGATTTTGGACAAAAGGTTTGAAAATTCATGCCCTAGAGCTAAAAAACTCTTTAAAAAGAGTGATTTTTTAACTTTTATATTTATTAAAAATATATAAACAATATTTTAAAAAATCCCGACAAAAAGACAAATTAAAATGCCATCTTTTCTGTGTCCAAAAGTGAAAGAAATATGCAAATCGAGCTATTGGTTCTGCAGTTATATCAAAAAAAAAATATGTTTAAATTTTAAACTTTTTAATTTTTAAAAAATTAAATTTCAATCTTTTCAAGAGTTTTTTATATGGAAAGGTATCTTGACATAGATATATATTTCAGAAAAAAAAAATTATAAAGTAGCTATAAATAAAAAAAATAAAATTTTGTGCCCCGGACCCCCTTAACATTAAACTTAACAAAACATGTTAATTAAAAAATAAAAGGCCTAGGTTTTAACAATAACAAAACTGCCGAAGCAGATCTCTATTACGCTTCACGATTACTGTGTAGGATTTTATACCACAGCAATCCACGGGCACGAAACTTTGCACGCTGGACCAGCCGCCTGTTAGGAAAAGTGGCTAAAGGTTTACGATACAACTTTGCTGTCGGCATGCAGCGACAGTCGGGAAGATGACGTCACTACAAGGCAGTAAGCAAACATCCAACTTTTAAGTTAGAGGGCAAGTCGAATCGATAGCCGATCACCAGCCAAAATTTCGGTCTTGCCTGTAGGGCTCCAGGCACTACATCACTCCCCTCCGTAGAATGCAAGGTCGACTAAGCTTGCAATCGAATAAATGGACGAACCTCTCTGCTCGATCTTGTGAGTGCAGATCGAATGGAAGCATCAAGTGACAATCAGTCTTGCTTTCGGGAACGGGTTCCGGGTCGAGAAAAGCTGGCTTCAAACGGTCTATGGACACCGTCCGACTTTTGCTGTTTACTTCAAGAGTAAAGGCTTTGTCAGTCCTTGAAAGCACTTTGTAGGGGCTATCATATGGCTGCTCGAGTGGTCGATGCACTTTATCAACTCGCAAAAATACATATTCCGTAGTGGAAATATCTCTACTGACGAAGGTAGCTGCTGTCGAGTGATGAGTTGTGGGAACAGGGCGCAATTTTGCCATCTGTTGTTTGAGGATCTGTACAAACATAGGCTGACTCACAGTTGGCTTGGCATTATCGAAGAACTGTCCCGGCAGCCGCAAGGTTTGACCATATACCATCTCGGCAGGATAGGCGCCGAGTCTTCTTTGATACAGCAGCGAATGCCCAACAGAACTAGTGGCAGCGCCTCCAGCCAGTACTCCTCGAAGTAAGACATCAAACCGCTCTTCAGCTGGCGATGAAACCTCTCGATGATTCCATTGGACTGAGGATGGTATGCTGTGGTGCGTGTGAGCTCCATTCCTAGCATTTTGGAGAGGGAAAAGAAAAGATTACTTTGGAAGTTTGTGCCACGGTCGGTTGTTACAACTTCAGGTACGCCGAATCGTTCTACCCAACCGTTAAGGAAAGTTCTGGCGGCAGTTTCAGCAGACTGGTTGTCCATAGGAAAAGCTTCTATCCACCTAGAAAAACGATCAATACAAGTTAATAAATACGACTTTCCTGTCACTGTCGAAAGCGGCCCCACTATGTCTATGTGCACACGTGAAAACCAACAGTAGGGCAAAGAAAACTGTCCCAACGCCGATTTCGTACGTTTGAAAACTTTAGATTTCTGACACGGTATGCAGGACTTGAACCATCTAGTACAATCTTTTCTCATGTCTTTCCACACATAACGTTGCTGAAGCAACTTGAAAGTGGCCTTTATTCCAGGATGAGAAAGTCCATGCACAGAATCAAATATTTTCTTCTGAAACGTCTTGGGCACATAAGGACGAACTTCACCAGTGGACGTGTCACAGTGTAGTGGTTTTTCCGCAGTACCAAACTAAAGTCTTTAGCTTGAGGTCAGTCTCTGATCCCATTAATGAACGCAATCCCTCATCTGAAGCCTGATCAGAAGCCATAGCATTATAATCAATCGTGACGGAGGAATCGATTTGAGAGATGCGGGACAGTGCCTCTGCTACAACCTTTTCCTTGCCTGAAATGTGCCTCATATCTGTTGTGTACTGTGAAATAAACTCAAAGTGACGGATTTGTCGGGGTGAAAGTTATCGCGTTTCTGTAAAAAGCAAATGTCAATGGTTTGTGATCTGTAAAAATAATACTTTCACGACGCTCTAACATATGTTTAAAGTGTTTAACAGGAAGGTAAACTGCTAAAAGTTCACGATCAAAAGTGCTATAGTTTTTCTCAGCACGTGTAAATTTTCTGGAAAAGAATCCAAGCGGTTCTATTTCACTGCCAGTGTGCTGATGAAGCACTGATCCAGCACCAACATCCGACGCGTCTACCATGAGTGACAATCTAGCATCCGGAGCCGGAAAAGCTAGCACAGTAGCATTAGCTATCAATGTTTTACATGATTCGAAGGCTGCTCGCGAAATGTCAGTCCACTCGAGTGGGGACTCATCATTTTTGGTTCTACCTGCTACGAGTTCATGTAAGCATGCCTGAACCTGCAAAGCACCTTTCAAAAATCTATGGTAAAAATTCAATGTAGCTAAAAACGTCTCAACTCTTGGGCAGTTTGAGGCAAAGGACAATCGGTTAAAGTTTAAACTTTTTCAGGCAAAGCTGAAATTCCCTTATCAGAAATCAAAAATCCTAAGAAATTAAGTTTAGTTTTTCGAAACAAACATTTATTAACATTCAACACTATTCCGTATTTCTGCAGCCGCTGAAACACAGTTTCCAAATCTTTCTTATGAGTTTGTTCATCGGTTGACGCTACCAGTATGTCGTCAACATACGCATAGCAACAATCTAATCTCGAAGTACGTTATCTATACATCTTTGGAATGATTGTGATGCCTTGTGCAACCCAATTGTCATAAAAACATACTCGAATAAGCCGATTGGAGTTGTGACAGCGGTTTTCTGAACGTCCGCAGGATCAACCGGAATCTGGTGATAAGCTTTGACAAGGTCCAATTTTGAAAAAAATAGTCTTACCCCTTAACCTCAGAGTAAAGTCGTGAATGTGTGGCAAAGGATATCTATCAGGAATGGTTACTGCATTCAGCCGACGAAAATCACCACAGATTCTCCAGGATCCATCTTTCTTTGGTACTAAATGGATCGGACTGGACCACGGAATTTTTGAAGGTCTGATTATTCCTTGGTCTAACAAGAGTTTAAACTCTTGCCAAGAAATGCCAGCTTTTCAGGTGTTAGTCTACTGGGTGTAGAAAATACAGGAAGACCTTTTGTTTCAATACAATACGTAATTGGAGTTTTTATTTTAGTAGTTTGAGTATTTAAATTGTTGGAAAACAAATCGATGTATTTTAACAGTATAGTATGATATACAGATTCACCAGATATTGAAATTAAACTAGACCCATTTACGTTCGAAATTGAACCTTTAATTTGTGTTGATGTAGCGTTGTCTATTAAAAGTTTATTTTTAAAGTCGATTAAAAGTTCATAATGTTCTAAGAAATCTATACGAAGTATTGGCTTTGAAATATCTGCAACTATAAAAGTCCAAGAACACTGCTCATTCAAACCAAAATCCAAAGACAACTTAACTGTACCATACGTAGGTATCACAGACCCGTTTGCAGCATGAAGTGATAAAAAACGTCGGGGGAAATTTAGTTAGCAGGTGTCCTCGCCAAGAGCCGATCTTTCGCCAAATTTGAAGTTCGTTGGACAGTTTGTTTACGATAGAGATAGTTTCAGATATCTCTTGCAACCTGTGTTTGGAGTTGAATTGTTGACTAGTGCTGTAGTTTGATGAAAAAAACGCTCGGTGGGTTCATTAAACGATACCAGGATGTTTGCTAAAGGAATTTTGTGATTGGTTTAGGCAATTTAACTGTAATCGGTAAACCGAAAAGCAGGTGAATTTGAATTCGATGTGTCAGTTCTTGTTTGGTGTTTTTTGAGTTCACGGTTGAGTTATTTACGGGGAATATAAGGTGAATTTGGAAATGTGTTGTGTTATTTGAAGTGTAGTGAATATTATGTTGTTGTTTAAAAAGAAAGTGTGTGTTTATTTGAAGGAGGGCGTGATTATAATGTTAAATAAAAGGAAGCGTTTTGGTGTTATAAGCCTGGTGGGTTATGGATATCTTTGAAGAGTTTCTTAAAATAAAGGTAAGTGTTTTTTTTTAAGAATTTTTGCAATTGCTTAAGGTTTTCAATGTGAATTGTAAATGGATATTTGATGTTGTTATGTTTTCATATAGTGTCTTTATATGAGGTGTATAACTAGGTTATTTAATCCACCGATGTTGTTTTGAGTTGAAAACGGGCCAGTGTTTGCCCAGTTTACATAGCTGTATAACTAGGTTGCTGAATCCACTGAGGTTTTTTTTAGTTAAAAACGGGCCAATGGTTGCCTAGTTTACATAGCTGTACAACTACGTTGCTGAATCCACTGAGGTTTTTTTAGTTAAAAACGGACCACTGGTTGCCTAGTTTACATAGCTGTACAAATAGGTTGCTGAATCCACTGAGGTTTTTTAGTTAAAAACGGTCCACTAGTTGCCTAGTTTACATAGCTGTAGAACTAGATTGCTTAATATACTGAAAATTTTTTAGTTAAAAGCGATTTACTGTGTGCTCATTTTGAATTGCCTGTTACATAAATTGCTGACATTTTTTAGTGTTAAGTATGGATGGCGTATTTTGTTTTATTATTTTTTTTAGTGGAATATCTGTGCAATTTTAATGTGTTAAAGTGCTTTGTCTTTGCTGACAGTGCTCAACGTGTTGTATTATTTTATCGTATTTTAAAATGGTGTTTCACACGTGAAAAATTTGGCGACAAAAAAAGCGCCAAGTAGCGGGTGTTGGCGAGAAAAAAAAAGTTGCCAAAATAGCTGACACCCGCTTACGAAATTACTCCCAAAACGTCTTTGCGTGTACTTTGTCAGTTTCCGCGGATGGCAATTAACAACAGCTGCAGAATCGACCAGATATTTAATATTGGTTTTACGATCTGCAAACGATGCATTACGATCTTAGCCGGCTAGATACACGACCCCGGTCTGTCACCGACGAAACAGCCGTATGGATCAGTTTTCCGACCAACTGCAGGGTTTATTACACTTTGTTGCGTTATGAGCAAAACGAGAATGATACCAGCACAGTTTGTTAGTTAAAGTGTTAGATTTATCCTTCAATCTGCTCACCGAGTTTGACGCTTGTTCCGATCAAACCTCGAATTACGGGAACAGTTTGAACCAGCAAGGCACTTGCATCAACAGAAATTCCAGCGAAAACAAACTGGGACTCAATTTGAATAAACCACAGCTCGATCAGCTTCCCAAAAAGGTGAAGCTTTAAAAGCTACACGAGAGACCTCTAACCAAAAGGAAACTGTATCATCCTGTTTTCCGTTAACAGACATACTGAAATTTTTACAAGCTATGGCAACTGATCAGAGGGAAGGAATTCAAAGCGCGATCAAAAGACAATAACGTAGACTCACCCAGCACCAAAGATAGTCTCGACTTCCACAATTCAATCTTGACTCCTAGAAAAGTCCCCACTTGACAGGAACATCTTCAGCTGTTATAAATGTCGGGTCACCAGTGTGGGGATGTTGCGAGCAGGAGGACGACCCTCATCACACCATCAATACTTCAAAATGATTCTGACTCCATTTAAACAATTAAAAACGTAATTTATTACTATAACAATTTAAAATACATTAACATTAAACTTAACAAAACATGTTAATTACAAAATAAAGGGCCTAGGCTTTAACAATAACAAAAAACTGTCGAAGCAGATCTATTCCGCCTCACGATTACTGTGTAGGATTTTATACCACAGCAATCCACGGAGACGAAAGTTTGCACGCTGGACAAGGCGCCTGTTAGGAAAAGTGGCTAAAGGTTTACGATACAGCTTTGCTGTCGGCATGCAGCGACAGTCGGGAAGATGACGTCACTACAAGGCAGTAAGTAAACATCCGACTTTTAAGTGAGAGGTCAAGTCGAATCGATAGCCGACTATCAGTCGAAATTCCGGTCTTGCCTGTAGGGCTTCAGGCACTACAACCTTTACCGCAGCTGTGACTAAAAGGTAGTTTCATTTTGTCAACAAAATAGATATTGAAATTTACAAAAATAAACAGTTTTCACAAAAATGGGACCCTGGAGAAAATTAGCTTATCAACTCCTGCTTTATGGTCAATATTATTTTAAACATCATTATATATTATAATTTAAAATTTTAACATCAATTATATGGCCTCGAAATCATTCTAAAAACGTGTAAACATCCTCTGTTTTTACGGCAGTTAGAGCACGGACGGTCATAAAAGTACAGTAAAGTCGCCGTGCGCTACTTAAGGAAACCGCTTACTGGGATAAATTCGGAGTTAACATTGTTACCGAGAGGCGGGAAGAATGTCAACTGCATAAAGTGCATATTTGATTGTCGAATTTTCCAAAACTGCATTTACCTGAGATAATCATTTATTATCGAAGCTTAAAGGGCTTTCTGTCAACTCAGTTGCAATACGCATCTAGACACTGGTCTGCAATTCTCGATAGAAAATGTTCAATCTGGTTGGTGACACTCTGGCAAAAGCATCAGTAATACTTTCTATACCTTGGATTTTACCCTTTCAATTTTTAACATTAAATATGGTCAAGATCATAACAGTAAAACTTGTATACAATTAAATGCATTATTTAATTCTAATCCTGCACACATTTTCCCTGCGAAACTAATCCTAGTATCCAAAAACCACCAAAAATTCTGAACAGCCAGTTTTCAGTGTCGGATACAGGGGAGGGGCTAGGGGGGCTTGATCCACCCCCCCCAAAAAATGTTGCTTAACAGTAATATTTTTTCATTGTACATTTTCCTTATATCAAATAAGCTAAAATTAACGATTAGCCCTTCCCAAACAAATTACATTGATTTAATGTTACATTTTTCTTTACTGTACACATTGTTTAGGTCAAATAAGTTTTATCTTAGAAATTAGCCCCTCCCCCTCCAAAAAAAATCTGTATCTGCCGCTGTCATTTTCTAGCTAGTGCCGAAATCCGAAGATCTTCACATGCAGAAAGAAGATACTCCAAAATGTAGGTAGTACACGAAAACATGACCGCAGAGATATGATTTTCGCACCCACATAAGTAGTAGAGAAATTTTCCTTCTGGACCAGTGGCGTGGTGGCACCCCAGACAGCACATAAGCTTAAATCAAGCTTGACATTTGGCTTGGCAATGCAAGCTTGGCTTAAGCTGGATTTTAGCTTGCAAAGTGCGCAATGATGGCGCCATCTGTGAAAGACAATGGACATTAATTGTCTAGCGTCCTCAAATCTGCTGAAAGTTCGTAAAAGATGTGTTTTATTTTATTACCAGTGCCATATTACCGGCAAGGCAAACGGGGCAACTGCCCAGGGCCTACAGATTTTAGGGCCCAAAAATCTTACATCTTACACTTTTGTAATTTTAAAATAAAATTACAAAGGATAAAAAAAATTCAGAAGTTAAATAATTTTTTAATTATAAAGTATGAACAATGAAAATAATTCAAATTTACATTTGTATAAATTAATTTAAACTTATTTTTAATTCTTCGAAATGCTCTATATTGATATAGCATACCAATACGTAGGAAAATAACCACATTTGTAAAGAGAATTTTTAGCGTTAAAAAATAGCAAAATTTTTCAATTATTTGTTATCTTAAGAAATATTTACAAAAATGACTATAGTGTTTGTATTCCATACTTGCTAGCAACTGTGATATAGCATTTCGAAGTAACGTTTAATTATCTGTTTCTTTGATTTCAGATTACTTAACACAAAATTTGTGTTAAGTAAGTAAACCCATTCTATATTTCCAAATATGGAAATTCTTCAAAATAAAATACAATTATACTACGAAATTGATTTCAAAATCAGTCGTTTGTCTCGATTTTGGCCAGCAGTATTGCTCAACGATGAGTGTTGCGATATTGAAAGTTTTAAAACGTGTCCTGCTTTTAAGTTTATATTATGCTTATTTCCCTATTAGTAGAGTCTATAAATCACACATAACATTATTTAAATTTTGATTCATCCCATGGAAAAATAAAAGAAACTTATCAGCATCGCCCATACTTATCGATCTGGCGTGACAACAGTCACTTCAAACTTTAGTCATAGCTGCCCGAGGCAATAATGGCCGAGCGGTTAGCAAGCGTTCTTTCCAGCCTACAGTTCCCGGGATCGAACCCAGCTGTCGACGCTTGATGGAACAGATTAAAATAACTTAAAATTTCAGCATAGAGGGTGAAAATGCGCGGGAAAATAAAGTATGTGCGGCACGTTCGCCAGCGGCCGCCCCGTGTATTTAGAAAATATTTTAACCCTTTGAGGCGCAACCCTTTCCCAATGCTGGAAAAAGGGCAGCCGTTGCCATCGCTCGACTGAACTACCAGCAAGATGGCAGACGATCGAAACGTTCATCGCGTGCCACAGATCTAGAGACCCTTTTTTGACGACAGCTGGCTGTGCTCGCGCACAGCCAGCTGCGTCAAAAAAAGGGGTCTCTAGATCTGTGGCACGAGATGAACGTTTCGATCGTCTGCCATCTTGATGGTAGTTAAGTCGAGCGATGGCAACGGCTGCCCTTTTTCCAGCATTGGGCAATCTATCCAGCTGTTCTCGCGTTCTTCCATTTTTCAGCAGATGTCAGTGCTGCTAAAAATGATCGTGACCATTCTTTTATGGGAAATAACGTCTAAAAAGTAAAGAATTCTCGTGGAGCTATGTCACCCGCAACTATTTTTATACAAATCCAATCTATTCTTCGTGACTGGCAACAGTCAAAACGTTAGAGTTGGGTGTTCCCAGAGCGGAATCACTGCGCCTTAAAGGGTTAAGCTTGAAATTAAGCTTGAAATGTCAAGCTTAATGCAAGCTGGGCAAGTGTAAACTAGAAAACTTGATTCAAGCTTGTATCAAGCTTACACGCTTGAAATTTTCAGGCTTATTGACTTGATAAATCAAGCTTGCTGCAAGTTTGATGCAAGTTTGCTGTGCTGTCTGGGACAATGGAGGGGCGTGGTCGATTGACATTGCTGGAGGAGGGGCGTGTCATGACGACATGAGTGGCGTTGAGCTGTTTTCTGCTGGATGTTGAGTTGAGATGTTTTCTGCTGTATGTTGAGTTGTTTTCCTCCTGGATATTGGTTGTGCTATAAGTGTCGGTTTTGGAATCGAATTTTGAAATTTTTTCTCAAAATATTGGAAGATACCCACCAGCCATTGGTCAAAAAGTTTGTGTTTGGTTATGGCAACTGATGGCTTGAGTTGTTTGGAGCTGGATACAGATTCTGCTAGAAGTTTCGGTTTTGGAGTCGGACTTTGAAATTATTTTCTCAATAATCGAAGGTTTTTCGACAGTCTGGAAAGAGTAATTTGTCTTCGAGGGAATGGCAACACAGTTGAAGCGAAAATTAACTGTGACCGGTTGAGATAAAATTTCTGGAAAGTGTGTTGGCAACGCATACTCAAATCAGTCTCCGAGTCTTTCCTGACGGGTGTAGCATCGTTTTACCGCAATTGAGTGTGTGAAAAAAACAATGCTAGATTGAAAGTAATTGGCGAGGAAGATTTTATTTTAATTTGTGTTTTTGTTCCGATTTAAAAAAATGAATTTAATTACCGTTTATCAAAGTCCAGAATTTCCCGGTAGTTTTAGGGGTATAGATTCTCTATATAAAGCCACAAAAAGTAATATTGCACAATCGGATATAAAGAAATGGTTGCAAACAAAAGAATCGAATACTTTGCATAAATCTGCCGCAAAACGATTCGCTAAAAACAGGGTGATGGTTGGTAAAATTAACCAACAGTTTCAAGCTGA
Source organism: Cheiracanthium punctorium (assembly GCA_038373885.1). Lineage (NCBI taxonomy): Eukaryota > Metazoa > Arthropoda > Arachnida > Araneae > Cheiracanthiidae > Cheiracanthium > Cheiracanthium punctorium. The sequence continues at coordinate 283,262 of JAWZYV010007958.1, read as the reverse complement.
TTTAGTGAATATGGTATCCTTATCCCAATACAATGATGGTTACAAGCATTTACTTACTTGCATTGATGTGGTATCGAAAAATGCTTGGGCTATACCGCTGAAAGACAAAAGAGCAGAAACAGTCCTGTTAGCTTTCGAAAAGGTATTTTCGGAGCGTGTTCCGAAGAAACTGCAAACGGATGCCGGCAAGGAATTTGCTAATAAACTTCTGAAAAACCGCTTAAAAAAATTGAAAATTTCCATTTTTACGACAAAGAATAATACGAAAGCATCCCTTGTAGAGCGCTTCAATCGATCTTTAAAAACAAAGATGTGGAAATACTTTACAGAAATGAACACCTTTCGTTACGTGGATGTTATTGATAAACTTGTGAACAGTTAAAATCATATTTGGTACCGCAGTATTAGAATAGAGCCGGTGTCAGCCAACGAAAAAAATCAAAGTATCGTTTTAATGAACATATATGGAAATGCGGTTCTTTTGAAATCAAATCCCGCGCTCAAAATCGTAGACACTGTCAGAATAAGGTAAGAAAAAAGGCACTTTGAAAAAGGATGCAAACAAAACTGGACCCGAGAGGTATTTATGGTTAGCCATGCTATTCGCATAAACCCCGTAGTTTACCGACTGAAAGATTTGACAGGTGAAGAAATACAGGGTACGTTTTACGAACAACAATTGCAAAAGATTACAGACTCCGGTTATTACCCCGTCGAAAAAGTTTTGAAGAAGAGATCGAGGGAGGGAAAAATTGGATATTTTGTGAAATTGATAGGCTATCCTGACAAATGTAATATTTGGGTGGAGGATATCAAAACGATATAAAAGCTAAAAGAACTGCGACCGGAACGCCATTCGTTTGAGACATGTCTTTCTATGTAACGCTCGTTAGCGACAGCTCTCAATTATTTTTCTCCGGGAATAAGATTTCCCATTTCTTTACCCAACTGCCCACTCCTATAAATTTAAACATTGGAGACTGAGATGTTGGACTTGTAGACTTAATTTATCCTCACACGTGGTATAACATCAGATCTGAAAATGCACACAACTTGTTTGGTTTCGACTTAGGGGACGGAAAAGTCGTTTCACGCAGAGTTCCTGCCGGGTGTTACAAATCCATTACAGATCTTATCAAAGCGATGTATCTATCGTCTCATAAAAACAAAATTGAATTTTCATTTAACACCGTAACGAAGAGTCAGGTTAAAAATAGCAGAAAACTGCTATTGGGAAAGTATGACGGCATAGCCGAATTGTTGGGATTTGAAGCAGGGGAATACGATAAGACTCAAGAAAGCTGTCGCCATCATCCAAAAAAAAAAATGGAATTAAAAATATATATCTTTCGGCGGCTTATGAAAAAACTACTCATTTGATCTAAATAAATGAGTCGGCCGAATTGATTATGACAAATAAGAAGTTCTTTTCACTAATAACATTTATTTACAAAATTTTGAAACTTTAGTTTACAACATTTACAAGTAAAATCGCATTTCTAAATTCAAAACACATAAATCAAATCTAAATATAAAAACATAACAATAACTGCAAGCTGTTCTATTTTTTCTTACGTTCTTTTTTTTATTTTCACCGATGCCATTCACTCCCAAAGAAAGTACAATCCATCTGACTCCATGGCAACCTGGAACCATGGAGTCGGTTACTCGCTTGCATGGAAACCAGGTGCAACATTCTTCCCACTTGAGTTTTTGAACTCTTAGGAGAAAATTCAACAAAAACTAAACATTAAAGAAAACTGAAAAATACTGAACATTTCATAAACACACAATTCAAATATTCAAAACTAAAACACAAATTAATATATAATAATAATGAGATATAAATTTTTTAAAATTAGATTCCTAAAAGTGTTCAATATGTAAAAGAGTCTATATCAAGTTCAAGTCATTGGACGGAGCACTCGTGGTTTCAGTGACCTCTAAAGGATATAATCTTTAGATAGGTCTGAATAGAGTTCCTTTGGACGTTTTCAACTTCACTAGTCTGACACATCCCTCTCTTCCAGGAAAAAGTTCGATCACTCGACTCAAGGGCCAGTAAAGTCGTTTTTTATCTTCCCTACCAATTAGGACAGCATCTCCAACTTTAATTTGGTCGAGTTTCTTAGGAATGGAGGACCTCAAGAATCCTAAGTATTCAGCTCGAAATCTTTCTTTTAACGTTTCTTTCTGTCTCTGAACATATCTGTATCTTTTATTGATATTGGTCTTGTCAATTTTGTCCAGATAGGGCATATCATTTGATGGTAGATCTTGTAGGAATGATGTAGGCGTTAAAGCTTTAAAATCTGGTTCTTCGGATAAATCTGTTAAAGGTCTGTTATTCACAACGGATTCACTCTCGCAGACGAGAGTCAAGAGTTCTTCATAAGTCAGGGTTGAACGTCCTAAGATTTCTGAAAAGGTCTTTAAGGATTCCAATTAGCCGTTCCCAGAATCCTCCCCACCATGGGGCAGCAGATGGGTTAAATTTCCATCTTATTTAGTTAACTTCAAATTCTCTTTGTATTTTTGACCAATTAAGCAGTTTAAATGCAGAATTCAAGCCAATAAAATTAGTCCCATTATCTGAATATAGAACGGATATTCTACCTCTCCGTTCAATAAATCTTCGTAATGCTTTTATTTCATCAGTTTTTGACTGTAACTGGACTTTCAATCTTCCATCCTCCATGTATTTTTCCTCTAGATCTTTTTGTCGCAATGTCATAGTCTTCAACTGCTGTACCAATTTATTCATTTGTAGCAACATTTTGTCCTTTTCTTCAGATTCAGCACACTTTTTTAAAAGTTGCTTCTGCGCTGCCTGGCGATTTTCTATAAGCTGGTATTTCTCAGGATCTGTTCCTTTTAAAATCCTCCGTCTCTGGGCATTGATAGATTGTTGTATAGCTCTTTCCAAAGCAGAATTCTTGAATCTTTCTTCATGAAGTTCATCTTTGGCATACAAGAAGCTTTTTCTCAGTTTCTCTAAATCATTGATTCTTGAAACTAAAGAATTTTTCTCGCTAGTTAATCTTAAAATTTCCAACTCCAAAAATTTAATAGAATTTCGAAAAGTCTTAAATATTTCTTTCTCTGCTTCCAGCATATTTTCAGAATTTTTTACTTTTTCTTCTAATGATTCTATATCTTTTATTTGTCTGTGAACTCTAGAATTCAATAGTTTACATTCCTCTTTTAAATCATTTATTTTCGTCTGCAGAACATTTATTTCCTTATCTTTCTTGCTGTTACTTTGAATATATCAATTTAATCATTCTTCAAGGTGTTTATGTTCATGTACTAAGATATCATGTTCAGATTTTTTCTCAGCAAGTTGAGAATTTAGTTTCTCGTTTTGCAAACCAAGTTTTTCCCATTTATCTTTCCATGCTTTAATCTCTTTATTCCTGCTACAGAGTATTTCCTTCAATTAATTGACATAATTGTCCAGATTATCAATTTTCTGTTTCATTTCATCTCGGCTTTCTTTCATTTCTTTGTACTGCTGACAAAACATTTTCCTGTCTAATACTGCAGCTGTAGAGATGCAAATTTGCTGATTGAGTTTGCTAGTAAGTTCAGTAACTTGTTGTTTGATAGAATTCTCTGTATCTTCATGTCATGATTGCTCACCATTCAATGTTTCAATCTTTTTAGTTAAACTTTTGATATCAGACAGAAACTGATTCTTTAACGTTTCTAAAGCAGCTATCACATTATTTTGCTTCTCTGTTTCAAGTTTGAAATCTTTCAATTCCTTGTACAAACTATTTCTCTCATTTTCAACATTTTTGAAGTCAGACTCATATTTTTTTATTAAACTTTCCATTTTTATTATGTTCTTTGCTAGCAGCTCTTCGGAGTACTGTAATTTAAGTCTTCTGAGACAGATGGTGGTGAATGACAGCCATTAACAAAAACGGGCTGCTGGTCTGTCCGAAAACGACTCGTCTGTGTCTATAGGTCTGGACATGATATTTTTCATCATATAAAAGAAATCGTAAGAAATCTCTATCCTTTTCATTAAGTGAAATTTGCAGAAATGCTCTTCTTATATCAGAAATTCCCACCGATTTCATACATTCGAAACCTGGCTAAAATGGCAGGAATTGTCTCAATAAAATTAATTCCGGTCTCTAAACAATCATTTAATGATGGATAGTTAGGAATCTTGGCTGACGCGTCAAAGACGGGCCTGATTTTCAAAGAGGTCACTAATTTTTCTTTAATAACTGGACGATGAAGAAAGTAATGCGATTCATTCAATGACAATTCTTCAAAAGGGACTTCCTCAATCACTTCTTCTTCTATCCATTCTTCAAAAACTTGCTGATAGTTTTCTTTATATCCTGTTTTTTCTAATTTCTTGTAAGTAGATGCTAACCTCTTTAGAGACAAGTCATAGTTATCCGGTAGAAGGGCGTGATCATCTTTCCATGGCAAGCTTACTTCGTACCTTCCATCTGAAGTTTGCCGAACAGTGTCTTGGAAATGAATCATTACTGACTTCTGCAAATCTTCGTTAGTATTTTGCTCAACAGGGTCTCTAATACCGAGCAAGTCTAAATACCACAAAAATGAAACAGGTAATTCCTGACATAGCATACTAACGACAGTCATATTCACATTTTGATAGTGAAACTGAGGGACTTTTCCCATCAGGGTCCAACCTAATTTTGTGTTCATGGCAGCCAAACCAGATGTCAGTCGTTCTTGTTTACCAGTACACAGTTTCCCAACAACGTCAGATACTAAAACTACCTCAATGGTCTTCAAATCATTTCGAAAATCTGTTATGAATATTCTTTTTTGTTTCAATTCCCGCATCCAAGGTCCATACTGAACGCTAGCTATGTCATTCCCAGACAGCACATAAGTTTAAATCAAGCTTGACATTTCTTTGAATTTGACGTATTAATACAAGCTTGACAGTTCAATTCATTTTAAGCTTGCAGCAAGCTTGAAGAAGTCATTTGAACTGTCAAGCTTGAATACAACTTGATGACTGCTTGATTTTCAAAGCCACATCCACATAACAAATAATTTATCATCAATGTACTTGACCATATATTACTATGTACAAGTCAGTTACTATGTACATCAATGTACTTGACCATTTATATCAATGTACTTGACCATAGAATTAAAAAAAAGATCCTATATTTCAAATATTGAAATTCTTCAAAATAAAATACAATTATACTACGAAATTGATTTCAAAATCAGTCGTTTGTCTCGATTTTGGCCAGTATTGCCCAACATGAGGGTCGCGATATTGAAAGTTTAAAAAAGTGTGCTGCTTTTAAGTTTATATTATGCTTATTTTCCTATTAGTAGAGTCTCTAAATCACACATAACATTATTTTAATTTTGATTCATCCCATGGAAAAATAAAAGAAACAGTTCAACACATCCGCCACTGATCGATCTCGCCGGAAAACGGTGTGATAACCATAACAGTCACTTCAATCTTTAGTCATATCAGCGCAACTCAGGTTAGCCGAGTGGTTAGGACGCTGGCTTCCCAACACTTAGACATCGCGTTCGATCCCAGCCGCGGACGCTTGATGGTAACAGATTAAAATAACTTGAAATTTCAGCGTAGGGGAGAAAATGCGTGAAAAAATAAAATATCTGGGGCGAGTTCGCCGACGGGCGCCTCGTGTATTTAGGATTTTTTTTTTTGAAAAATTTTTAAGCTTGAAATTAAGCTTGCTATGTCAAGCTTGATTCAAGCTTGCTATGTCAAGCTTAAAGCAAGCTGGGCAAGTGTAAACTAGAACACTTGATTCAAGCTTGCATTAAGCCTACACGCTTGAAATTTTCAAGCTTAATTCAAGTTTATTGACTTGATAAATCAAGCTTGCTGCAAGTTTGATGCAAGTTTGCTGTGCTGCCTGGGTTACAGATTGTTTCTGGGTTATCCTGATCTAATGCATCTAAACGACAATTATATTCACCGCCAAGGCTATCAAGATAAATTTTATAGCACTTATGCCGTTGTGTCTTAGTTTTCTCACCCCCAAATAGTGAGTGTGAAAACTGTTCTTCTCTCTGAATATCAAAACCTAACTCTTCTGCGGTAGATTTTTTAATATAAGACTTTTGAGAACCCGTATCTAAAATAATCCTAGCCTTACGCTGTGCCTTTTTCCCTTTAATAATAACTACAAGAGTTTGCAAAAACACTTCATTCGTTGCATGTGCGCGTGAGCATAAAGTGTCTGTGCTGTTTTCTTTATTTTCATTATTTTCATTTGGTACTTCACCCGTTTGATTAGATTCTAAACTAGGGCACATAAATTTCAAATGTCTTTTAGAACAGATATGACACTTTATACTGGATGGACAGGATTTAGCCAAATGTCCTTTAGTTAAACAGACGTGGGACAAACCTTTTATTTTAACTACAGACAGTTTTTCATTCAAAGGAATAAAATAGGCTTTCTTACAAAATCGAGACGCATGATTCTTTAAACAAAATATGCACAAAGTATCATCATTCGAATTATGACTAATTAATTCTGATGCCGAATTCTTGTGATCTTTCGGCGACGTCTCTGTCTGTTTCTCTGATGGGGAATGAAATATGTCTGTTCTACTTAATTTTATTTTTTCCTCGGATTGTACCTCATTCTTCAAAAATTAGACTAAAGCATCAAGACTCGACAATTTTTGTTCACTTTCTATAATTTTTCTTTGTCGTCCGAATGAACGTAAAACATTCACTGGTAGTGAACTTTCAACGAGAGGATATAATATTACCTCACACATTTCAGGAGCTTAGTGCTCAGAATTGAGTAGATAGCCTATTATATAAGCAACTCAAAGAATCACTTTTATTCCTATTCGCGTTGTTCAAAACAAGCTTTAACAGCTCCCTAACATAAAAATCTATTAATAGATCTTTTCATCCATATCTTTCTCTTAAGCTTTCTAAAGCTAAAGAATTGTTTTCCTCCGTCAATGGGAACGATTCCACTTTTCTCTAGCTTCGGATCTAATTTTAGTTCACTGAATTAAATAATGATATTTATCTGCATTCGTTAATTTTACATTTTCATGCATATTTTTAAACTGGTTTGTGACCAAAATGTCAACCAGTCCTTTAAATCTCCACCGAATTTATAAAGTTCCACTTCGGGGAGCCGCGTACACAAAGTTTTCGGAGTTCTATCTTTTTGTAACTGAGAATTATTATCGGAAGTCTTTTTTTCAATCGGAATCTTTTTAACCTCTTCACCGGTTTAAAAAGAAAACCGTTTCTTCACATTTCCGCTGCAGCTTCCGCTCGCAAAACATACAGAAATCGGCGTACTACTCACCCATAAAAGTGTTGGGTTTCCTGCTTAGCTAGTGCCGTCCCCCCTATTCAAATGTCAAGAAATTACACGCTACAGCAGCCGGGGGTCCCCGGGAGTGAAAGAACGTTTTTCCCCTCGCGGCGGCTCCGCTACAGGCTGTACCCCTGCTATCTCGAAAGATAAGGATGACATAAGAGCATAAATTCTCCTTAATTGGATTTGTCGTTAAATCGTTTTTCTGTAAACTGGGATACCACGCCGCTACAGCCCACTCGCTGACTCCCTCCATTTTTTAGGGAATTCTGCGGTTTTCTTGAGGGGATTCTTGTATCCTTCTGCCCTGTGGGACAGGGGGTGGGCGGCAAAAAACGCACCGGAAAAAAGCGCCCGGAAAAAAGCGCACCAGAAAAAAGCGCACCCGGAAAAAAGCGCACCGGAAAAAAACGCCCCGGAAAAATGCGCACCCGGAAAAAAGCGCACCGGAAAAAAGCGCACAATATTGAAGGGGTTTATTTTTTGAATGAGTATGTGTGTGTGTGTGGGGGGGGTGTAAGGAAGGAGTGGGTATACGGAAGAGCGCCTTTTGGTGAAGTGAATTTTTTTTAAGTATTTGAATTTTTTCTTTTTTTTTGTATCATTTTTACACTAACATGCTTCATACTCTGAATGCCCCCCCCCCAATAGAAGCACTTGTATTTTCACTTAGCCTAATACTGGAGGAAGAGGGAGGAGGGAGGTGAGGGCATTCACAATTGAGTACTGAATTGTCAAGGTGTTTGTCAAGGTCACGTTCACGTTTTTCCAAGAAGCACAAAGAAAGAACTGTGTGTTATCAGAAATAGCCCCGGGCGAAGAGAGTAGGCAGTGTGAAGGAATATACTCTCTTTCTTCGTCGCGGGTTGATGAATGACGGATAACACATCCGGTCACTAAAACTCTGGGTTTTCTATGGTTTAAACGGGGGTTGCGATGGGTGAAGGGGTCCTTCTTCCGAAGGAAATATCCGAATACATCGACAGAATGGATGAAATCATTTTTATAAAAAAAAAAGGGGGAAATCTATGGTAGTGCTGAAATGATTGGGGGGGGGGAGGCACGTATCTCCCTATGCTCCCCCCCAATTTCGTACCAAAATCAGTTAAACAATAATTTGTTTAAAAATCTAAAACAAACAGCATGACAATCTCTGTATGTGGCATGTGTCCCACCTCCAAACTTCGTTTCAAAATCTTTTTTTTTTTTTTAACATTTGTTTAACGGGTCATTTTAACTGTTCCATTTAAAATGCGAAAAGGAACTCCAGTCTGTGTCTTGATAAAATATTTTTTAAAAAGTTCACTGTCAAGGTTGCTTAATTTAAACAGGGTTACTTTTTAAGCGCTTGGTTTAAACAATTTTTCTCATTTCCAATCTGCTGTACTGGTTTTAAATTATTTCTAAATATTAGGGTTTCTTTAAAATATTTTTTTTTTTTTTGCGTGTTTTATTTTTCAATGCAATACAAGATATTTTATGAAAAAAAAAAGTTTTATTTGGTGAACAAAAGTTAATGACATTTTCCCCTTTCTTAATTGAGTTGTTCTCACAGTTTTACATCAAGTTATAATAACTGTTTTAACAGATATTTTTTCCTTCTTGCTGTATTTTTTTCATATATGAAGTTCAATATTCGATAACTTATCCATTTAGTTTTCTCTATATCGTCATTCTTGCTTATTTCAGCAATTTCTTTTTAAAGTTTTAGAGTTTACTGAGTTTTGTAAAGTACAGAAAGAGCTTTAGAAGATATAACTTATAAAGCTTTAAAAAAAATATTTTGACCTTTTGCATTATAGTATAAATACTTTTTTTTACTAATTTCATAACAATTTGGTAAACGGCTGAAGTGTATAGCTCTAGAGTTCCTGCCTACCGCACGGCTGTTTCTCCAGACGCGTCAGAACCCCTCAAAAAGTCCTCCGCCCAAGGCATACCCTAACTAAGCAGACATATTTCGTGTAAATCTGCCTTAACCACACAACAAAAATAACTTTCTTGATAATTTACACTGCAAGTAAAAATTTTAATATTTTTAATATTAAATAAAAATCATAATCACTTTCAATCCCTATTATAGAGGGTCCCTAAAAAACACTGACCTAGGATATACTTCTTTATATATTGACCTTATACAGATAGAATTAATTATAAAGTTATTTTATTATGGTGAATTAAAACTTTCAGGAGATTAAATGTAAACAAACACAAACTTTTAATTTTTATAAAGCCCTCTTACGAAAATTTCGAACTAAAATATGCCTCTGTACATCAATGAGGTGATGTAGAAAGTTTCAGTTTTTCACATAAAAAGGCTTGCATATATATTTAAACAAAGTTGGTGAGGGGGAATAAGCTTTTCAATACTAATAATGGTAAAAATATAATTATTAAAACTATTCCAACAAAACTAATTAAAAAGTAATTTTAATTACATACAGTTATATACAGCCGATATTTTAGATTTTAAGAAATGAGTTTTAAATAATTTTTAGCCAGTTTCCTTTAAAAAGGGTTTATTTTTTAGAATTTAGAAATGAAAATTTGTTTAAAAACATTGCACTTATAATAACATTTGATTTAAAAAGTGTTTTTTAAGGAAGTTTTTTTAAAATTGATTTATTAATATCATAATTTAATTCTGAAAAAAAGCATGTCTAAAAAAAAGTAGTAATATTTAAATTAAATACTTTCAAAATAAAAATATTTATATACATATAAATCCTTCAAAGAATTATTATTTCAAAACAAAGAGTTAACAAGATAAACTAGCATGAATCAGAATAAACTCTTGCATTTATAAAAAGAAAACCAGTAATAATAAGCCATAGCTGATTACAAATCAGACTGAATGTGATAACATATTACAGAGAACGTGCATGTTAAATCTGTGAGAGTTTTAGATTATATTTTTAGGGTTGCCTGTTGGGTGAGAAATGGTATTTACATTTTTCGAAACTGCTGTAATTTTTTACTGAATCACTAGTTCTGGACTTTCTATTAAGAATACAAAAAATTGAACAATCAGTTTATTGAAAAAACGCTGAAATTAGTATTAATGTTATTATTACTCCTTTGTTTATTTTCTATTTATTCTTTAATCTGGAACAAGGAGTTTCTGTAGATATGGGCGCCGGCAGAATATTTCCCAGGTGGGGGCAAAGACTACTCAAGGGGGGGCAAAGACTACTTCCATGTTGGGCTACCATGTTGGAAAGAGCAAAAAAGCAATGGAAAACACTGCGAACAAAAATCCAGGGGGGCATTGTCCCCCCACTTGCCCTATGCTGCCGGCGCCCATGTCTGTAGAATCTGTAGGGTCTTCTGTAGAGTGTAGGAGAGTCATACTATATACTTACAAATCAGGCCACTGTTCTTGGAAATGTTGTCTGAATGACAATTTTCAATAGAGATAAATACAAAATACACTAATGTACCTCTGTTTACGCCCACTTGTTCTTCACATTTTTTTAAATATCATGCCCCCCCCCCCTCTTCTCTTCACAAAATACAAACCCATTCAATATTGTGCGCTTTTTTCCGGTGCGCTTTTTTCCGGTGCGCTTTTTTCCAGGTGCGCTTTTTTCGGGTGCGTTTTTTTCCGGTGCGCTTTTTTCCGTGCGCTTTTTTCCGGCGCGCTTTTTTCCGTGATTCGGGGTAGGGGCAGAAGGACAAGGACACAAGTGTAAATTTCACCGTAGAAAGATTATGGAGATTACACGATTACACGTATCGGGCATTTGCTAATTTGTCTGATTTAAGTACATTTTTATTGGGCACCCTCTATAATATTGAAGGGAAGCAAAGCCGTACCCAGGGGAGTGGTCCTATGGGTCCGGACCTCCCCCCCCCCCGAAATTTTCACATTATATAGATATTTAAATGTGTGTGAGAGCATATTTACATATAATATGATGATATTCAATAAGTCACCCCCCCCTTCCAAAATTATTTTCTGGGTACGGCCCTGTAAGGAAGTGATTATAATTTTTATTTAATACTGAAAATATTAAACGTAAGTGTAATATTTTCAGTATTACCCTTACGTTTAATATTTTCAGTAAGTGTGAAACGCTCGTTAAACGTAACTGTAACTAAAACTGTAAATTATCATGAAGTTTATTTTGGTTTTGTGGTTAAGGCAGATTTACGCAAGGGATGTCTGCTTATTTAGGGATGCCTTGGTTGGAAGACATTTGAGTCGTTCTAAAGCATATTCACGTTACACCTGGAGAAAACAGCTGCGCGGTTGCCCAGAACCCTGGACTTAGACACTTCAGCTGTTTACCAAATATTCATGAAATCGGTAAAAAGTAATTATTATACTATGACGTAAAAGGTATCCGATTAAAGAAATGCTTTTTAAATCTTTATAAGATGAACTTGTATCTTATATAAAGCTTTCTCTTCATTATAAAACTATTAAATTTTTTTAACAGCAAGCTTTTAAAAAACATGCTGAAACACGCAAGAATGAGGATATACAAATTATAAGGGTAAATATCAAATATTGAACTTCATACATGAGAAAGACAATAAGAAAAAAAAAGGATAACAATAAATCTATTATAACAATTAATACAACTTAATGTAAACATGTCAGAGTTATTTAATTATGAAAATGGAAAACATTATTTACATTTATTCGCCATCATCAAATAAAATCTTTATTGCATAAAATATTTTGTATTGGATTAAAAAATTAAAATAAATAAAAAAAAAGTTTTAAAGAAACCGTTTTATCCAGGAAGTATATAAAACCAGTACAACAGATTGAAAATGAGAAAAGTTGTTTAAACCAAGAGTAACGTTTAAATTAAACAGTCTTGACAGGAGACAATTTTTTTTAATCGTTTTCAAACGACGCAGACTGGTTTCTTTTTACAGTACGACGCAGTTTCTTTTTACATTTTTAAGTCTAACGGTTAAAACAACCCGCAAAACAAATTTTAAAAATTAAAAGATATTTAGACAAAGTTGGCGGGGGATGAGAGGGGGACACGTGCCACCCGGTGTGTCACCCCCCGATAAACGCCTATGGTTCATATGCATTACACATTCTTAGGAAAACCTAATAACAAGAGTTTTCCAAGGAAGACGGAAGACTTATCACCGCTCCCAGACCTACTGAAATTTTGGAGGGTTACATGAAAGATTTGAGGGGGGGGGCACATATTGAATTTAAGAGCAGATAAGGGAATTTCTTTTAAATTTTGAAACAAATGTTTGTTTAAAAGATTTTGAAATTGGGGGACAGGGGACACGTGCCCCCCTTTGTACTCCCCCCCGACACTACGTCCATGTTTCATGTTCATATGTATTATATGCTTAAAACAATACCGAATAACCTAGTAACAATGGCTTCTTAAGTAACTCTTATCATTGTTTCCAAACCAACTGAAATTTGGAGGGGCACAGGAAAGATTTGAGGGGGGCACCTATTGAATTTAAGAGCAGAAAAGGGAAGTTTCTTTTAAATTATAAAACAAATGTTTGTTTAAAAGATTTTGAGAAGAATTTGGGAGCAAAGGGGGATACGTCTTTCCCCCCATGCGTTCTCCCCAACGTAAAGCCTGTGGTTCATATGTATCTACGCTTAGGAAAACCTAATAACAATAGCTTCCTGAGGAAGGCTTATCACTGCTCCCTGACATACTGAAATCATGGGCACGGCAAGGATTTGGGGGCACAGGAAATATACGAACATTTGGCACAGTTCTGCGAACGTTTGGGAGGCACAGAAAACGAACGTTTTTCCAAATTCTCAAACAAATGTTTATTTAACAAATTTTTTGAGACGAAGTTGGGGGAGACACGGTGGGAGAGGCACGTGACGCCCTGTGCCCCCCTCATGACGCTTTTGCTATGGTTCATATGTTATATGCTTAGGAAAACCAAGGACAATAGCTAAGAGGTTTACCACTCCTACACCTACTGAAGTGAAAGTTTACTACTTTACTTCAGAACAAAAGAAATTTGGGCATAATATCAGATTATCCACTCATAACAAAGATTGTTTATGTCCAATATTTAATAAAAATTAATCATATGGGCGCTTTTACCATTCGCGTGTTTTCCGTTTGGCGTTTTTTCCGTTCGCGTTTTTCCGCGCACCAACCCACGCCAAGGTGTGGCAGAATATTTATAATTTTGAATAAAAAGGAATCCATATTAATCATAAATAAAGCGTTTTATGCATTAAAATAGTTTTTGACCCAATATGTTATTTTATGTATCTGTCTGTTTCTGGCAAAGACGGATTGTTAGAATAGTCGAAATAGTATTGCAGTGACTTGAAACAGACTAATAATGTACAAGTAATAATGTAGTGTGCACCAGTAATTGAAAGGTTGAAAAACAAATTAAAAATTGGAAACAACAGTAAAATTCGGGGGCCGTCTTTAAAAAAAATTAGCAATAAAAATTTCAGATTCTATTTGTTTATTTTTCAATTTATTCATGATTTTAATTAAAATATTTGTGTTTAGAACAATATATGAAAACCGATGAAAAAAAAGAGAAAACTCCTGAGATTAGAAGTTTATTTACCGATCATATATATACCGATCATGTTTATAATATCCATTTGTAAATGAAAAAAGGCCCAAGAAGCATTTAACGTCTTGTAAATGACACTTTTCGCATCTCTTTTTATCATTTCCTCAGAAAAAATCTTTCACGGCAGTGGAGCCCAGGGGTTCTCTAATTGGGGAAACTCTCTTATCTCCTAAACCGGCCCGGTTCCGTGCTCGTAGCGTACGTGCTCATAGCGTACACCCCATCAAGCGTGCTTGTAGCGTACATGTGGTACTCGTAGCATACATCTTCCCCGCCACCTGTTTTCACCACAGTAATAATTGAAAAGAAGAAATAAAAAGGCAAATCCAGCTAAATTTAGATCTACTTTATTAGCGGCCATTTTAGTCCACAAAATTGTAGATTTCATTACTACTATTTTTTTTAACAAATAAGGTGAAGTTTAAATCAAGTCAAGAAAAAGTCATTGTAATTTTTTTTTATTCAAGGAACTGTTTTACGGCCGATTCCGAATTATAATGAAGTGTTTAAAATAAAAAATTGTATCAAGCGGTGTATATTTCAGAATGTCTTTTAGCATGTTCGAATACTGGATAGAGCTTCAAATATTAAAAACAGTCCTGGCTATAAAACATTAAAGTAAAGCAAAAGGTATCTCAGACGCAAAAAGAGGCATTTTTCTTTGTATATTTTATTATAGTAATATTTTTTTTATAGACATAAATGTCGAATACGTGACTGCGGCTTTTCTAGAGGAAAAATATTTTTAGAAATTTTGTCTGCTACGAAACGGGGGTGAAACTATTATGCGAGGGCGACTATTACGCAAGTAAACACGTTATGTTTAATTATAAAATAAATAAATAAATAATAACGAAATAATTTTGTTTTCTTTCTTTCATTTATTCTGAAATATCGTTAAAAGATCCGCTAAAAAAATGCGGATGCGGATAATTTTTTTTCATCCGTGGATACGGATACGAATACGGATATCCGGAACACCTCTAAAAATAATCATATATCGATGTCTTTCAGTGTCCAGAATCCCCTCCTCCCCTCCCCCCCCCAAACCTACTGAATTGCTACGTTACTGAGCTCGATCGGATTGAGGGAGACCTAGCGTTGAGCTATGGTTTATTATTACTGGTTTTCTTTTTATAAGTGCAAGAGTTTATTCTGATTCATGGTAATTTTTCTTGTTAGCTCTTTGTTTTTAAATAATAAATTTTAAAATAAGGAAGATTTATAAGTATATATATTTATATAATATTTTTATTTCTGAAAATAATCAATTTAAACATTGGTACTCTTATTTTAAAGATGCCTTTTTAAAATTAAGTTATGGTATTAATAAGTCAAAAACAACTTTTTAAAAATCTTTTTTAAATTAAATGTTAGTGTAATTGTAATGTTTTTAGACAACTTTTTAAATGCTGAAAAAAAAACAGCAAGACTTTTTGAAGGAAACTGGCTTAAAATGATTTAAAATTCATTTCTTAAAATGTAAAATATTGGGTATATATAACTGTGATTAAAATTAATAGTTAATTAGCTTTGTTTGAATAGTTTTAATAATTATATGTTTACTATTTTTGATATTGAAAAGCTTATTGCCCCTCACAGACTTTGATTGAACATCTGTAAGCCTTCTGATGAGAAAGCTTAAACTTTCTACATCACCTCATTAATGCAAGGGAGTATATTTTATTTATTGGGAATTTGTGTAAGAGGGCTGTATAAAAAGTAAAAGTTTGTATTTACTTACATTACTTATATTCCTAAACATTTTATTCGACACCATAAAGAAACTTTGTAATTAATTATATATGTCTAAGACCAATATTTAAAGAAAAAAACCCTAGGTCAGTGCTTGTAAGACACCTTCTCTAATAGGGTATAGGGCTGGAAGAAATAATGATTTTTATTTAATATTAAAACTATAAAACATTTTCCTTTCAGTGTAAGTTATCATGTGAGTTATTTTGATTTTGTGTTTAAGGCAGATCTACATGAGGGCTGCCTGCTTAATTAAGGCATGCCTTGAGCAGAGAACTTTTTGAGGGGTTCTAGCGCTTATTCAGGTTACAACTATTGAAAACAGTCGCGCTGTAGGTCAGAACCCTAGATCTACATACTTCAGCCCTTTACCAAATTGCCATTAAATTAGTAAAAAGTATTCATATTATAAAATAAAAAGTTAAAAATAATTTTTTTAAGCTTTATAAGATAAATTTATATCTTATACAGATCTTACACAATATACAATCATATGTATTTTTGTTTGGCGTCCAATTATTTCTAGGAATCGTACGCATTCATTCCGCCCTTCTTTGTTCATCTTGCGGGAACCTGTATACAAGGGCGGTTCTACAGTTGCAGTCTGGGAGGGGGGTTTATAATTTATATAACAGTGCCTCAAAGAAGGAGTGACTACTGGGGGACATAGAGAGGAAAAGGGTCACCTTTGACTGCACAATACACTTCATATATGTGAATAGAATGTTTAATCAATCATCAAATGTGAAATAAGTGTTTAATTAATCATATAATTGATGAAGTATGTAAATCCCAAAAGTAATAACCATGCATCTTCGACCCCATCGATCAAAATTGTTTCCCCCCCCCCCCCCACTACTAAAATGAGACGGGCTCGGACTCTGTAATTCACGATTGTGAATTTCCTATGCAGAATTAGTTTTTTCACTTTCGTTTCAAAATCCTGGGAGGGGTAATTACCCCCCCCCGTAAAACCGCCTAATGCCTGTACACTTTTACATTTTCTTCTTTCTGATAGCTTGATTTTCAGCCGGGAACGCAGCAAGAAGGCATTTATACAGATAGAAAAATTAATAGTTTAAATAGCAATATATTTTTAAATGATGGTTTTTTATCATTTTAAGAGGTTTCTAGTATAATACATTATGTACACAGATTGCTTGCACACCTTTAAACAAGAGAACAGCAATAGGATGACCAGCAACTCAATTTTCTTGCTAAAGAATGTGGTTTTTTCCCCATATTTTATTGTTTTCTAAACTATGATTTTGTGGACTAAAATTTCCGCTACTAAAGTAGGTCTACATTTAGTCGGATTTGCTGTGGTGAGAACGGAAACAGGTGGAGGGGGAGATGTACGCTACGAGCACCACATGTACGCTACAAGCACCCTTGATGGGGTGTACGCTATGAGCACGTACGCTACGAGCACGGCACCTCTGGCCCAGGGTGGCTATGAATGGAAGGGTAATAATAAGATTCGGTTTACTTGACCAACACACCAACAAACGGGAGAAAGAACGGGACAGAATTCAATGCGCCTGCGATTGAAACTCGGGGCAGACGAAAAAAGTACTGTTTCTTGCTGACGAAATCGTCAGCAAGAAACAGTACTTTTCTGGGAGCCGAAAATTGAGGTGCATTTCACTAGCCCCCCCCCCCCCACCAACGAGTTTCAAAATTTTGACGATTGTACTGGTTTGTACTACGTTTGTACCGAAATATTTCCGTTTGTACCGATTTTGTAAAAAAGTTATTAATGATTTTAATGTGGGGGGCTAGAGAAACGACAACCCCCCCATGAAGCAATTTTCAAGATTGGACGATTGTACTGGTTTGTACTACGTTTCTACCGGCTAGTACCGAAATATTTCCGTTTGTACCGGTTTCATTAAAAAGTTATCAACAATTGAAATGTGTGGGGCTGCAGAAATGGCAGCCCTCCCCCCATGAAGGAATTTTCAAAATTTGACGATTGTACTAGCTTGTACTTCATTTGTACCGCCTAGTACCGAGAGATTTTTGTTTGTACTCTTATAATAAGAGAGATATAACGGTTTTTCCACAAGCAATTTTGTGAGAACGCAAGAGTTCATTAACCGCTATCCAAAACATTGGGTTTCAGAATTTTCCCCGTGTTCCGGAAATTCGACCACTGGTCTGAAGGGTGTGAGCATCTAAGGGGAAGAAAATCCGGGGGTCAAACCCTTGGAATAATTGCCGGGTTACCAGGAAGCTAGGTGCATTTCTGCGTTGGCGAAACTTTTAAAGAAAAGCTAGCTAAAATCGTAGTATCCCCTCGTTATATCGCGCTTATCAGGAGACAAGGAAAATGCGCGATATATCCGGCGGAAGGGTATGGAGGGTTGATGTTAAATGATAAAATTTGTAGCCTTATGCATTCAAAATATAATAAAATGAATCGCATAATAAAAGATAATATTTTAACAATGAACACAGAAGTTTAATTTTTTTAATTTACGTAGAAATATCTATTTTATTTTCTGCTATTGAAACGCTGCTACGTCATCTACTAAGGAATGGTTGCGATATGCCCTGTACGGCCGAAAAAACAAGCAATCATTTTCTTGGAAGTGCTTGATGAACGAAGAACTTTTGCGGGATTCGGTTCATCTGGAAACACCCAGACAGTGGATTGTTGTTTAGTTTCCAGATCATAGGAATATATCCAAGTTTCGTCACTTGTACCGATGTTGTATACGGATTTTGCAGTTCCCAATTGGAAGTTTTTTAGCATTTCCTTACGTCACTTTGCACTAGCCTCTTTTTGAACTTCTGTCAAATTGTGCGGAAACCATCTGTAACAAATCTTTTTAACAGCTAAATGTTCGTGCAAAATCGAATGTATTCTAGTCTGTGATATGCCAAAGGATGCTTCTATCTCACGATATGTGGCATGCCGATCTTCTTCAATCATGTTGCGCATAGCATCGATGCTGTCTGGAATCACTACCGATTTTGGTCGTTCTTCACGAGATTCATCATTGACGGACGCACAACCACGACGAAATTCTGCAAACCAACTGTAAACAGTGTTTTCTGATGGCACTTCATGACCAAAAGTTTCACGAAGTGATACTAAGCATTCTTGTCGAGTGAGTCCTTTCTTAAAATCAGAAAAAATCATCCAACGGAAACCTTCACGAGTTATTTCCATTTTTTTTTTCACTCACAGGCTTCTTTAGAACACTCTTGTAAACAAAATGCGCAGGCAATTTCTATAATGCCACTGATTCCTAGATTAAAAAAATGTAAATTTACGTATATCCTGAAGAAAAGTTTCGGTAGCACCTAATATTGGTCGTTTGTAAAAACATAAAACGCAACCTACGTATCGTTTCTTAAATTTTCATTTAATTGATTGAATTTCAGTATCGAGGATTTATATATTTCTTAATTAATCCAGCAGATTTTGAATTCAGATTTAAAAAGTAGATTTTGTCAAACCAGTTTAAAATTTTAGTGTAGTAATAATGTTTAGTGATTGAATGTTATATTTGAAGAAAATAATTTCATGTGTGTACAATGTGTGTGAACTCAAGACTTCACAGTTGGGGAGCTATTGAAGAGTGTTGATTGCGCTATCTTCGCAGCGCAGTAATGTAGTCATCAGCCCGTGTCTCAGATGGCAGGTGAGCTTTGAAATGATAAAATGTAAGCGAGCCGCGCTCATAATATAGCTAACTTCGATTATACCTTAACAAGCTTCTGTACATAGGAAGCTGTAAATAAATGTGTTTTAAAATTAATCCAGTGGCCGTTCTCAATAATGGTAGAGATTTCGAAGACACGTCGTAACGAGTGAGTCAGCTAAGCTGTGTATCTTTAATCTGTGTGTCTACTTCCTGCGTATTGTAGTCACTATTTAAAGATACCTAGTTCTATTTAAGTATTTATCTAGGTTAACACAATATCAAGAATTATCTTTCACAGAAATATAAATATCAAAGAAAAGCTTCAGTCTGTCTTACCACACTTCATTTTTTTCGAGTCTTTCTTTTCGGATCCGTAGCTCTGAATCGGCATTCCGTTAATGTCAGTGCAGATGCATCTATAAAGAGCAGTATTCAAATGTTTTAATTCAAATATAGACCTCCATACAAAATACACTATATTACAATAGTACATTTTTGCTACGCAATCCAAATTTCATTCTAGTTTTCTCATTTCTTTTCTTGAACTATTTTAAAGTAGAAATTTTCCTTTTCCACTAAAATAATGAATTAATGGTAATAAGAATAAAAAACTGTTCTCTGTACTTCATTCGAAATTATGCTTATGTTTAGAGAAAATTTTTTAAATTTCATTTTACAGTGGGAAAATAACAGGTGCTGACATTCGTAGATTTGGAAACTTTTGCCCTCTTAAGCTCAACGTACGAAATAACCTTCAAATAAGTGCACCAGAAATTTCATTTTGTTTGGTTGAACAAGGCAGCAGTTGAAGATTCATCTGCACTATACAGCAGTGCTCACCAATCTTTCTTTCGCCGCTGACTGGTCGATGTCTGATAATTTTATCGCGGGCCACTGAGGGGTAGGACGTTGATTTTTTATATTTTAGATAGTTTTTATTTAATAATTTTAATTTAACATTTATGAATGATATATTCATGCACGCTAAAAAATAAGAGAAGTAAACTGGCAAGCAATACTTTTCGCCAAATCGGGTGATGGCTGCATTTTTGTGTCAGTTTTGAAATAACAACTTAAAGTTACAGCATACTATAGGGTTATAGTAGTACAACAAAATTTTCAAAAAATGAAATTGTTCCCAGTTTGGTGAAACACGAATATGACTAAAATGTGCTTTAGCCCTCTTCTTGTCGACTTTTTTTTTAGATAGGCGATAAGTACACCAAGTACTCTAATTTCCTTTATTAAGGCTGTAGCCCTTTAAGAGCGGACTTGTTTTCAAATTGAATTTTATTTCTTAAGAATTTTAATTCGATTAAAGGTATTGCTGCTGGCGGAAAGAAATATCTAAAATTAATTTTACTAGAGAATAAAGTTTGCTTTTACTTTTTTCAGTAATTGTACTTTATAGACTAAAAAGTAATAAAAATGTAAATTTCTAACCCTCACGATCGTACGAGCCCGGTCATAAAGCGGTAGAAAAACGAACCGAACAGTGGCTCTACCACAAACAGCGGAATTAAATTTCGATCGGAAACGAGTTTCACCGAAAACTCCTTTCTACAGATTGTGTTATCAGTACTACGAGAACATCGGAATCGCCCATCGGTATGCGAATTCCGGCGATTTCACATTCCGATGGGAGGGACTTCAGTTGACCAATTGGAGAATGAAAATGTCACTTGTCGCGCATAAGCCGCACAATATCATGGTTGACAGGCGGCCGTGTTAGTTTGAACCTATCGTAAAAAATTGCAAAGCACAAAGAACCTAAAACATGATTGTGTGAAATCATTAAATATAAAGAAAGAAAATCATAAAAAGTGACATTAATTTTACATTTCCTGCAGGGCCGTACCCAGGAACATTTTTCGGGGTGGGTCCAAAAATTTCTGAGGGGCTCGAAACGGTGAAAAAGGCAGAATTTTTCACAAAAGACTTCATAATTATTATTTTGTTAACAAAATTCTGTATTTCTCAGGGGTGGGGGGACCAGACCTCCTGGGTACGGCCTTGATTTCCTGTATCCACTTTTTGCTTTTTTCCGTTTGTTCCGCTGTCAGTGCACTTGCAGAATTAGAACCTTGCAACGCCACTCACTGAGAGCATTGGCGGCCGTACGTCAAAGCGCCCCGCTCCTGCCTGAACGTCTCGGGTTCGAACCTATACTCCAGCTGCTTTTTACTTTTGTAAGTTCTAGAAACTGAAGCATTGCTTTTATGTTGTATTAATTTAGATATTTTGTAATTATTTTAATATTTAAAAATACTTTTATTAATTTTAAGAAGACATAAATTTTGATTTTAATTTATCTTTTTATCAGTTTTAAAAATTTGTTCATGTCCATGAGCAACTCCCCCTTCCTTACCTCTGTTCCAATGTACAATTTTTTGCACTGTGTAGTTGAGGGGCGATTGACTCAGGCACTGCAAATACCAGAATTTTTTTGTACCGTTTCACATTTAATATTAATTTCAAATCGAAATATTTTTGAAGGATTTCAGGTATAAAATTTTCTTTTTACAATATCTATAATTGGGCTGCTCTAAGGTATACTTTTAAAAAAAGGATGATCTTAAATTTTTAAGCTACATTAAAAGATTTACGTACTTGTTTAAGTACAACTTTTAAAATATGTGATATGAGATTTCCTTAATTGTTACTATTTTTTGAATTTATTTATTTATTATTTATTTTTTGAAAAATTACTATGAGGGAAGTATTATCATTATTATAAATATACACGCTTAAACCCAAAGAGCGAAAAAAAACGATACATTGCGGAGCGATCTGTTTCCATGGAAACTTACCGGCTTTTCCACGGAAGCGCTCTTTAAGTAGTCTTCTTTCTGAGAACGCCTTTCTTCCCTTCCTGTTTTTTTCCGAGAATTTCCGTCCTCGCTCATTGTTATATTCCGCTCCGCTCTTGTGATCGAAAAACGCTCCTAAAGGAAAAGCTCACTTTTGAAAACTGGCTCACTTTTCGCTCCCACTGATCGAATTTCGCCCGTTTGGTTTAAGCGTGTATATTATCTATCAGGGAGTATTCTAAATTTCAATACGCTCCATACAAATCGGTTCATTTACCTAGAAAATGTTAACAATTATTGTTCGATTCGATCCTCATCTATCAAAAATGATAATGTAACAACTGGAATCAGCGACATATTGTGCGATGAGAGAAAGATTCCGGTACGGAACGCAGATTTCACGTGCTCTCAGCCAGATGGATTTTTAGGGCCATTTATTCCGTTTCGGAATTTTTTTCCAAGCGGAATCAAGAGTTCGTAGTAAGCCAAACAGACTTTAATCGGAATTGTGACGTCACTCGGCCCGAATTCCGATGAGTTGGTGGTAGAGCCCCAGGGCAGCTTGCAATCCCAGAGATGCTCCACAGAAACGCGCCAATTTGGCAATTTTTTGACAATCGCCACCCAGTAGCCTAAAAAACATTTTCACCGTAAATATTATTTAAATAGTACCTCAGCAATTAATAGGATATGAAAATAATATTATTAATGAAGTGAGAGCATGTTATGGAAATATTTCCGAAAACATACTCTCAGAAAACACATTGAAGTCAGTTACTATTTTAGAATCTAAAAATGATGATTGTATTTTTATTAATGCTGACTTAATCGATCGTATCAAGTTACAAGTAACATCTTATGTGTGTTTTTTCACAAAGTTTTTTATCTATTTTATTAATGTTTTAGGTTCATTTCGGTTGGCCGGGAGCAAGTAAAAAATCTGCAAATAATTGTGACCAGCGCCAAATGCTTGCAAACCTAACGTGATTTCGAGTACACAGTTATTCATACCTATTTTTATATTTTCTAAAATTGGGCTATTAACATCATTGGGTCATAATGGAACAAACGATTAAACCAATAAGCACTAACATGTTTTTTTAGTATTAGTGCAGGAGCCAGAGGTACTTTCGTATGCAAAATATGAGGACCGAGACCTGACTGGTGAATTGTTTACTTAAGTCCTTTGTTATCGTAAATTATGTTGCCACACAATCTTCTGGCGCAATCTTGCTCTAGTCCCCCTCCCCCATGGGCGCCGGCAGCATAGGGCAACGGGGGGCAATCCCCCCCCCTGGATTTTTGTATGCCTGTTTTTCCTTGCTTTTTTGCTCTTTCCAACATGGTAACCATACGTTGAAGTAGTCTTTGCCCCCCCTGGGAAATATTCTGTCGGCGCCCATGCCCCCCCCCCTTTCTCCCTTACTATGGAACTTACATTGTTTGCGCTGTAATAAATGAAACAACAACGTTCTTTATGAAACTTCCTGGAAAAAGTCTTCAACATGGAATTGCTCAGAAAAAATTTTTGAAAAGTGATACGTTCTGCTAAACTTTCGATTTCTAAGAATTTTTTCTGAAATTTTCGAACCTGATACAAGTTTATCATTTATTGCTGTGAACAGTACAGCATGTAACGGGATATTCAGAAATCCTGAAGAGCTTGAAATTATTAGTTTATTTCTATGTATGTACTAAATCACATGATTTTTTTAAATACACTGTTAAAAACAAGTACTGGAAGCTCATTCGTAGAATGGTTACTTGAGATTTAGCACAGAAGGAGTCCTCTGCTGCTGATTATTTGACATCGTAAGACTTAACTATGACTAATAAATACTTAATAACTTAATAATAAGATTCTTAACTGCGTAACAATTTCAAGACCTGGAACATGTTGCACTTTTTGGATCTCTAAGCAAAAAAAAAAACAGCTGATGAATTTCGATATAAAATTATATGTCAAAATGTAGGCTTTTGTTTAAAATTTTCAAGAGTAATGTGCATTTCAGACGCATTGTACTTAAACTGTTTAAGGGCATCAGCCCAATCTTATGTATGGAAATGATCGTCCGAGCCAGCCCATTGATTTACTTCAATTTGGCTACGAGTTATGAGAAGGTAACTTTTATCTAAAACATATGAACAAAAGTCTTCCCTGAATTCCTCCTTGATTAAACCTTGTAGGTATAATTCAAACTATCGCACAATGTTATAGCTGTAAAAACTCAGTGTTATTTATCTTTGTGTAAATGTGCAGAAAATAAAAATCTTCAACAATATTGAATAATTACCTTTGCTTATAATAGAATTACATGTTTATTATGCATCTATTAATTTACTTAGCTTAATTATTTATCATCTATACTATACATATTCTAATCATTGTCCTCCGACCAACGCACCTGTCCTCCGTAAGTAGATGCCCCTCGTGTAGGCTTGCCATAACAAACTCTGGGACATTTGAATAAGACTGAAAATTTCAATTATTTTCGAAAAAAAAATGTGGCAGGGAATGTGTTCAGAATTCAACAACACTTTTTCTTTTGTGTGCACCCAATAAATCCTGCCGACAATCAACATTGACTATATTGTAGATCACTAGAACGTTTATCTGAAGTCAGAATGTGGTCCCCAGGTTTTGCATACGGATCTCCTTTGAAAGCCTTGTTTTTTATACATTTGTTACTTAGTTAATTTATTAGCTATAAATGTATACTTACTTAATTTATTTATTAGCTATACATACGGTAATACATTTGAATGACATTCTGAAAATTTCATATATTTTCAAATGAAAATGTGACTAGTAATATGTTCCAAAAGGGGGGGGGGATTTTGCATATGCTTGCTCTTTACCAGTAAAATCTTTTAATTATGGAAAACCAGTCAGCTGCTCTCTGTCACCGAAAGATGCTTACCATCCCAGTGAAGTTTACCATTCTAGTGAACAGTAAAAATTTGAGAAACGGTTTTTCTAAATGCTCTTTTTATGCAGTCAGCACATCTCTTTCTTTTAATTTGCCGGATTCAATGAATTGATCACTTATTGAGCTGAGCGAAGTGAGCGAAACTCTTACATTACACTCAGGCATTTCAATGTAACGCTTCTCCTCCTAAACCGCTTGACCGATATAGTTGAAATTTAGCATGGTTATAGGTACCAATGGTTGCAAGGTATAAATCTGAAATCAAACTTTTTATTCAGATAGTATCCAGATGTAACGAGAGACAGGCTTGTTCGCTTGAATGGCTAAACTTTTTAAATGTCTTAAATGTATATACAGGGTGAATATAAACTCTTGTGCAAGACTTTAAGGGGTGATAGGACACATAATAAGGAATCAGAATCACATAGCAATGTGGGGTCAAAAACGCAGTTTTCACTTACCTGGTAATAATCACTTAGTGAAAAGTATTGAAGTGTTCGTCTAATTTCTTAACCAAGTTTGATAAACAATAGGCTCGTCTCCAAAAATTTCATCCGTGACATAAAAGAGAATTTTTAAACTATGAATTTTAGTCTTCTGTTTTCGGAGAAAAATACATTAGTTTCTGAATAACAATGGTCGGAAAGTGCACTGTTGTTTCAGAACTTCTCCAAAATGATTATTAACAGCTACATGAAGACGATGTTGCCGACCCCACATTGCTGTGTGATTCTGATTCCTTATTATGTGCCCTAACACCCCTTAAAAGTTTTGTCCAAGAGTTTAGATTCAGCCTGTATGTAAATAAAAGCAAAATAAATGAATCCAGATAATGAATGTTTTATGAACATTTATGGACAATTCACAGTTAACAAAAGAAAGAAGTTTAGAAGGTATTATCCCCCTTTCAGTTAATCGAAAAAAAAAAAAAAACTCTTATTGCACTTGATACTCACATAGAATCAGTTATAAAAATTACAGAGTTAGAGACTGAGAAAGAAACTCGCGAAGATTCGCGAAAAAATAATTAGCATTAAAGTTAGAAGTGATAGAACAGCGAGCATTTTTCGCATCTTGTCCTTGTCTGCTTGACACATAGTTGAGAAATTGGCCTAGTAGTTTACTTGGTAACTTTCAATGCTATTCAGTTTGCGTCAAGCTGACGTAGGGCGCTCATGTAATGAATGTAACGGATATCTGGATTGTTTTTATGAACGCAACCTTGTAGAAGTATTTTACCGTAGCAGAAGATTGCCTGTTATGTTAATATTTAGTTATTGTACGCTTTATAAAGTTGTCTATTGGAATTGAACTTGGCAGACGCTTAATGTAAGTCATCGATGAAGGTATTGTTTGTGTTAATAAAGTGATTTTATATTTTAACCCATTTATGCCTAGCGTCCCTTTTTTGGGACGGCATTTTCGCTAGTAGTCGAAAACGTTATTTATTTTTCCTAGCCTTTATTCATGAGTATTGAGCCTCAACTCTACAAAATATTTAACATGACTAAGTAGTATGTTGATATTTCGATTTTTATGCATAATGATTTTAAAAGAAATTATCCCTTGTTCAAGAAGTTGACATCAGAAATTTATCTATTATTTCTGTTATCAGTAAAAATCGAAGAAAGTCGCAAAAATATCCAGGCACAAATGGGTTGAGCTTGTCAATGTTCCATTTATCCACTACGCTACTCTGCAGACAGCAGTAGAAATGCTGTCAAGAAGCAACAAATGTTTACAAAAAATACTAAATGAAAAAACGCTACCGGCAATAATCTCCTAAAATAACGGAGTAAATACTTCCAACGCAGGACACGTTAATAATAATAATGCCCCAGGAAAAGCCAGTATTAAACTACCGAAATTGAACATTGAACAATTTGATGGAGATATATGGTCTTGGCCTTCTTTTTGGGCCTAATATAAATCAACATTTCATGAGAACGAAACGCTCAATAATGTAGAGAAATTCAATTATCTAAAATCTGTTCTGATATCAGATGCCGCAACAGCACTGCAAGGATAAAGTTTGACCTCGGAAAATTACGAAAAGGCTGTGGACATTTTAAAAAGTCGGTTCGGTAAAAAAGAAATTATATTCGATGCTCATATGAATAAATTACTCAATTTAAATCCGGGAAAGTCCAGCGATCCAAAAGGTCTAAGAAAACTTTACGATGAATGTTTAATATAAATTCGCGGACTGGAAAGTCTTGAAATTTTGAAATTGAAACCAATATGTATGGATGTTTACTATTTCCGGTGTTAAAGAAAACAATCCTAAAACACTTGGCTTTAGAATTCGCCCGTGAGGAAAAACAAAAGGAAAACGAGAAAATAACGGATTTGATGACATTCCTTAAAATGGAAATAGAAAATCGAGAGAGAACGGAAAATCTGACAAAATTTAACAATTCCGAAACTAATCAAAGAGAAAATACGTGCAATAAAATATCCATTTATAAAGACAGAGAAAACTCATATAGCTTTCATAAATATAAACTTAAACCATTTAGAACCCCTACACTGCACTGAACGCGATATCCAGAGAAACCTGTGTATATTGTGAAAACAAAACACACAGAACTAATGATTGTACTAAATTTAAGATATCCGAAAAGAAAAACATTCTAAAACGTAAAGGTTTCTGCTTTTTCTGCTTAAAAAGGTCCTATATCGCGAAATACTGTCGCTCCAGAGCTGAACCATGTCCCAAGTGTAAAAAGAATCATCACGAATCTATCTGTGACACATTAGAATGTGAATCCGACAACGAAAGTAGAATAACGACCAGCTTTCACAATCAACACGAACCGAAAGTTGAAAGTGATATTTTGTTATTAACTTGTGACGTATTAATTCATCATAAATCTAATTCAAAAGTAGCACGTATTTTGTTGGACACTGGTTCTCAAAGAAGTTTCGTTTCAGAAAATATAGGCTGCATACGTAAACGACAAACTCGTTGCACGAGTTTTCGTAAGAAAACTGGAATGCGTGTGTTTAGTGCTGTCAGTGATTATCAGTTTCCTTTGACTTTACGAACAACTTCGGTTTATTTAGTTTCGTCGCCTAGGAGACGTTTTTGTTTACAATTCGCGAATGCAATAATTTTGCTGAGGAGAGTTTTTAGTACATACTCAATATAAAATCAACAGGATTTTTAAAAGAAAGAGGGGCCATAATTGAAGTGCACAAATCAAAATTTAAAAATTTCAACTTAAACTTCATTTTTTCAAAAGTATTTAGCAAGAGAAGTTCAAATTTCGCTAATAACGGATTAAATCAACTTCAATCTCAACGCTAAAACATGCATTTTTGAATTTACTAAAATGAAAAATACAAGAAAAGGATTACCTTTGAAAAATTATGTATCTTCGTAGCATTTTCAAACGTATGCATGAATTTCCTCCTCGAAAAAATAATA
Organism: Cheiracanthium punctorium; assembly: GCA_038373885.1. Taxonomy (NCBI): domain Eukaryota; kingdom Metazoa; phylum Arthropoda; class Arachnida; order Araneae; family Cheiracanthiidae; genus Cheiracanthium; species Cheiracanthium punctorium. The sequence goes on along the minus strand of JAWZYV010007958.1, from coordinate 254,774 downwards.
TTTTCAGCTTTAGAAAACGTAAAATACTTTTCACAACAACATACTTTTCCATAACAACGGACGCCATTTGAAAACAACAACAACTTGCAGCAAGCGTATCTTCTAAACAACTGAGGAAACCTTAGCAGAGATCGGTTTATTTCGTTTGAAACTAATCGCACTCAGTTTTGTAAACGAAAGCTCTAGTTTAAAAACTGTATGCACTCAGTTTCCTTTACGAACGCCTTAGATGGAAACTCATTGCACGAGTGTAACTCGTTTGGCGTTTACGAATGCAACCATAGTTAAAGAGCTAAAACTTCCTATAATTCGTGAAGAAAATTTTAGTGTTTATTCATTTGGTTCTTCGAAACCAATTAAAAAAATCCTACAAAGTCGTTAAATTGCTATTGCGAAATCTCACGGGCTCAGCGGGGATCGAAATTGAGGCACATCAGATTAAGGTGACCATACGTCCTCGAAATTCGATGACAGTCCTCAAATATAGATCTTTTTTTCATTTTGTCCTCAAAAATACTTTGACTTCTTGGGGACGCGAAAAGTCCCCAAATTTAACCCATTCGTGCCTGGATATTTTTGCAACTTTCTTCGATTTTTGCTAACACCAGCAGTAATTGATAAATTTCTGATGTCAACTTTTTGAACAAGGGATGATTTCATTTAAAATCATTATGTATAAAAATTGAAATGTCAACATCCCACTTGGCCATATTAAAATGTTTTGTGGAATTGAGGTTCAATACTCGCGAATAAAGGCTCGGAAAAATAAATAACGTTTTCGAATGATAGCGAAAATGCCGTCCCAAAAAAGGGACGCTAGGCATAAATGGGTTAAAGATTTGTACTTTTCCCCAGAAAGTTTCCTTTTAGTTTATTTCTTCCAGAAAAAACTGAAGAAATAAATAAATAAAACAACTAAAAGCGCCTCTACGCAGAGAAACAGTGAAATTCGATCTCTGAAAACGTTTGTTGTCGTTTTGTAGGTAGAGAGTACAGACATTCAATAAAGTATTCGAGTATGAGCCAAATTTCCCATTTTAGTTTTGTTAATGATTAACCCATTTATGCCTAGCGTCCCTTTTTTGGGACGGCATTTTCGCTATCATTCGAAAACGTTATTTATTTTTCCGAGCCTTTATTCGCGAGTATTGAACCTCAATTCCACAAAACATTTTAATATGGCAAAGTGGGATGTTGATATTTCGATTTTTATGCATAATGATTTTAAAAGAAATCATCCCTTGTTCAAGAAATTGACATCAGAAATTTATCAATTACTGATGGTGTTAGCAAAAATCGAAGAAAGTCGCAAAAATATCCAGGCACGAATGGGTTAATCACTTTTCACTAATCCATTTGTGCCTGGATATTTTGCGACTTTGTTCAATTTTTACTGATAACAGAAATAATAGATAAATTTCTGATGTCAACTTCTTGAACAAGGGATGATTTCTTTTAAAATCATTAAGCATAAAAGTCGAAATATCAACATCCTACTTTGTCATGTTAAAATATTTTGCAGAGTTGAGGCTCAATACTCATGAATAAAGGCTAGGAAAAATAAATAACGTTTTCGACTAATAGCGAAAATACCGTCCCAAAAAAGGGACACTAGGCATAAATGGGTTAAGAATCATGCTTTAAATATGAAATTAAAGTACGAAATTTTTCTTGCACTCGAATACTTTTTGAGAGTGTACAAAGTTTCATGAAAAATTATCACAAAATGAGCCGATGTAAATGTCTTCTGAAAAATACAAATACTATTCCAAGAGTTAAATTTTGAATAAATTGCAATATTTCAACAGGATGTTCCTTTCCTATTTCTGGTTTAAATAAATATTTATAAATGAATGAAATACTTATTAGAAATAAGAACACACAATTGATATAAAAAGCTATTAGAGTTCATTTTTAAGTATCGGAGTCAGTCAAGATTTAAAGTATGCGTATACTGGTAGACATGGTAATATGTTGTGTCCTCGAATAAGTCCCCAAAAATATTTTCTAATGTACCCAAACTTTCCTTGGATTCGAGGACAATGCTTGATTTGTCCCCAAATTACTGTTTAGAAATATGGTCGCCTTAACTTCAGATACAAATTATTTCATCGGCGCCAGTGGTAGTTCCAAATGAAAAAATAAGCAAGTTGATGAAAGAGAAAAATTACCCCTTGGTTAACGAAAACCGCGCTCAAAGTCAGATAGGAATTTTAATAATTTCACTCGAGTGGATTTTGGCAAATGGAGATAATTTCACTCGAGTGGCATGTGGAAAGATTGAAAATATAAACAATGTGCTTCTACTCGAAACGGTGTTCGGATATAAGGTCATGGGACAGGCTGAAAAAGATACAAATACCTCAGAGCACTGTTTTAATTCTCTGTTTATGGGTTGCGAAGCAGAATCAAGTGAAATATGTAATGAACTTCGGAAGTTCTTTCAGTTGGATTCTTTAAGCATAAATGAAAAAAAAAATTATGTGCGTCTAGCGAAGTCTAAAAATACTTTGCGGAAAATATAAAATATAAGACGGGAAGATATGAGGTAAAATTACCGTGGAAGGATGAGGCACAAGTATCTCATAATAATTTGGACCTTGCAAAACTTCGGTTTAATAATCTAATATACAGATTAAAAGAAGATCCTTGGCTGTATGAAAATTATAAGAATGTTATTTCAGAACAACTTAGGGAAGGGATTATTGAGGAATGTCAGGATGCTGAAATAAAATTGGAAAACTGTTACTATGTGCCCTACTCTGCATTTGTTACAGAAAATAAAACCACAAGCAAAGTTAGAATAGTATACGATGCATCCTCCAAAGAAAATGAACAAAAATCCTTAAACGAATATTTACATCAAGGACCGAATTTAAACCCTAATTTATTGACTTTGATTTTCGAGAATTCTTTGATTTTCGATGAAGTTTCGAGAACAGTTGCGCTGTCAGTTGCGCCTTCTGATAGAGATTATCTTCGTTTTCACTGGACAGATAGAGATTTATGACACGAACAACATTAAAAATTTCCGATTTAAGAGGGTTCTGTTTGGCGTTACTTCAAGCCCTTTCCTCTTAGCTGCAACGATTAAATACCACATACAAAGATACAGAACAGAATTACCAACGATAGTTGAAATGTTAGACAAAAATTTATACGTTGATGATTTATTCTTCGGAGGTAAAGATGTGAGTGAAGCGTACAATTTGCCAGTGAAGGCAGATAAACTATAAATGGGTGCAGGAATGAAATTAAGAAAATGGAGTACCAACTTCAATTCCCCTAACCCCTTCAAAGGGGTTAGCAATAAAGTTGGATGACAAATTAGATGTTTTATAATTAGAGATTAACCCCCTCTTAGAATCACTTACGAATGCTAAAAACACAAAACGGTTCATTTTACGAACAGCAGCTAGAATTTTCGACCTATTGGGAATTTTATCGTCATATACAGTCAAAGTAAAATGTCTCCTTAAAGATATGTGGGAAAGAGGAACAAAATGGGATGAGGAACTTCCCAGCAAACACACACCTGCTGGCGGAGTACCTTGCCAGTGCCTTTCTGCCTTCACGTCCAGTACCGGCCCGGCACTGCAAAAAGTAACTCAATCGTACCAAAAGTGGTCGCCCGAGAAGTACCTTGCCAGAAGCCCGGGAAGGCAACGGCACTCTGCTGGCATACTGCATGTGCCGGCCGTTACTCACAATAAAGGCACTGGCCCATTAAGTTTATAATGCCCAAAATGAAATTGCCGGGTACCGGCTATTATTAAAAATAAAGGCACTGGCCTGGTACCTTAACAGTGACTACAATGTAATGGCACGGTACCGGATTAGTGCCTATTTACAGTAATGTTGCCATAATTAAAATACGAGCCAGTGGCGGATTCGGGGTAGGGGGCTTATTCTTCAACCCCCACCCCCACCCCGAAAAAACAAAACAAAAAAAAACCATTCCTTAAGGGTAACATTTTGAAAGATAAAAAACAACATAAAGATAAAAAGCAGCAAAATCCGTTGGTCAATCGTTTGCAAATTATGTGCGCCTATCATTAGTGAATTGTGTGCAGTTTTCATAAACTGCAATTTTCTTACAAATTTGCAGTCGCAAAAGATTTTTTTTGTGAGAGAGGCGGTAACACATTTCAGAACCAACATAAAATCATTTATAAACAGTTTAATTTCAATATTTCAGAGTTAGAGATTTTATAAATGAGTTATAATACTTTATGGTTGATATATATGAGACGTTATATATTTCAGTAAAGTTCCAGAGTTAAGGCAGGTAATATGGTTTATTGAACATTACATTTAAGTTACAATTTGGAATGAGAAGAGGGGAGGGGAGACGGGTACAAAAATCAGCGTGGACTAATTAAGCAGTTCCAGTGGCAGAAGTCTCTCGATTTTCGAGGTGCGGGTGTATTTACGCTCATCATACCACGTGGGCTGGTATGACATAACTCCGTCTCTCTCTTATCTCTAATCGAACCACACACATTTATGAACATGACCTGCATCCGAGGCTACAAAGGCGTGGGGACACGTGTACACTCTAAAGAACTCAGAATCGACGGCCTGATGTCTGACAAATAACAAAATAAATAAAACATAGCTCCAGAGCGCGCGTGGCAAGTAAGACAGAAAAGCAAAACTTACAGTGAAAGTACCGCTTGAACAATACCAAAACTAGTAAAACCCATTTTACCTTTTTATACATTACAAAATCCCCCCCCCCCGGCAAAAGAAGTCTGACGAGCAATATCATTGAGGTGGCCAGTCTCTCACTTGCGAATCAGACGCCCTTGTAACCTAATCTTAAAAACTGCGAACTAATCTAATTTTCAAGTTTAGACACCTTAAATTTTTCTGACTAGAATTCTGGAGTTATGCTGTACAACACTTGAAGGGATGTGGAGGCCTACTGGAATTCGAAGCCACCAACAACGGTTTCGAGTGATCTGAACTATCTTAATGCATTGACTTCGCGACATCTCATTATAGATAGTCTTTTAAAAACAATATCAGTTCAAGATCTCTCCGAAATACGGGTAACTCCATTTCAAAGATGGCAGTTAATAACTCAGATGTTCCGGGGATTCTGGAAGTGGTGGCCTAAAGAATGCCTGTACCAACAGCGCAAATGAAGACAACCTTCCGGAACCATCCAGGAATATGAGCTAGTTCTTATAAAATGAGATTATTTATCACCATTTCGATGGAAACTCGGACGTGTGATAGGGGTATTTCCAAGGAAAGAGAAAAATGTTGGAGTTTTAAAACTATGAGCTTTACACACAAAGAATTTACCCATCCTATCACCAAACTTTGTCTTTTACCTACAAATGAAAAGGAACATTCATTTATACCACTAAATGCTCTGTTAAACTGTGCAAGTCCTTTATCCACAAATTTATTCACGAAATACAAGAAACACACAAACATAGCAATGCATTTGAGACCGATTATCTTTCAACATAGGCTCCAGGGGCATCAAAGCATTTGTCCCATCTTTGTACGAATCTAATGAAACCAGCTTTAAAGAAATAAGGGCACTGGTTGCTGAGCTACTTAACGACAGCGTCATGAACTGCATCATCGGTTAGAAAATGACGTCCTGGCAGGTGCTTCTTCAACGAACTGAAGAGATGAAAATCACTAGGTGCAAGTTCCAGGCAGTACAGAGGATGTTCTAATTCGTTACTTCGGAAGCGCTGTAGCATGTGGCATGTAATGGCATGTGATTGCTGTGACCATCTGCAGTACCTAACCATCGAATTTCATTCACTCGTGGAATGTATCCATCCGTGAGAGCTTTTGTGCCTTACTTTTTGAACCACTTATGTAATTTTGATTGCTTATTGTATTAACACATAGCTTAGCTAGCTGGTCTGAGCTATTTCGAACGCATATCTCCCTGTGGACAGGGTATTTTTGGTATTTTTGATGATTTTTTTGAATATTTGGAAGATATATATTTTAAGAGCTTTTTTTAAACTACTAACTTTGCTTATTCACAATAAAGGAGCTATATTTAAATGTACTAAGAATTTATATATAATAAGAAAGAATTGAAAAAAGTATGTTTTAAATTTTAAAAAAACTCAAGAAAACGCCATTTTTAACATAAAAATTGCATATTTACCTAATTAAATTTTACCCAAATGTTGTACAAATATCTAAAAATTGGTTTAACCCATTTGTGTCTGGATATTTTTGCGACTTTCTTCGATTTATACTGATAACAGAAATAATAGATAAATTTCTGACGTCAACTTCTTGAACAAGGGATGATTTCTTTTAAAATCATTATGCATAAAAATTGAAATATCAACATCCTACTTGATCATGTTAAAATATTTTGTAGAGTTGAGGCTCGATACTCATGAATAAAGGCTAGGAAAAATAAATAACGTTTTCGACTAATAGCGAAAATGCCGTCCCAAAAATGGGACGCTAGGCATAAATGGGTTAATTTGTAAATAAACATTATTTAGTCAAATTGCTTTTCTATGGTAGATTTCAAAGCCGAATCCTCTAAAAGTAATCTATCTCTATATTTTTTCGAATACTTAATTCTGTTTGGTGCTGCTATTTATGGATATACTTTTTCTCCAAAAGGCAGGCTCTCAAATAATATTTGAAAAGACGGCAAACGTATATAGTCGGTACTTTTATAGCTTAGTTAAAGATGACCCTGAGAGATTCTCGTGCTTAGATAGCAAAGTGTTAACATTTTGTTTGTTTATTCTATATGGGTCAAATGAAAACGGAAATGATTTTAAAAAATAAACTTGTTAATTATTTCAAAGATAATTGCCGTAACTGTTAATAAATTTATCCCACGTATGGGACGAGATGGTCAATATCTTCATGAAAAAATGTTAACGGTTGCCTACGGCCTCCACAGTTGTATGAAACATCAGATCAGAAAATATTTCCTACTGTAGAGAATATTATACATAGGTGATATCTCAATTCTCTTCATTTTTTTGGGGGGGGGGAGAGTTGCCTCTCTTTCCCCTACTAAGTTACCCTATGGCCTGTGGAATCAACTGCACCCAGGTGTGCGCTTTTTCGATGGCCACAACATCTCAATTTGAGCACTTCTGATAGAGAGAGGGTTTTGCAGTTAACGTTCGTGCTGTTTTTTCCGACTCTTAACAGAGAGCACTTCTATAGAAACACCTGCCTGCGATTCTGCTTCCGGTCCCTGATGGTTATACAGTAAGTCTCGTTTTAATTTGACAGCCTCTTATAGTTAACCTTTGGATAGTGATTAGCAGAAATTAAGACGTAATTATTAGAAAATTTGTAAACATGAAATTTAATTAAGTTTCTGGAATAATTGTAAAAGGTATCTCATTAAGAGTGATACTTTTAAAAATTGTTATTTCCAGTTTCTAATATATATCTTCACATCTGGAAGCACACTTAAAAATATGTTAAAAACTAGAAATTACAATTTTAAAAAGTATCACTCTTAATTAAGGACCCTGTGCATTACAGCACTTCTATATACTTAATTTTATCGTAATTTATATTAAAAATTTTTAAGATGAATGTGATTTATCGGGCAAAAGTGTAGCAACCTTTTGAAAGAAGACGAGTCACATGCTGAACGGGTTAATTGAAACTCAACGAGATAGTCGTCCGTCTCTCCTGATGAGAGACGGTAAACATGAAATTTCTGTAAAATTCATTAGATGCCTGCCATTTGGCTAATATTATAAATACATGTTCATAATAAATGTGTGCCGGATCTTTAAAAGGTTAGATCAGAGGATTCGGATTTGAATAGGGATAACTTGTTTTTATATCTGCAAACATAGATCTGAAAACGAATCATATGTTTCTTAGATACACAGACACGGATATTCTTCTTCAATGACAACTTTCAGATACTTTGAAATGCATATGTTAAAAAAATGTTTTAGTGGTTAAAATAAAACTTAAAAAATTTTAACAGAATTTTAATTACTGAATCCCTACTACCAAACCATGTGTTTTCAAATATACGGAACTTCTTGTTTTATCTTATTAAGACAGTAGTTCGAATAAATAATCTGATTTTGGTACATAAATGCGGCTAACTGTGTCAGACGCTTTAAGTTTCTAGGATGAATCTTCACAGGCTCTATTAGATACTGTATTAGACGATAAAATTTTGTCAGTTAAAAAACTTTCAGAAAAATATATGAATCGAAACATGATAGTGTTCTTGTACTATGACGTTGAAGATTATTTGTAATTACGTATGAATACCATCAGCGTAAATATGAGGGTGCTAACCCCTTCCTAAAAAGATTTTAGCTCCCTCTAGGAAAATTACACATTCTATAGCAAAAAAAAAAAAAAAAAAAAAAAAAAGACTGAGATCGGTATGGTGGGGAGGGGGGGGGGTAGAGAATGAAGCCCACCACGTGGAAATACTTAAAAGCTTATCCAGTTAGGCCTTTAGGAAATACATGATAATAGCTTTAAACTACTAATGCCAATTTAAACAAAGAATTTTTGTACTGAACAAGAAGATTCACTTATAAAAACAATTATTCTTAAGTTTTAAACAATAAAATTTATGCTTAGTTACAAAAAAAAGTGTGTGCGTGTAATCTTTAAGCGCGATTGAAGAATAACTTCTTTGACGTTTACGGCACATATTACTGAAATGATTAAACTATAACTTCAAATAAATATCATATTATAATTTAGTTATATTTATTATTCATGTACTTTACGAAGATTATATAAACGTTATATTCATATTATTCATTGGAAATAGGTACTTGAATGTCATCATAATTTTTCATGTATGAAATTATAGGTTTGTGGTAACTATAATGTGAAACATAAATTTTACTCTCTAAATTTGCTAATTTTCTTGAAAATACAGCATCTATCGTTGTACCGAAACGCGTTGCTGATTGAAATCGAGATGTATTCGTAGTTAAATCAAATTTTTCTTTTAAAAATCAACTGACGGCTGAGATTCTTCATAGCGAAAATTAACATTAAAATCTCCAGTAAGAATCATCGGTAATTCATGATAATTATTTAGAATCCAGGAAGTGTCCATGTTGTAGTATTATTCTTTAACTGTTTTCTTATACCATTGTTCTGTCTAGAGTTTGGGTTTGAATGGAGGGAATGTCCATAGTATAGTATTATACTTTAACTGTGTTCTTTAACTGATGCTTTCCTCTGTTTGTTGGGTTCGAATGCAGGTAGTGTAATTTTTTTTTTCTTTTTCTATCACAGTGTTCTTAAGCGTTGATTTCGTATGCTGGTAAATTTCGATTTATTATTTTGTATCCGTGTTTTTAAACTGCAGGTTTTGTCTATTGTTTGCGATTTATTGCAGCCAGGGTTGTTTCTTTGTGGTGTTCCATACCCGTGTTAAACCGTTGCTCCATCTTGAGGTTGGGTTAGAATCCACGGAGTGTCCATTTGTTATTCTTTTATTTTGTTCTTAAACCCTTTACAGCCAGTGTTTGTTTCTTTGTGGTGTTACATACCCGTGTTCTGAAACCGTTGTTCCGTCTGGATACCGGGTTAGCATCCAGGAAGTGTCCGTGTTGAACTATTATTCTTTCACTGTTTTTTTAAAACGTTTTCCCGTAGGGTTTGAATAGGGAGAATGTCATGTTGTGGTATTTTTCTTTAACAGTGTTCCTAAACTGGTGTTTTCTTCTGTCGGTTGGTATCGAATGCACGTAAGGTCTATTATTGCGCTTTTCTATGGCAGTGTTCTTAAACCTTTGTTTTCCTCTGCTGGTTTTGCTCGAAGTATTATTCTGTTTAAAAATTTACATTTGGCTCATTATTATAAATAACTCAAAAACACATGAGCAATATTAACCCTCTCAGTGTTCAATTTGTGGACCAAAATCGCTTAAAAATTGTTTATTTTTTTTTCATATTTTGAATCTATATACATTGGAGAACTGAATTGTGCATTTTTTCTTTCTGGAAAATATTTTTTATATAGATTTTTATCATGAGAAACTAATGTTTAACTCTAATTTATTTCACTGGTTAAACGGTGAAAACGCGGGATGCTCTCTTCAATATAGGAAGAAAAATACCTGCCCGCGAAAATCACGGGATGAGCAAATTTTGCTACATTTGAGTTGCCCGTGGAAATCGCGGGATGATCAGTCAGAGGGTTAAAAGATTACATACTATTTAAGTACAGACAAAAAATATTTATGTATCATGTCAACCAATCATGTCAAGTTTTAACTCATAATTCCACTAAATATTGTGCCATTAAATGCCATTGAAAACATGCGAGTAAAGCAACGGAGCTTGGACCACGGAATGCACCATTGTGCCACTTTCTGTATTCGGTGCGTGGGCCTTGTTTATCAGAGGTGACGGGTTGGGTCGCCGCCTGTAATAACAGTGAGAGACAGTCAGCAGGATCACCGCCTGTTCAGCGAAAGGCTTCCCACAGTGGCTCTGACAAGAGCCGGTCCACTCATCCACTGAATAGAGTCATCAGACAAGATCTTGCTTCAAAACAGGTAGGGAGTAATGTCAACACGCAGGGAGCACAGTCGACGTTCGCAGGCACGAACGCCCGAGAGCTGTTACGCAAATGAAGGAAAAGATACGTCACTTCCTTTACTGAGCGTTACTTCCGTCAGAAAAAAAATCTGAGTTACTCCCTAGTTGCGCCTAAAGAAGTTTTACTTCAAAAATATTAATTAATAACAGATAATTTGATTTTTCATTTCTTTGATATCCTGAAAAGCCATCAAAAGATCCGAAGAAGATCCGTTGGAAAGAAAGGGATGCGGATAGCTTTTTCTCGCTCTGATGCATGATCCGGATACAAATAATGACTTTTTGCTCAGATAGATACGGATATCTGGCAAACCTGTAAGTTAACCCATTTGTGCCTGTATATTTTTGCGACTTTCTTGGATTTTTACCGATAACAGAAATAATAGATAAATTTCTGATGTTAACTTCTTGAACAAGGAATGATTTATTTTAAAATCATTTTGCATAAAAATCGAAATATCAACATCCTACTTGGTCATGTTAAAATATTGTGCGGAGTTGAGGCTCAATACTCATGAAAAAGGCTAGGAAAAATAAATAACGTTTTCGACTAATAGCGAAAATGCCGTCCCAAAAAAGGGACGCTAGGCATAAATGGGTTAAAGCCTAGAACTGAAGAAAATAAATAGAATAGTTAGTGCTGGTGATGTTAATCACAGTTGTTCAAAACAATCCAACAGGGTAAGAGGGCCGTTTTTTGCCCCATCTATACATTAGGACCAGTGGCGTAGCCAGAAATTTTTCATTCGGGGGGGGGGTTACGACTATTGCAACTCACATATATATCTACGTGTGCGTGATAAGGGAGTGAAGAATATACATTTTGTATGGCAAAAAATTCCTCACGGGGTGATTATGACCCCCCTATCACCCCCCTTGCCTACGCCACTGATTAAGACCTTTGTAATGATTGGATTCAGACTTACATTTTCAAAATGTATAATAGGGATGGACGCGAGACAAAACATTGTCCTGTCTCGTCTTGCAAAGTAGCTAAAAAGCTTTGTCTCGTCTCGCAAAATGCCTATACTGTAATGTTAAAAATGTCTGCCTTGTCTTCCAAAAATGCTGCAAATCTCTGTCTCGTCTAGAAAAATTTCGTTTCGCATCCATCCCTAATGCATAGTATAAATCATAATGCATTTATAATATACTAGCTGAAGTACCCGTTCTTCGCACGGGAATGAATGGACTTTTTGATATTACGATTTGTGGTGATTACTATTCATAGTAATAAACAGATATAGCAAAATGGATATCGCGTTATATTGTGTCCAATAATCATGCATACCGAATTGCAAGGCAATCGTTTGTACGGTGCAGAAGGCCATGCGGCGTAGCGCAATCTAGTGGCGAGTTTTAGAAAAACGGATAAGGCAATAATATTTTTCGCATTCAAGTATCGATGTATATGAATTTTCATAACTATCGGCTGGACAGTCCTGAAGTTTATGTGTTGACGCGACATCTAGTGGCAAGTTATAAGAAAATGGATAGCGCCAAACTCTTCCACGTGTTCAAATATCTATGTATACCTATTTTCATAGCGATTATTTGCACAGTCAAGAAGTGATACACTGCAGGGCCATCTAGTGATTCAATAAAGTAATGATTTGCTACAGCGCCGTCAAGTGGCGAGTTATAGCAAAATGGATAACGCCAAAATATTCTCATTGTTCAAATAGCATGTATACTGATTTTCATAGCGACCGTGTTCAACTATCTATGTATACCAATTTTCATAACGATCATTTGCACAGTCAAGAAGTGATACACTGCAGGGCCATCTAGTAGTTAATTAAAGTAATGATTTGCTACAGCGCCGTCAAGTGGCGAGTTATAGCAAAATGGATAACGCCAAAATATTCTCATTGTTCAAATAGCTATGTATACTGATTTTCACAGCGACCGTTTGAATGGTCAAGAATTTGGCCTGCTGCAGCGTCATCTAGTGGCGAGTTAAAATAATAATGCATTGCGGTGTCATCTAGTGGTGAGTAACATCAAAAGGAACGCAGTTAGAATATATTCTTCGTGCTCAAATGTGTAAGTATAAAAAAGTTTATGCCGATCGGTCGAACGGTATAGAAGTTGATGCTTTCCAGCGCCATTTAGCGGCAAGTTACAGCAAAATGGATAGTGAAAAATATTCTCCGTGTTATAATATTCGCGTGTACCAAATTTCATCGAAATCGGTTGGACGATATTCGCATAGCAAACGGCTAAACGGAATAGAATTCAACGTTGTGCTGCGGCACCAAGTGGCAAGTTAAGGAAAACGGATAGCATAAAAACCTTCTCCATCATAAAAGACTTAGGTGAACGAAATTTCATCGTGCAACGGTGCTCAACGGTGCTGGAGTTTTTCAACCTCATAAACACATACCAACATTCATTTTTATCTATTACCAGTGTTATTATATATACCAGTCTCAAATAAAATCCAGTTTCAAATCTAAGCCTCGCCAAAGTGCCAACATACGCCATTTTGCAAGAGTTTTTTCAGGGAATCATTCGAAGCATTGACTTAGCAGCAATCAATATGGGAAATGGTTCGACCGCCAAAGAGTAGCACGCATTTATTTGATAATTGGAATCCCTTTAATACAGCCGATTTTTTTTAAATTATCAACTTTAATGTGTTTTATTCATCGTTACGCCGATGTACTAAATGAGAAGATTTCAATTTTCTGAAATTTGGCGGAATTCCCCCAACTTAAATCAATGTACTCAATTGGCGAGAATTCTGAAGTTAGATCGCTTGAAATCCCTTAATAACTGCATTATTTCTTCACGGATCATTAAAATTTAACGCTGTATTCTAATAAAACCTTTGCACTTGTTTTCAAAAATCTATTTCCTTAAGCTCTCAATAAATTGCGCCAAGCCGAAAACTGTGCAAACCGCTAGAACTCACTTACTCAAAATCCATATTTCAGCCATTTTATTTTTTCGCCAAACTAAAAAAATTTACACATTAGCCTCGGAAATCTTCAATTCTTATTGTTTTGCGTGTAAAGCATTACATTCCTGCTCTGATTTCTCATGCACACGATATTATAATTTAAAAGAAAATAACCTTACGAATATAAACTAACAAAAAAAAAATCATTATTATTCTTTTATTTTTACTTTGAGAATTTAAAACATTTTATTCGGCAAAATCGCCACACATGGCAACCACGATCCTTATTTCACGCTTTTTTCACTACAGGGGTTACAATTACGGAAAGCTTTTTGCGTGAAGAGCATAAAAAATCTCTTAAATTCCGGGAACGGGTGGACTTTCAAAGTTTTAAAGTGGACTACGATTTATTCTATATTATTTTACATATCTGTGCTAAATTTCAGGCCGATAGGTCCATTTTTGTGGATTTGTATAGGAAAGACATTTTATTCCGCAAAATCGCCACATATGGCAACCACGATCCTTATTTCACACTTTTTTCACTACAGGGGTTACAATTACGGAAAGATTTTTGCGTGAAGAGCATAAAAAATCTCTTAAATTCCGGGAACGGGTGGACTTTCAAAGTTTTAAAGTGGACTATGATTTATTCTATATTATTTTACATATCTGTGCTAAATTTCAGGCCGATAGGTCCATTTTTGTGGATTTGTATACGAATCAAATCCACAAACAAACAAACAAACAGAATTTCATTTTTATTTATAAGATCAGTTTACATTTTACCTGTCCATGTGTTGAAGACATTGTACTGCCGAGAACGTTCCGTCAGGATCACAATTTACTAATGGCTCGAGGAAGACTTGAACCATTGATTCTTTATTCTTTTTCTGAAGCTCAAACACTAGCTTTTTAGATGTTAGCAATATTCTTTCGCAGTGCGTTAGGTAACTTTTTTGATGAACTTCCTCTTCATCTATGATTAAAGCTTTGTGTAAGCATATCTTAAAGCATAGTGATTTGTTATAATTGTTAAAATATAAATCAAAATTTTTGAAATATTTATATAAAAGTTTTAAGGTAACAATTTAGTGAATGATTACGAATGATCTTGATCGTTTCAATGTCTGATCCCAACCATTTGAATCCAAGTATGAAAGTGCCCATCCCACCACCGCTTCAAACAGAAAAGGAATCGTTTTTAAAAAATACATTTCTCCAAACAGATCTGAATCTCTAAATGCTCGTTTCTTTTTCTCTGAAGAGTTTTCAAACGGTCCAGAATGTAAGTCCAACAATTAAATAACTCTTAAAATGGAACAGTAAAGGCTTGCACATACTTTTTCATTATGAAAAGGAAGAGGTGAAAGAAATTAGCATTATCTTGTTACTTTTTATTTTCAATGTCGTTATAAGTTTTAATATTATTCGGTTAGAAAACTAACTGGATCAAGTAACCAAGTAACCTAACTTGGATTTATTTTGCGGCAGTCAAAAAGGGGTCATAAATTAAAAAGTGAGTGAAACGGATGAACTCTTCTAGAGAATTTACGTGATATCGTAAATTCGCAATTTGCGCCATGCTAAATAATTTCTCGGGATTACGCAGTTTAAAATTTTTTACGTGATTATAATAAATAAACTATTTTCATTGGCTAAACCATGAAGGGTTTACATATTTAAAATGAGTATATGAAATTCCGAATCAATTGTTTTTATTTTTAGGTATGAGCATGATTTTGTAGTTATGTAATGGCAGCGATAAGATAGATTGAAGCACAATATAGTGTGTTAATATAAATATTTCTTATACATTAGATTATACGTGTTTATTATATTCATCATTTTTCACCGAGCACCGTATAACGAACTAAACGGTAAGTTATCCTACGTTAATATATTCCGTGGCAGTTTCAACAGAAAAAGCTACGTGAACTCTCTTTTTCTCGAAAAGAAAATGAAATTTTTATCTTTTTGACACTTTTTCGACTTTAATTTAGCTGCCATGTGTGTATGAACAGAAGCCCTTGTGTGTGTAACAGAAAAAAAAAAAAGAGTTATTCAAACACATCTCATTTAAATTGTTTTGCCCCTTTCCGGACGGACGCCACGTTTACGTGTTCACCCGAAAATTTCCGCAAAGGATGGGTAGCGTGTATACTTGACCAGAATAATTTTACCGCAGAGGACAGCTGCCGCGTAGTGTTTTAATTTTAGAGCGAACTTTGAACACATCTGTTCGGTTAATATAAGTACAAGTGAGTGTAAAGATCGACAGTGTCGTTCTCGACTCCCTTCCGTTTCGCAGTCGGAGGCATCTATTTTTAATTTTTATTTATTATTCCGGGGAATGGGGGGGACTTTATTCAATAATAGCATTTTCATGGGTTTAGTGTTAGAAAGTTGGAATTTAAAGGCGAAAATGTTTCTGAAGACTTTTGGTACTAGTGTGGCGCTGTGCATAGTACTGGAGTAGAAGAAACAGGACCCACAGATCGGAAGACAGGTCAAATTATAATGAAGCCAATTTATATATTGGACTATTATAAAAATATGGTCGGAGTGGACATAGAAGAGGCTTCCTTTTAGCATTATCCAGCCTAAAAGTACTCATAATGGTGCAGAAAATAATTTTTCGGATTTTTAGACTTTGCATTACTTAAAGCTAATGTATTATTCAATTGTCACACTGGTAAAAATATCCTGCTCCACAAGCTCGGTTAAATCTTGTAGAAAAAAAAAGTGAAAAAATATTTCGTATCCCAATTGGGTCCTTCTTGCCCTCCTAAAAACATCTGCATTTCGTTTTTCTGGAAGGCATTCCCCCAAATTATGCTTCCTAACTGGGAATAAAGACAAACGCAGGAGGTACGTTGTTTGCTCTCAAACAACGAAAGAGAAAAGAAAACATGTTGACAGCTATTATGAATGAAGAGGGTGTTAGATGTTGGGGTATGCATCAATCCTTGATTTGAAGTGCGTCACACAGAAAATGTTTCTA
The DNA here is from genome assembly GCA_038373885.1 of Cheiracanthium punctorium. Classification (NCBI taxonomy): domain Eukaryota; kingdom Metazoa; phylum Arthropoda; class Arachnida; order Araneae; family Cheiracanthiidae; genus Cheiracanthium; species Cheiracanthium punctorium. Next base: position 238,293 of record JAWZYV010007958.1, on the reverse strand, counting down.
AAGTAAATATCTATTTACCAATTTTATATCAATCTTTCTCAATCCTCTTATTTTTAAATTAATTCTAACTGCACCCTTGAAATAAAAGTTCAATTAAATCTCACAGTAATTTGCCAGAGTAGAATTTTTTTCAAGTGCTAAATTTTATAAAATATTTTTCAATTCTAATGTTGTAATTACTTATGAATATAAACAAAATGTAATATGCAATGCTTTTATAAGCTCTTCATAAAGCTTAAAATAATTAATATGGAACTCAATGTGATTTTAATAACTTTTATCTAAAGTAGGCTTATCGTTGAAAATCTATTGTCCTCTGCCGTAATTCGCAAAGAGGCACTGTTCGTCACGTAACTTCCGCAAAACTCTGCAGCCGACCGGAAAGGGTTAAACTCTTTTTCCAGACATTTGATCGGAAATATCAGTATTACGGCACTATACAATATAATACGGCACTATACTATACAATATAACACTAATACAATATAATTACGGCACTATACTATATATTCAAAGTACTTACAGCACGGAAGTTTGTCCAAGGAGTCCAGTTTCATAAGTACTGATGTCACTTCACCAGTATTTTCATCTGCGCAATAACAAAGATTGTGGACACACTGCAACCTTTGAAAACTTCCGTTGGGAAAACAATGCTCTTGAAGATTTAAATTGTATGGAACATTTTCTTTAGCCTTTTCTTCCATGTGTAGTGAACAAGCTGTTCAAACAGATAAAAGATAAATAAGAATTTAACCCACTGAGCCCATTAAAAAAGGAGGCGGGGGAAATTGTCGTTTTCACTCCACAAAAAGTTCAGGCTGTTGCAAGCATAAAATGTAGCGGCGGACTGATCAAGTTTAATCCCCTCCCATTGAAAGGGGTTTTAGCATGATCGTTTCCATTTTCAAAAAACGCAACGTTAAAGGTTATTTATCTGTGGTTACAGAAAGGGAATGGTTTCACTGGCGTCTTAAAAAAAAGAAGAAAAAAAAGGAAGGAACAGGTTAAACATGAGTCGAATAATAAAAAAAGCAGCAATCTCTTCTAAAAATATTTTCACTCACTACTAAACTCAAGCGATTTCAACTCAATTCAATAAATAAATAAATTAATAAATAAAGAGAAAAACACTTATAAAGCAAAATCTGATTACCATTTTGAAGCTTTTTGCAAGTTGAAAAATTATATTCATGCGTTACTTAATCTTAACTCAACAAAAGAATATTGGCGTACTGAATGTAAATCGGAGGTGAGTTATGAAGTTGCGTCTGAGATGACTTTTTATGATGAATTTCATTTAAAAATCATGTATCACATACTAATATTATCTCTAATGATTAATTTTCGGTACGTAACTTAAATCCTCAAAAGTGAGTTGATGATAGATAAAAATTCCCTCACCTTGTACCACGAAAGCATTCTATTTACTCTTTTTTTTATTTATTTTAGAGAGAGGGAGAGAGAGAGAATACGTCCCTGACCGAAGTAAATACGCCCCTGCCTATTAGTCCAGTCAAATTAGGAAAAATGGGGGAAAAATTTATATATTTTTGAAACTTGGGGAAAACACTAATTAGGTATGTAGTTGTATGTATCTCCATTCTCGGGGTGCCGCATCCCACCCCCTTTGCCCCCCCCCAACAGGTCACTTTTTCAGATTTTCACTTCTATCTCAAAAACAGCTCGTCTTAGCAAAAAAATGTCAATTACAAAATGAAAGCTGATAAAATTTCCTACAAGATTGTAACTGGTTATTCTTTTCTATATGCAATAGATTTCAAGATATGTTTTAGACAAAATCGCAAATTTTTGAAAATACTTCTTTTTATTCCGATTTTTAACCAATTTTGTATTTTAACTCTTCAACCCTCTTTTTTACAGCAATTGTTTCCGTAACAAAGTTGTAGAGTATTCAATTACCTTTAAAGTGAGGTATTATTTGTAACTTTATCTTTAAATGATCAAAAGTTATAGCAATTTGAAATTTTCAATAAATTTAGCAAATTTGAATGAAAACTACATTGCGCGTCAAAGTATGGCAAAATCTAGGAAAAAAATTATAAAGTTTTAAAACTTTGGGAAAACATTGGCTGGGGATGTAGTTGTATGAAACAGAAAAGTTCCCCCCTCTCGGGGGGGGGGGCACGTCCCCCCTTTAGCCCCCCTAAAAAGGTCCTTTTTGGGGATTTTCACTTTTATCTCAAAAACCGTACGTCTTAGCAAAAACTTGTCAGTTACAAAATGAAAGCTGAGGAAGCTTCCTACAAGATTGTTGGGGGTTATTTTTTTCTAGATACAAAAGCTTTCGAGGTATAAGTTTTAGAAAAAATCGCATGGTTTTGGAAAACGCTTCTTTTAATAACAATTTTCCACTATGTGTTATACTAGCTCTTCAACCCTCACTTTTACAGGAGTATTCAATTCCTTTAAAATAAGTTATTATTTGTAGTTTTATCTTTAAAGGATCAAAAATTATAGCAGTTAGAAATTTTCAATAAATTTTAGCGAATTCGAATGCAAACTACATTGCTCGACCAAGTACGACAAAATCTAGAAAATAATTTATAAAGTTTTGAAACCTGGGGCAAACACTTGTACGTGGTGCAATATTAAGAAACAGGAAAGTTTCTCTACCTTGGAGGGGGGGGGGGTGCGTCCCCCTTTCCTCCAAAAATTTTTTTTATGCGAAACGGTTCTTTTTTTTTCAATAATAATTTATATTACATAAGCGCAGGATTTGGTTTTATTTCGTTTTCTTTTCTTCTTCCTATTGTTTCAGCTGAACTAGTTATATTTTATTCGTATATAAGCGCATATATAACACGTAAATGTTAGTACTAAAGTCTAAATTAACCCCCTTTCCCACCACCCAAAAAATGTTTTGAAAGTGATTTTTTTTACATCAATAGAATTCTGTAATGCAATACATCTGTTCAATATTATATACTTTGACATTTGCATTTCAGTGATCATCGGAATTAATAATGTCAGCAAAATTAATAAAAAATTACTGCATAATTATAGCACACTTACTTTCTCTTGTGTGCAACATCTGTACAATAATAGTGCAACAAACCTATGGAACAATTTTATTTTTATAAAAATGTATCCTCATAGTTAGGGATGGACGCGAGACGAAAAATAACCGTCTCGCGTCTCGCAAAATAGCCTAAAAGCTTTGTCTCGTCTCGCAAAAATCCCTATATCGTAATGTTAAAAATGTGTGTCTCGTCTCTCATAAAAGCTGTAAATCACTGTCTCGTCTCGCGTCCATCCCTACTCATGGTCTTCCTGCACATTGCTGTACAGCGCAAACTGGCCTTCATACACGTGCATTTCTTTCCGCAAGTTTGAATGCATCATCGTGAAATTAGTAATAATGTTTTTGGAGCTGGTTTTCGTTCCATATAAACTAGAGAGAGCGATGAGTTCCGTTTTCTCCACCCCCTGTTTTTGGGCTCCAAATTGTTCTTTGTTATCCCCGCTCATTTCACTTGGCGGAATGAAGAATTTTCCGATCTTTTGAAGAATTTTCCGACTTTCGGACAATGATTTAAAGATAAGGAAAATGTTACAGAAGAGAGGGGAATTTCTTGAAAAAAGGAGATTGCAAATTTTGAAAATTCGACTATTCGATTCTCTGAATTAAGAATCAGCAGCTAGAAGGAAAGTTAGTCGAAATATGGGATAAAAAAAGCTTTTTCATAAATTTGCGAGGTTTTCTAAAACATATCTCGAAGCTATTCGATATAGAAAAAATAATACTAATTATAAAGATATCGAATAATAAATAATTCGATACATAAAAAAATAAAAATTATAATCTTCTAGGAAATTTTATCAGCTTTCATTTTGTAATTGGCATGCTTTTGCTGAGAAGCACCAATTTTGAGATAAAAATGAAAATCTAAAAAGGACACTTTGAGGGGGAGGGGGCTAAGAGGGGGGACGCGGCACCCTTAGAGACTGTTTCATTCAACTACATACCCAACCAGTGTTTTCCCCGAGTTTCAAACGTTTATAAGCTTTTTCCTAGGTTTTTTATTGCACTCTGACGCACAATGCACTTTTCATTCGAATTCCCTAAAATGTATTGAAAATTGCAAATTACTGTAACTTTTGATCATTTAAAAATATAATAACATATAAAAATTAAATTTAAATGTAATTGAATACTTTAAAACTTTGCTTTAACCCATTCCTGTCAAACTGATGGTTGAAGAGCTGTAAGGCAAAGTGAGTGGGAAATAGTGATAAAAAGAAGCGTTTTCCAAAAATTTGCGTAAAACTTATATCTCGAAAGCTTTTGTATCTAGAAAAAATAACCCCCAACAATCTTGTAGGAAACTTCCTCAGCTTTCATTTTGTAACTAGCAATTTTTTGCTAAGACGTACGGTTTTTGAGATAAAAGTGAAAATCCCAAAAAAGACTTTTTTAGGGGAGGGGGGGCTAAAGGGGGGGACGTGGACTCCCCTCAGAGGAGGGAACTTTTCTGTTTCATACAACTACATCCCCAACGAATGTTTTCCCAAAGTTTCAAAACTTTATAATTTTTTTCCTAGATTTTGTCATACTTTGACGCGCAATGTAGTTTTCATTCAAATTTGCTGAATTTATTGAAAATTTCAAATTGCTATAACTTTTGATCATTTAAAGATAAAGTTACAAATAATAACTCACTTTAAAGGTAACTGAATACTCTACAACTTTGTTAGGAAGACAATTGCTGTAAAACTGAGGGTTGAAGAGTTAAAAGACAAAATTGGTTAAAAATCGGGATAAAAAGAAGCGTTTTCAAAAAAATTTGCGATTTTGTCTAAAACATATCTTGAAAGCTATTGCATATAGAAAAAAATAACCAGTTACAATCTTGTAGGAAATTTTATCAGCTTTCATTTTGTAATTGACATTTTTTTGCTAAGACGAACGGTTTTGGAGATAGAAGTGAAAATCTAAATAAATGACCTTTCGGGGGGCCAAAGGGGGGACGCGGCACCCCGAGAGGGGGGAACTTTTCTGTTTCATACAACTACATACCTAATTAGTGTTTTCCCCAAGTTTCAAAAATATATAAATTTTTTCCCCCATTTGCTGTTTTTTGTCTAATTTGCCTGGACTATATGCCTAAAAGACGGTGATGTGTTTCAGTAAAGGAATACTAAGAATGGTGAATCACAAGGTATTGACACTTTATTTTAGTTTTTTTTCTTTTGCTCTCTCGATCTCCCCTTTATTTTTTTCTTTCTTTATTTCGTCAGGCATTGATAAGTTATTCTAGTAATTAGACGTTTTAAGGCCTATTTATAGTTAAGGGGACATTGTCTGCGTTAGTTTTATGATTTCTAATGTCTTAGACAATGTATAAACAAAAGATAACTGTACATCGATTAACGAGTGTTTAGAACTCGGAGTACAATAGAAATTCTGCGGCTGTTTTTTTTTTTTGCTTTTTGGTTGTCCAGCGGTGTCGCTTCATATTGTCCTGTACTGAAGTCGTCTTAACTGTAAATAGGCCTTTATGCAAAAACAGGAGTTGGGATATTTTGTCAAAATTTTGAATGAAGAGAAAATAGTGTATGACAAAGTTTAGAGATATGACAATCTTTAGAAATGGAATTTGAAATAAAAAATTATTTTGGAAATAAAAAATTATTTTGGTGAATTTAATAAAACTTTGTTGATTAGTGGTAGAGATTAAAAATAATAAAGTTGGATTTTAGCTAAATTCAGAGTTTTTATTTCAAATTCCTGCATGTTGTTCCATATTAACCCTTAAATACCTGAATTTTAAACAGGTTCGCTTCCTTTCTCGTAATACCTACTGGTTTTAAGACAAATTTCCTATATCAGTTTTGTGAATAACCAATTAATTTTTCAAAAAACCCGCAATTTGAAAGAAATATGGGAATTTTTTTTATTCTCGACATGAATCATTTATTATTAAAAACTATATTTTATATGTGAAATTGACATAAGAAATTTGGATAGTAGTCTAATCCAGCAGTGAACTTGTTTTAAAAGTCCGTTATCAAATTTGATACTGAGGCATTTAAAGATTAAATTGTAGGACTTTAGGAAGTGTTATTACAGTAAATGAATGCCAGAATACCCTGGTTCGAAAGTACTATGTTTAAACCGTCTTTTTGAAAAACCTCGTAATTTTTTAGTTCCAAGCTCTTGCATCTTCTTTTAAGTTTGCATACTCTGTGTACTCTGTCTAGTACTCCGAAAAGCAACGGCTCCTTCCAAGCAACACGAAATTGCGGAAAAAGTGAATTCGTTCCATTTATTAAAGTAGTATAAGATTCGATAAGGTGTAGACAGCAATGTAGTTGGAGGTTCAAAATGTTTCATCTGTATTAATCATGAGAGGGTAAAAGTATAATTTTACATGACTGCTAACAAGTGAGCATTTGTATATGGATATAATATAGAGCAAATACATTCAAAAGTACGGTTTCGGTGGTGATGAGCACGCACGCGCAGTTCCTGCCATACCCAGAAAAGTTTTTAAACTACTGCGTTAGCTAATAGTTGTAAGCAAATAGATTAAAATATTAATAAGCTGTTTGAAATAACAGTATTGCAGTGGGAAATCTTTAACGTTGATGATCTTTCTTCCAGTTATGCATGACGGATAGTGGCTGTATAAATGGCGATTTTTTTCTAATATAGCTACACTTTTGCAGACAACATTTTGTATTGTATAAAAAAAACCTCGGAAAGTTTTTCTACTAGTTGATGATCACAATTCTCACATTTGGTGTTCAGAAGCTCAAGATTTTTCCTTGGCGAATGGCACACGAGTGATTATCGTTCTCCCCAGTCTAACACAACTTAATACTTGCAGCCTCTAGATAGCTTATTTTTTGTCTTTTAAAGGTCACTACACACTAAAATTATTTTGGTGAATTTAATAAAACTTTGTTGATTAGTGGTAGTTTTGTTTTGTTGATTTAACAAAATGCCGTTTTGAATTAACAATCATGGAGAACGACAGTTCTACGAGTGACGCAGCCTACACCATCCAACCAACTGACAAACTAACCGTGGCACTTTATATACACGCGTATTTTGTGGAATTTTTTGGTATCCAACTTTTTTCTCGAAATCTGCTCTAACGATTTTTTAAAAATTAATATATGATTTTAATCGCTGCTAGAATCGGAGAGTAACGTCTCCGGTTTATTTAGGAAAACTCATATTTTTGTTTAATCTAGTTTAAAAATGAGACTATTTAAGTCTTGCGTATTAATACTTAAAGCAACTTCAATTGAGTGGTGATGAGACATGATATGATACGAATGTATTCATACGCCGCTGATGGCTGTTGCTTACAGCCAGCAGCGATTTATTTTTAATTATATTATCAAATCTTGGCCAAAATAGTTGACAATGCAGAACGAAGTACTTCTTTAATTTTCTTTAATTGATAGATTTCATCAACACTTTGATTTTATGCTGGTTAAAGAGAAAATTGTACTTAAAGACGAAAACTTCGTAAAATTATTACAGTGAAAGAAATATCAAAATGGCTGAAAGATTTGGTGACCCCTGCTGCAGGTCCTGGGACCCACAGTTTACTCTGGGTTTGCTGAACTCTGCTTTAGACAAACTGCGAAAACCTCTATATATGCATTTAAAATCATTCTTTTTACATTTGTAAAATAGAACAATAGTAGAGAAATTTTAGTTTGGTGCGGCCATCTAGATTTCATAAATAAAGTAGGTTTTCAGTTCTGAAATAAACATACTTCAGTTCAAGCAATATAAGATATCGAATCTTCTTATTTTTTATTGTTATAACCCATAGATTTAGGAATACCAAGATTGCTCATCCAATGTTTCTAATCGTGTACTTTTTTTTTGCCAGAAATGCACCCCATTTCTGTCACTACCATGGCTGCTGTCGATGTAAAACAGAACATTCATTGTATTACTTTAGAAAAATAAATAAGTTCGAGGGAAAATATTTCGATAGGAATACTTTTTTAAATATAGATCGTTCTAAAAAAATTGAAAATAGCATTATAATTAAAGTTACTGCAGTTCTGCGCATGCGCATGCCACTATCGGCTACTGTTTGAAGGCAAGAAGTTTTCTCTCGTTATGCTCAATCTAGAAATTCCGATATCTATGGTACAACCATGGTGGCCCATAAAAAAATTTTTAGGGGGGGGAACTTAAAAATATATGAAGGGGGGCAAATTTCATCCTTGTAACAATTTGAGTTCCGAGTTCGCTTTGTGATGCACTTTTGTTTACATCATAACACAATATATTAACTTTCTAAGGGGGGGACCGCCTTATCTCCCTCCCCCTTATGGGTGCCCATGGGTAAAACGTAATTATTTTTTATTGGCCACAAACGCAGGTGACGACTTTCAGCCTCACAAATTCAGCGTGTAGCACAAATTCAGCGTATTTTCGTGTACACTTCTGCTGTCTAGTTCATCTGGAACAGAAATTGAATTGTCTGATTCTCTGAGTGGTTACGCATTGAACTGCACATAAAAAATTTGTCGAGTTTTACTTTTACTTATTTTTTTTATTAGTTTCTGATCATACCAGTAAAAAGTACCGATATATCCCCATACAAAACCCCTAACGGGTTAAAAGTTTGTGACGTAGCATTTTACCTTATAGCTACATGAATAGGGATGGACACGAGACGCGTGAAATCTCGCATTGTCTCGCGTGAAAATTTTGCGAGACGAGAAAGAGAATCGTTTGCGAGACGAGACAGAGCCTTGTCTCGCACGAGATTTCTCGCGAGAATTCCTCGTCTTGCATAAATTTATGATGCAAATTTCTTCTTAATTTATCAGAATAGAAGTGCCGTATTTGAGGAGGTATGTCGTACGTTCTCCCCCCCCCCCGCCTTCATTTTTAACACTTTCCAACAAGGTTGAAAAGTGTTAATGATTTCGGTTTGTATATCTGTCCGTCTGTTCGTCCGTGCTCTAACTTCCGTAAATATGCATCGATTTCTACGAAATTTAAATATGTTATTCTTATCTACAGTATAATTACGCTGATCCCTGACTTCAAGATAAAAATTTTCCCGCCATTACGGCAAAAAGATTACAAAGTTAACACAAAAAGCCCAATAGCTTCTTCACCGTTTGTACGATCCGCTTGAATTTTTCATTAATATGTATAAAAGTATCCAATACAATCTGCGCTATTTAAAAAATCTGAAAATCCACCCATTCCCTCATTTTTAAGCTATTTTTAGCTACATTTTATTTCCGAGAGCAAAAAAAGTGAATCATATGAGTGACAAAATTAGCTATTTCAAGTGAGTATGACGTCATATTGATGTGACAATTATCAGGATTCTTCCAGATGTATGAGTTTAATTTTTCTCACAAATGAAATGGTTTCCTCAGGATTACGATATAGGATGGTATATTATAGGAGTGGACACTCTCCATAACTGCTTGCTTAGATATTTAATACCCAAACTAAGCTTTAACAATGTAAACGTTGGAAATATGAGAATGCGCAGCGATCCTAGCTGTATAGAAATAAAACATTTCTCTGGCTGTCTGCTAACGAGTTTTGTTTTTAATTTTGCAGCTGACATGTCAACAAGATTATGAACGCCAACACTAAATTTTAATTATTTCTTTCACCTTTGCTTACATGGTTGCATTAGTAACAAATGAATAAAAAAAAGGGGGGGGAGGTTCTATCTTGGGATTATTAAAATATTGAATTTATATTTGTTAACGAAAAAAAGTTTTCGTCTGCAACGATGTATATTTTCATTAGAAAATAACTTTGAATTCATTACTGAGTTTCTTATGTAACATAAATTTAAATTTTGAATATTAGTTACGCAGAGCAATTTGAAACTGTGTTAAAATTTACCGACTCATGAAATAAATGTAAATACTATTTGGTTGAGTGTAATGTGATCGTCATTAGCACTTTTTAAATATTGTCTTTTCTTCAATACCCACACCAACAGTTACCGAGTGGGGCGTTGCGCCATTTGCACACAACAACGGCGTTACACCACTTTCTGAGGGAAGTGTCCCCTCCTGAAGATTTAATTTCGTGCTCGAAATTAAATCTTCGAATGTTCCGATCGAAATGAAACCGTTCGAATGCGAAAACTTTCCGCACGCTCCCTAAGAGCTTGAAATTCGATTTGGGTTTATATAATAAAAGTTGAATATGAAGCTATTTATTTTAAGTGGACGAAGATTAAATACAATGAGTGCAGACATACTTTCGTCAAATGTTTTTTCTAGCGCCCGTTGTAATTGCCTCGACAACGGGCTTTGACTTCCAGTTTTAGAGATATTATGCTATTTGAAATGAAACAAAATTGCTATATGTTGTTAAGGATTACAAGATGAAAAAAAATTTTAAAGGTCTTTAACAGAGTCTCATAAAATTTCATCTAAAGTGATAATATAACATTATCGTATCTCCAAAAAGCTCTTAAGATTTAAGAACAATACTTCGCCAAATTTAGCGCAAAAACCATGTGTTGGAAATTGTCTTATAATCGATGCATTTGACATTATTTATCTTTCTTGTTTATTTTAAAAGGGGGGCATTCATTTTGTATAACTATTTTGAACAGTACGTTTTTATTTTGTGATTCTGCATGAGTGCCGTAAAAATAGGGAGGCTTCACGGGACGAATGCCTGGGGGCCCCGAAGCTCACGGACTTCACAATCAACATAACTTATTTTTCTTCCCAAATTTGCAGAAAAAGAAATTGCTACTGTTATATTGTTCCTTGGATTCAACTATCCTTCTAATACTCAGATCAAAACACTAAATCAGAAAGTAAGAATAAAAAGTTGGTTACTGCTTGATATTTACAAGCAGACTGGTTAAACTAGAGATCTGTGTGTTTCGGTTATTTGTAATCTAATCTAGAACATTTTTTTTCTGTTTTATAAGCTCCTTCAGGTTAAGAGACATAGTGATCCATGGCCCCTTTCCACCTCCTATTTATAACAATTTCTAAATGTAGTATTAAAAGTCTTTTTTGTGTAGTATTAAGCTTTTGAAATGTGTAGGATAAGGTCACTAGTAATTGACCCCCTTATTAGTAAGCATTAACCAGTAATTGCTGATGACAAAAACTATCTAGAAACGAAATTTTTGTTTTCAAAACTTTGAATTTTCATGTAAGATATAATTTATCATAGAATATTGGAAATTTCTATTTTTTCTATATTTTATAAGTTGTCATGGTAGCAACACAAGTAATTGACACCAAGAACAAAGTTTTGACTCTGATTGACAGTTCCTGCTCCAGTAATTGACACCTAAGAAATGAGTAGAAACACCTTCTGTTTTAAATGCAATGACGTAAAAATGGCTCAAGTAAATGAAGTGAAATTTGGTGACATGATAGAAAGTCACTAAACTTAAACAGTAGGAGTCAAATTTAAAAAAATTGATCAGATCCCTCTACTTAAATAATAACGTCGAATTAAAAAAAATGATCAGATTTTGATATTTAGCATAAAATTTTTCAAACGGCATAAATATTTGTTCGCACTTTACGTAATATCCGCTAAAGTGACTGAAATGATATTTGGTGATATGATAAGTGGTCACTCAACTTAAACTACAGACATCAATTTTTTAAAAACTTTTCATTAGATTTTGAGATTTTTCGAAAATCGTTTCAGAGTGCAAATATTTTTTTGTGCATCATATAATAACGACTAAAGCAAATGAAATGAAAATTTAGGGCAGTTGGTATTAGAACTTTTACTATGGGTGGGACATCTTATGGTTGCAAATGAGCGCTAGGAACACCACACCGCTCATCGTTATACTCAAGATGGAAAACGCTAATGCAGGTGGGGGCGCACTGAAGCCCAGCAAAATATCAAAATCTTCTGAAAGTTCCAGTATTTCGATTTAAATCAATAACAAAAAAAAAAAAAAAAATCAACGGCGAAAGGAAATAAAACTTGCTTAAATAATGGTTGAAAACAATCTAGATTCAAACATAGGAAACAGGGCCAAGATTCGTGTTTTATATTGCCCCACCAATGGCTGAGAAGTTCTGTTGTCGAAACTGGAAGACGGGAGGTGTCAGGTTCAAACTCTCAGTTGCGGCTGTCAACCTAGATGTTCGGAGTTTTACGTGGTTTTCTCCGAAACCTCGCGTAAATAACAAGCTAGAATCCCTTAGAAAGTCCCCCACGGAGAGTATCCTCCCAATCAGCTTTCATCCACAAACACAAATTCATTTTTTTTTTCGTTCTGCGAGGTTTCTCTGTAATTCAAATTACTTATGCTAGTTTCATATAGTTATTCTACAAAATATTATGACTTTTTATATTTCGTTCGAGAAACTAATTTGTTATTTACAAAAGTAAAATAGACTATTTGGCTTGCACTCAAGTACTTTTTAGGAAGGGTTACTTTAAAAATTACTTTATTTTTAATAACTTGTGTTTGTATGTTTCTTAAACACACGATACAAAACAAATGAAAATACGAAATAAGTTCTTGATTTTGAAGAGAGGTCTTGAAAAGATACACAAAATTGAGAAAAAGAAGAAAATAATTTGTTATGCAAATATTTATAATAATAAAATAAAAACAACTAACAAGCTGTAATCATATTTTTAGATTGGCGTAAATTGGCATGTAACATTGGTGTGCTGCTAGGGCAAACTGCTTCCAGTTTTAGAAAATATTTTCGCGAATAGAAAAAGCGGATGTCCTTCGGAAAAAGATTCCCCCTTTTTTTCTAGGAAATCGGGTGTCCAGTTTGAAGGTCAACAAAGATATCCTAATTAGTTGCTCCACGTGCCTGAAATTTTTCAAGGGGTGCGACAGATTCTTTCCCTTAGGGATTACGCCTCCCCCCCCCCTTGTTGCTTATAGAATGGTGTGTACGGTACTTCTATGCTGTTGCTTCCTTGGTTTATATGTTTCGTTGTTCCTTCACTACAACGAAACTGTTACCTTGACTACAACGAAACGAAGTTACTGTAATAAAGACACATAAAACATTATTTAATACGGCGGATTAATTAGTTAAAACTTTTTATTTGGGAATACCTTATTCCCCCGTACACGATATATATTTCGGTTACACACATAACCATCTTCAGTCGTTTCTGGAGCTCTCACTAATGGCGGCTTCTTTTTATATCTTCGTCGTTCTTCTTCTTGAAAATTCGATGCATGACGTCGTCCCATGATTGGTCGATTGTATGAAGCGTATCGTTGATGCTGCCCTCTGTCGTCAATATTTCTAAGCTCTCACGAATGTAGGCATATATACTATTTTTAAAGTTGGCTATTTTTTTAATATTTTTAAAATCAATGGTAATGGGCTCTTTCAAAGCTAGACGGGCTAGGGCGGTACTTTGTTTCTGGAGGTTAATGTCTTTAAAATGTTCGTTTTTTCGTTCTTTAATTTTCCTTTTTGTAACGCCGATGTAGCAATTTTCTTTATTAGTATCGTTTGACATAAAATTAATTTTATAGATCCCTGCAGTTTCGATGGGGTTGATTGGGTCTTTTTCCGATCTAATGCGCTGAAAGATTGTTTTATTAGGTTTAATTGGAATACGTAAGTTCTTTTTACTGGCGATATTAGAAAGTTTATTGGCTATCCCTCGGCTAAAGGGGATAGCGGTAGTAAAACGTGGTTTATCTTTTTGACGGTTGTCTATAACATTTAATTTTCGTTGCCTAGCTTTGAAAACTTTGTCGAAAATTTCTCGAGGGTAGTGGGCGTCTTGACATTGTTTCTTTATGAAAGCAATTTCTTTTTGAAGGAGGTCGTCGTTAGAACACACTTTGAAAGCGCGGTCGATATAGGAACGAATAGCAGCAATTTTATAGTTGAAAGGGGTTTTAGATTTAAAATTTACTATATTAGTATTACAAGTAGGTTTTCGAAAAATGGTGGTCTCTATGAGATTATTGTTTCTGGTTATGTTCACATCTAAGTAATTGAGGCTATTATTGATTTCTTTTTCGTAGGTAAATTTAATGTTCGGGTCTATGGCATTAAGTTGATTGATCAAATTATTTTCTTCATTATTGTGGGTGGTAAGGATAGCGAAGATATCGTCGACATAGCGAAGCCAAAGTTTGATGGTATTATTGTGTGTCTGTTTAATCTGTTCTTCAAGGATTCTCATTTTCCAGTCGGCAATTATTCCGGATATGGGGGAGCCCATGGGGACTCCTTTTATTTGTTGGTAGAATTGATTATTATATTGAAAATATGAGTTATTTAAAATTAGATTTATAGCACTAGTTAGGGTGTTAATTATGTCTATATCTTTAAAACTACTTTGAATTTGTTTGTTAATAATTTGGTTCATTTCCTTAATATCTATTGACGGGTATAGATTTACAACATCGAAACTTACCATAATATCGTTTTCATCAAGTTTATAATCGCGGATGTTTTTAATGAAATCGTCGGTGGAAGTTAGAGTGCTGTTAGATGGGGGTATAATTTCTTGCAGAATATCTTTCATATATTTTTCAAGAGTGTAGGTGGGGCCTTCACATTTGCTCACGATTGGGCGAAGGGAGGGGGGATTTTTATGATCTTTAAATTTAGCGAAAATCCGTGGGGCGAAATTAGCGGTATTGTTATAGTTCGGACCTTTCTGATCCGGCCAGGTACCGTTTTTTATTAAAGTTTTTAGTTTATTATTGATTTTCGTGGTGGGGTCTTTGGGAAGATGTAAAACGTTTAGACTATTGATGGTTTGTTCCATTTTTTCATGGTAATCTTTTTTATCTAGGATAACAATCTTTCCTGTCTTGTCAGAGCTTAAGCAAACGATCGTGTTATTTTTCTTTAGGTCGCTGAGGCATTTACGGTATTCATGATCTTTAACAGTAGTTTTAAGTTTTTTATTCATTTCTTGTTGGGCGTGCATACGGATAGCTTGTTTATCTGAGGGGGGTAATGAGATAATGGCGGCCTCAATGCTCGCAACGGTATCATTGATATCTATTTTGTCATCAAGAATGAATTTGGGACCTAGGTTTAGAGTGGCTTTTTGCTGTTGAGTAAGAGTTAAGGAGGAACTATAACAATACCGACTATAACAATACCGCCGATGGCCGAACTATAACAATACCGCTAATTTCGCCCCACGGATTTTCGCTAAATTTAAAGATCATAAAAATCCCCCCTCCCTTCGCCCAATCGTGAGCAAATGTGAAGGCCCCACCTACACTCTTGAAAAATATATGAAAGATATTCTGCAAGAAATTATACCCCCATCTAACAGCACTCTAACTTCCACCGACGATTTCATTAAAAACATCCGCGATTATAAACTTGATGAAAACGATATTATGGTAAGTTTCGATGTTGTAAATCTATACCCGTCAATAGATATTAAGGAAATGAACCAAATTATTAACAAACAAATTCAAAGTAGTTTTAAAGATATAGACATAATTAACACCCTAACTAGTGCTATAAATCTAATTTTAAATAACTCATATTTTCAATATAATAATCAATTATACCAACAAATAAAAGGAGTCCCCATGGGCTCCCCCATATCCGGAATAATTGCCGACTGGAAAATGAGAATCCTTGAAGAACAGATTAAACAGACACACAATAATACCATCAAACTTTGGCTTCGCTATGTCGACGATATCTTCGCTATCCTTACCACCCACAATAATGAAGAAAATAATTTGATCAATCAACTTAATGCCATAGACCCGAACATTAAATTTACCTACGAAAAAGAAATCAATAATAGCCTCAATTACTTAGATGTGAACATAACCAGAAACAATAATCTCATAGAGACCACCATTTTTCGAAAACCTACTTGTAATACTAATATAGTAAATTTTAAATCTAAAACCCCTTTCAACTATAAAATTGCTGCTATTCGTTCCTATATCGACCGCGCTTTCAAAGTGTGTTCTAACGACGACCTCCTTCAAAAAGAAATTGCTTTCATAAAGAAACAATGTCAAGACGCCCACTACCCTCGAGAAATTTTCGACAAAGTTTTCAAAGCTAGGCAACGAAAATTAAATGTTATAGACAACCGTCAAAAAGATAAACCACGTTTTACTACCGCTATCCCCTTTAGCCGAGGGATAGCCAATAAACTTTCTAATATCGCCAGTAAAAAGAACTTACGTATTCCAATTAAACCTAATAAAACAATCTTTCAGCGCATTAGATCGGAAAAAGACCCAATCAACCCCATCGAAACTGCAGGGATCTATAAAATTAATTTTATGTCAAACGATACTAATAAAGAAAATTGCTACATCGGCGTTACAAAAAGGAAAATTAAAGAACGAAAAAACGAACATTTTAAAGACATTAACCTCCAGAAACAAAGTACCGCCCTAGCCCGTCTAGCTTTGAAAGAGCCCATTACCATTGATTTTAAAAATATTAAAAAAATAGCCAACTTTAAAAATAGTATATATGCCTACATTCGTGAGAGCTTAGAAATATTGACGACAGAGGGCAGCATCAACGATACGCTTCATACAATCGACCAATCATGGGACGACGTCATGCATCGAACTTTCAAGAAGAAGAACGACGAAGATATAAAAAGAAGCCGCCATTAGTGAGAGCTCCAGAAACGACTGAAGATGGTTATGTGTGTAACCGAAATATATATCGTGTACGGGGGAATAAGGTATTCCCAAATAAAAAGTTTTAACGAAGTTACTGTATTTTCAGAACTGGGTACAAAATAATGCATCTTGTGGGATCAATTGCGACTACAAAAATTTTAGAAATGATCTTAATATGGAAATTCGACACCGTGAAAAAAATTGAACATTTTTGCCGTTTTCTGAACACTTGTATATCCGAAATGGTGTACGGAAAAAACGCGAACAGCAAAAACGCGCACGGAAAAAATGCCAAACGGAAATAACGCGAACGGTAAAAACGTCCATAATTTTTACTAAATATTGGACACGGCATTCTTTGTTTTGTAATATACATGAGAAAGGTAATTGCATCTTATGTCCAAATTTCTTTTGTTTTGGGGTAAATGGGTGAACTTTCAGTTCAGTAGGTCTGGGAGTGATAAATCTCTTAGAAAAGCTATTGTTATTAGGTTTTTTTAAGCATATGACATATGTACCATAGCAAAAGAGTCGGGAGGGGGGCACAAGGGGTCACATTCCCCTGCCATCATGCTTCCCCCAAACTTTGTCTCAAAAACTTTGTTAAATAAACATTTGTTTGAAAATTTGAAAAACTTTATTTTTCTGATTTTATTTTCGATATGTGCCCCCCCGTCCCCCTCAAAGCTTTCCTGTATCCCTCCAAAATTTCAGTAGGTCAGGACGCAGTGACAAGCCTTCCTCAGGAAGCTATAGTTATTAGGTTTTTCTAAGCGTATAATACATATGAGCCACAGGTTTTGCGTTGGGGGGGTGGACGCAGAAGGGAGGGAAGGCACGTATCCTCCCCCTTTCCCCCAACTTCCTCTCAAAATCTTTTAAACAAACATTTGTTTTAAAATTTAAAAGAAACTTCCCTTTTCTGCTCTTAAATTCAATAGGTGCCCCCCTCAAATCTTTCATGTGCCCCTCTAAATTTCTGTTGGTCTGGAAACAATGACAAGCCTTCCTTAGGAAGTTTTTGTTACTAGGTTAGGTACTGTTTTAAGCGTAAAATACATATGAACCATAGACGTAGTGTCGGGGGGGTACAAAGGGGGGCACGTCCCCCCAGATAGAATAAACAACAAAGTTACATTATGGTATCGAATAAAATGTTAAGAACATTAAATGTAAATACATACCAAATTTTACTTTATATACAGCCCTCTTACAAAAATTCCCAATAAGTAAAATTCGCCCCCATACATTAATGAGGCGATTCACAAAGTTTCAGCCTTTCTCATAAAAACGCTTAGAGGTATGTTTAATCAAAGTTGGTGAGGGGCAATACGCTATACAATGTCAATAAGAGTAAAAGTATTATTATTAATACTATTCGAGCAAAACTATTAATTTTAATCAGTTATTTATAACCAGAATTTGACATTTTAAGAAATCCCTTTTTAAATAATTTTAAACCAGTTTCCTTTAAAATGTTCCCTTAAAACCAGTTTATTTTAAAATGTTCCCTTAAAAAACCAGTTTCTTTTTCATATTATTTAGAAATGACAATTTGTTTAAAAAACATTACATACTAACACTAACATTTGATTAAAGGAGTTTTCTTTCTTTCTTTCTTTTTTTTTTTTTAGAAATTATTTCTGATTGACTAATTTAATTCTGGAAAATATATAGTTTGTATATATTTGCTTCTTTTAAGTAACAGTAGTAAAGTTTAAATTGAATATTTTCAAAATTAAAAATATATATGTAAATTTATAATTATAAATCATTAATTATTACAATAATTATTATCTAAAACCGAAAAACTAGCAAGATAAATTACCATGAATCAGAATAAACCCTTACGCTTAGAAAAAGAAAACCAGTAATCATAAGTGATATTTTATTAGGAATAAGACTGAAGGTCAGAGTAATTATGGCGAACGTGCATGTTAAATGTGTGGATCATATACTCTGTTTTTGGGTTGTTTCGTAGGTGAGAGATGGTACTTAAGATTTTCGAAACTGCTTTAGTTTGTTGCTGAATGACTAGTTCTAGTCCTTTTCCTAAGAATCCAAACAAATTAAACGATCAATTTATTAAATTAATAATTAAGTAATTCAAATTATTTCTTTATTTTACTATTTTTAACAGAAGGTCCATAATTTATGCATAAAAAAGAGCAAATTTTTTTGTGTGTGTTCTATGGCAAGCCAACACGAAGGGCATCTGCCCCATGTGCCTACTTGGGGGGGGGGGGAGTTGTGCCTTGGGCGGAGGACAAGGACAAATTCTTCTTGTGCAAGGCTGTCAGTTTAACTACAGTACAGTCAACGTGCAGTAAAAGATCATGTATTACTCGTGTGAATATTTTATACTGTGAGAAATTTTGTTATACTTTGATTAAAATAAGTAAATAATAGCTCTCCCCATCCCTCTTTTTCTTTCTTCCCCCCCCCCCTCCTTTTTTTTTTTTTGAAAGGAAGGAAGAGTTTTTAAATATTTGAAATCCCTTGCATTTTTATAAAGTCTCACCTTTAAAAAAGCAGAAACCCTACCCCGAAAAAAAATGGTGTGGGTACCCATGGTGACATTATTTTATACATAACTATTCGCAAATATCAGTGATTCGCAAAATTACCTTTCAAATTTAAGTCAATTAAAGGCACATGGCATATACTCTCATTTACTGAATATTTTGATACTATTTTATTTTACTTTTTTGACTGTCGTTTACACAATTCATTACTATTTAGATGTCACATAAAACTAGGAAACAAAAATGATTTAAATATATTAGTGGAAAGAAATCAACTGATTACGACTTCAAACTTCATTAAAATTTAAATAAATCGCTTGAAATCAATTAAGTTTCTATTAAGCCCTTAAGAATTTCCTTTCAAATAATTTAGAATATGTTGTTTAAAAAAATCTCAATAAATGGATTGTATCTTTTCTAAGCAGAGTAATTGGTATAAAAACTAATTTTTAGAAAGTCTGATAAAATATATTTATTATATCATAACGTAGAAATGTTTTTGCTGGATATAATATACTCTTAAATGTAAAATATGTGTAGATGTATTTTGTGAGTTTCTTTGTTGAACAGGTCTTCCGATCTCAAAATACCCTGAAACTATCTCCGACTAGAGTCAGGGCCTTCTCTATTCTACTCACCGGGCCGCATAATAACTACCTTTACTCTCTGTTGGGAACGGGGGAACTTGAAGCCTTCTTATTGGCTGCTTTCTCAGAACATCTTAAAATTTCAATATATGTGGTGGTGCCATCTATATTTTTATTGTTAAACTCATGACTGCCTCGCCTTAATTAAATTAACAGCATAAAAAACATCAGAATGATTTGTTTTGGTGTATATTTAATTTAAAAAAAAATTCCTCCCATTTAACAGCATTCCTTTAAACATATTTTTCTTTAGTTAATTTGTTCTCTCTCTTAATCAGATACTCAAATGTTATGAATATTAAATAATACTACTAATTTTAAATGACAAAAATTGAACCCTGTTTTTCAAAGGAAATAACAATGCCTACATATGTGTGACAAGAATAAAGGATAGAGCATCTTTTTTTTTTTTTTTTAAATTATAGCAAAGAAAAGTACTAGGTATTACTATAAAATGAAATTCATTTTTCATTGTAAGAAAGATACAGTTACCTTTTAGAATGACAATATTTTTATCAAAAGAGTATTCTGAATGATAAATTCAACGTAATAGGATATATAAGAGGATTTTGTTAAATTTTAAATTTGTTTGTTTGATTAAAGATTTTGTTAAGTGATAATATTTTAAAACCTCAAATATTAGAAAAGTATATTATAAATTGATACAAATGCATTTATAATATACTTTTCTTTAAAAAATTATTTAGAAATTTAAATGTTTTTAGAAATTAGAAAAGTATTTTTTAATGCTACTATATTCATAGAAAAATATGCGAAACAAAAAATTTCCTTGAACTGGTAAATACACTTACCTATGTATTTAGAATACTCTAATATAAGCAATAAATTTCTCATTCAATATTTATTGCTGTAGTTTTTGAGGATACACAATTCTCAGTTAATTCTCTATAAGGCATTTCTTAAAATTATTCACATATATAGAGAGAGACATATTATAGAATAAAACTTTATTAGCTTATAAACTTTCATTTATTTCTTGCTAGTTTTACATGTACGGTCACTTTTATGAATTGAATCTTTTTCACTGATGAAACAAAAAATTTTAATAGATAAAAATATTTTTGAATTCCAAGAATTATTTCATTATGTAACTGTTTCAACAAAACTATTAGTACTTAATAAAAGTTCTTAATTTTCCTCTTTCACAAAGCGTCTTTTTTTTTTTTTTTTTTTTTTTTTTTTTTTTTTTTTTAAGGGTTGGTTGCGTTTCAAATGCTCCCAACTTTCTTATAATTATTGAATATAAACCCCAGAAGTTAGAAAGAGAAAGTAAATAACACAGAAATTCTTTTAAATTTATTTACAGATTCAGACACGTTAAGATAGAAAGAATTATTTGGGGATGGTAGTATTCGAATAATTTTTCATATGTATTCTTTTCCTTTAATATCCAAAAATTATAAATTAAATTTTTGAGGTTACAATTGAATAATAAGAAATGCAAGAAATATGGAAAATAAGTAAAATTATATCTTTAATATATATATACATATATATTAAAGATATAATTTTACTTATTTTATAAAGTAAGTAAAATTATATCTTTAATATAATTTTACTTACTTTATAAAATAGTAAAGTAAATATTTGTAGTACAAAAAATTACAATTTAATGCAGTTTTGCATTTGGTTGATTCCTTTTTATATTTACAGAAAGTGAATGTTTTCTTTTTTTTACTGTGAAGTTTTTTTTCTGGAAAAACAGACATTGAAACAACTTATAAACTACATAAGAATAAGCTAATAAGATTATATCGAGCGCTGGGCTAAGAACAAGGTTAAAATAAAGAAGGAGCGGTAAGGCATCATGACGTCATGCATCAATCTGAGATAGCAGCCAATCAGAAGGCTTCAAGATGCCCCGTTTCCAACAGAGAGTAAAGGTAGTTAATATGCCACCGGGCCTGCTCCTTGAAAAGAAGGGGTCTAGAAATGAGTCCGGTTTGTTCCGCTGGAGAAAAGGAATACTGAGCAAATACCTTTAACGGAGGGATAATTCAAAGTGTTTAATTACGAAAAAAATGGTAAAATAGCCTTTTTAAAGCAGTAGCACATTTATTGACTAAAAGGAAAAATGTTATTATTATAATTTTGTAATCGCCTTATTTGTTTATTTCAACTTTCTTTTAGAAACATGATGGGAATCGTTAGCGAAACCTTTTGATTTGAAAATAGTTTTCTTTCTTCTGACAATATATTTATTGCTCACCATTATTAAATTAAATTCAGAATAATTTAATAATCATGTATAGATAACCGAAATGGATGGCAGTACAATAGAGAGCAGTACAATAGAGAAGGCCCTGCTAGAGTCCTTTGTGCTTTGTCTGGCTTTGTCCAAGGATTCTCCCCTAAGATTCGTGTAATCGGAAGGAACTTACCGACCAGCATGACCTTCACATGTGGCTTGAACGCACGGAGGAACTTGAACGACCAAAAGCATTTTTTTTTATATAATGCTGTTAATTTTCGTGATTATGTGATAACAGATCAAAATTGTGGATTCTCAAAAGATAAAAAGTCTCTCCTGTACTCCAAAACAAAAGAATTTGGGGGCAAGGCTACATTTGATTGAATACCATTCTCATATTTAGTACAAAAAGGAAATAAGTTTATGAACTGTATTTAAATAAAAATTATTGATCTGAGAGAGGGGGGGATTCTTTTTTCTGGTAAGCGTTTTTTCAGGTAAGCGTTTTTTCCGTTCGCGTTTTTTCCTACATTTTAATTCCCATTCACACAGACGTCTACTTCATAGTGATTGATTGGACTTCAGAATTTCCAATATTTTCCGAAGGGGGTTGAGTACCCTCAATAGTTTCATCCTAGAATGACAAAAGTTTCTTATTAATAACCAATGAAAATATTTTAATGAAAAAAAATCCAACCAAATCTCTGTAATCGATCAGACAATCTCTCCTCAATCCAACACATTTGAACGTAAAAATCTGTGGACTTGTTAGGAAGTGTAATCCACTATTGAACCCAGGTTTAATTTGTTCACTCCACTCACATCACATTACCAAAAGAGCGCAGTGGACTCTCCTTCTATGATCAGTGTTGTTTCTCAGCTTTAATCTTTGAATGCTCCGCTGAGACTCAGTGTTGTACTTGCGCAAGCGCTTCAGCAGATCATTCAAGCGTAGTATTCAAGGACTCATTCGGGAAAACAGCAGTGCTCACAGAAGAAACAGGACGGCTCACACTGTCTCTTTTCGATGATAAGAATGAATAGGTTAAACCTGGGTTCCCGGTTAAAAATGAAAACCCTCTCTCGTGCACTAAAACGAGGGGCTATAAGTATGTTTCACTATACTTATCTCCCCCCTTGAAAGATTTCTGAATACACTATTCCGTATTGGTGCTATTTCATTTAATCAAAATTTTATTTGCGCAACTGTCGTAAGTTGTGCATAATTTCTAACAAAATTCAAAGCTTTATATAAAGTAAAGCACCGTTTATACGCTTCTCGTTTATACGATTTTTACATTTATACGTGTCCCGCAGTGGTCTGGGCGCTAAACTCTGTTCCCATAAGAACACCACAAGTAAAGTAGCATCCGGCTTCTCCAGTGCTTGAGAGAGTCAACTCTCTCTTGGCTCGTCTGCTGTGGGACAGTGTACGTTAATGGGAGCGAGTGCACGTAAAATCCGTCGTCGCTCCAATGTCCTCCAAGTTGTTAAACGATACCCCTGGGGGTGCCTATTTCAGGGGATTGGTCCCTCCTCTAGAATGGGTTCAAAATGAGGGGACGCCGGCTAAAGTCGGATTTAATCCCACTTAGGCTCATTAAAATGGAAGTCGCCCCTTCCGCTCATCGCCTATCTATATGGAGATCTGGTACCGCTCCACGGTTGCCAGAGTGCATTAGCAACAACATTTATACGTCGCTTTCATGAAGTCCTGATTCATTCCTATTTATTTTAGCAAAAATGCTTCGTTTATACGACGCCGATATCGGTTATACGTCGTTTTAACGTCAACACTTTTCTGTCTCAGCAGTTTTTTTCTGTTTAGACAGACACTTTTGTTATATAGGTCAAATAAAGGATATATGGAGGGTTGTACCTTTATAAACCTTCTTTTAAAGGTGCAGTTAACAAAATTGAAGAGTGTAGAATATACTTATCCAAGGGGGGCAAAATCCAAGGGAATTTTTCCACCCTCCACATGTAATCCTCAGGTTTATCAGTAAAATGATTTATTGACGTCGAGTGGGGGAAAATGCTGCGTCTGAAACTTTTAACCCCTTAAGGGTGTTCGCATGGGGATTCGTTTTTCTAGATTTAAAACCATTCAGAAACTTTCAACAATCAGTTTAGGCGTGTGTCAATAAACATTGCAAGACAGACGATAGATTTTACAAAAAGAGTTAGTAACAGAAATTTTCAGAAATAAGTCTAATTAATTTATTTATTCATTAGAATTTGTATTTTGTTTTTATGTGTATCTACAGATTTAGTTTAAAGCAACTTAATGACAGGTTTTTTTTTTTGTTCATTGTTTTGTTCGTTGCGGAAACGAAAGCAATTAGAATTACTTTTGTGCTCGTGATATAATAAAATAAATATAGCGATCAGAATATGTGTATACATTTGGAAAAGTAATAATTCACGGAATAATGTATGTATATAAGTAAAAATTGACAGACTTGCTTGGAATGACATGGGGGTTTATTCCAACCTCAAAAAAGCTAAAGTTCAAAAAATGGATAACCGACAATTGTGTTTGTTATTCCGCTTCCTTCATTTAATATTATCGTCTGCAATGTGCAATATTCTTGTAAGACTGTTGGCGGTATTTTAATTTACAGTCAGATGAAAATTTAAACAGAAAAATGTGATTTTAAGTGTTTATTGAATGTTTGATAAAGTTTGGGAAAGTCTATAGACCTGATGTTTCCAACAAGGTTAAATTCATGCCTGGAATGCTGAGGATGTTAATTTTTCAGAAATAGGACTTTGTATTGGAAGACATACATCTACTGTATCTAATTCAATACATGGAAAATATTTTATTTATGGGATATAGTAGCGGACACAGCAATAGACGCTTTATAGAATCATCATTAAACTGTAACCCCCCCTCCCAATTTATTTGCTTAAAAATTTGCTATTTTTTTAATACCGCTATCTTTTACTGTTTTTGCGCAAAAGAAATCTAATTACGTTTATTTAACGCACTTAAAAAAAGTAAATTACATTTTTAATAAATTATATTTTTAATTATTTAAATGGTGTCAGAATCATTTTAAAGTATTGATGGTGTGGTGAAGGAGTATGCTGTTCGTCCTCCTGCTCGCCCCATCCTCACACTATGGAGATGGCCCCTCATGAACCTTTATGTACAGAAAATTAAAAGTGGACGTCAATCGTAAACGATTGGTATCTGTAACTTAGCTGTACGGTGAACAACGGCCGAAAAAAGTACAAGTGGGCGTTTTCTTTCCGCACCTGGACAGCTAAGGAAAAAAGAAACCGTCTACTTGCTCTTTATTTGGCTGTCGTTCGTCGTACAACAAAGTAGCATATTCGAAACGTTTACGATTAACGTACGCTTTAATTTGCTATATATAAATTTTGCATAAGGGACCATCTCCATATTTAAATTCGTACCAATATTTTTTTTTCCAAAAGGAACTCTTAGATTTCATTTCATATTTCAAAAATTTAGCACATTTTAACCTCGGATACGAATTTTCGATAAATTTGAACTGAAAATGAGGTAGTCGTGAGCTTCTGAAATCCTCCTACCCCTATATTAAAATACGTTTTCACTCTTTAATTCATATCTCATAATTTCGATATTAAAAAGCTGTTTTTTATTGGTACTATTAGAACTAAATGACCCAAATATAATTTACTATTATTATGGTTTTTAATAAAATATTAATATAAATGATGTAATATTAAATTAATGTTCACAAAATTTTGATTAGCGACCTAGCCAAATTTCGATCGAAATAGAAGCAGGAAGTAATCTTGCAGAAAGTAATTTTACATAGCTGTGCAAAATTTCAAATTTTTACGTTCAATAGTTTATATTCGTTAAAATATCGTATTTTCATGAGTTAAAGGACCATATATTAATTTATTAAGTGGCAATTTTTTGAAAATTGCGTAAAATATATGTAAATTAGATTTCTGTTGCGCAAAAATAGGAAAAGTTAGCGGAATTCAAAAATAGCAAATTTTGAAGCAAATACATTGGGGGTTGGTACAGTTTCGTGGTGATTCTAAAGCGCATATTGTTGCGTCCCCAATAATATTTTTCCCCCCAAATAAAATATTTTCCATGTATAGAATTAGATACAGCGGATGTATGTCTTCCAATATAACTTCCTATTTTTAAAAAACTATCATCCTCAACATTCTAGACTAAAACTTCTGAACGATTGAAAAAACTGAAAGATTAAAAAAAATTCCGTAGTAGCCAGTAACCAGTGACTCCACAAAGTGCAATGGTCACGTTGTTATTGATAGTGGCCATAATTTCTGGTACTCATTAATTTTCGATTTCGATGCTCCCACTCCTCCTAGCATATCTGCAATTTGTTATATTGTCTTGATTTTCGATAGGGGTAAGTGGGTTAAAATGAACAATCTTAGAGAAAATAGATAACAATGTAAAATGCACTGGTTTGTTGACTTGCTGAATGTTTTTCATTTACGTCATAAACAATATTACTAATCTAATTTAATTGATTTATATGCTTTTAGAATATAATGTCAGCACTTATCGTCATTGTCATGTCCCATATTCATATTAGACACTTTATGAAATATAAAAATTTACTTTGCTGCTGCATTTTTGGTTTCAAAGCTCTAGAAATCTTGATAATACAAATGCTACATCATTATGCTACATGAATATATTTTTGCATCAAGTTATATACCTTTTCCTGCATCAAGATTTTATACAAATTTCTGCACAAAGTTTTTTTGTTAAGTACAACTTATATATGTATATATGCATATACATATAGGGTGGCCAGTAGGGTGGGCCGAAAAAAGTAAAGTTTTTCCAATCAAAATCTAATAGTGCGGAAAAGTTGCCCTTCGTATATAGAAGGCAAAAAAAAAAAAAAGAATTTTTAAAATCAAACAATATTTGACCCTTGCGCATGGAAGTCAAAGTTTTGAAAATTTTATTATATTTACATATTTTTCACATTTTCAAAATATCGCTTCTGAGAATTTTCTTTTATTATAGTCTGTCAATATATGATGTATAAGCACTAACTAATTACTTGCTGCCATTATGAGAGTCTAATTCGAAAGCCGGGATGAGAGGGAGAGGACTTTTTTCACCCATAATGTGACGCATTACAGATGTAGTGTAAAGAGGGTCCTAACAAGGGGACAGTAAAGAATTATTGTCCTCTTCAGACTCCAGTTTCACGTGTGTGGGCAAAAGATATAAGTCCTTTTAAACAAACAAATTTTACGTAACTTAACTAAAACTGAAGAGCATCACTAACTGAACTGAACAAGATAACTGAACATAACGAGGCTAACTTCTTTGAATTACTTTAAGAAGTTTGGAGTTGCTTCGCTCAGATGCCGGCGTCGGGGCAGCTTCTAATCTCCATGGGCTAGAAACTCCTTGCTGATACTCTTCTGCAGATGGCAACGACGAGGCAGCAGGAACGACATCACTATCCCAGGAACAAGCACGGCTGGCTGGCGGAAGGCTGCACGAGGACGGGCAGAAATGCGGCGGCTAGCTGGCGGAACCGCTTCACAAGCACACTCCACTATCACGGCCGCTAGCTGCTAAGACTACTTGGCTTCATTCGAGAGCACAGTTTCTATAGAATGACTGCTTCCAGTGCGCATGCTTGGTGTTTGGGGAAACCAGAATTTGCATAAGAGAGAGCGCCGAACCACTTTGAACTTTCTTCCATCAGGTGAGATACCTGATAGCCGCCGGTCGTCTATCAACTCAGAAAAGGTAGCATGTTCGCAATAGGCTCCCTCCGGAGTTTGAAGAGCGTCAGCACTGAAAACTCACCAGAGGTTTGCTGATGCGGCCGGACCGCGTACGAATCGTCACGTCACTTAACACCTTGGATTCCGATGATTCCACGTAGTGCGGCAGGAAAGCCGGTTTCAAACAGTCGATACTGATGTCCTTAGAGACACCATTGATTAAAACAGTGTAGAATTTCTGCTATCTTGCATGGACTTCATGAGGGCCAGAGTACGTTGCTTGAGGTGGCCGTCTGACTATCTACCCGCAGAAAAACGTGACTTGTTGTTTCCAGCACTGGATGTAAAAAGGTTTTGTCAGCTGCATGTTGGCTAGTAGGCACTGCTCTCAACTGCTGCATAAACTCACGAAGCTTCTGCAAAAACTCGTATTGTGGTTGCTGAACCGTTGAAAAATCACAAAAAAATTCCCCTGGCAGGTGAAGAGATGCCCCGTATACCAACTCAGAGGAGAAATCCCCCATATCTGTCTTGAGACTGGTCTTCATGTTTCAAGAGAACTGAAGGTATAATTCCTACCCAATCTAGCGTACGATAGCATATAAGGGCCGATTGGAGCTGGCGATGCGGGCGTTCGATCATTTCGTTACACTGTGGATGATACGCGGTAGTACGATTTTTAAAATCTCCTAATAGCTTCGAAAACTCATGGAATAGGTTACTGTCGAAGTTTGTCCCTCTATCTGTGGATATAACTTCGGGAACACCAAACCGCGAAATCCAAGTTCGTAAAAACGCGTCTGCCACAGTGTCAGCCGATTGGTTCTTTATAGGCACGGCTTCCACCCAGCGAGTATAGCTATCAATGCATGTTAGAACGTATCGGTATTCCCTACAAGGAGGTAAGGGACCTACTACGTCTAAATTAACATGGGCAAATCTGCTATCGAGCAATGAAAAAGTACCCAACGGCGACTTAGTATGTCGTTGAATTTTTGATTAATGGCATGACAAGCATGTCCTGCACCACTTTGCTACATCTTTTGACATAGAGCTCCAGATGAATCTGTCCTTGATGAATTTCAGTGTAGCACGATGACCTGGGTGAGAAAGGGAGTGAATAATATAATTTTTTTTTCTAAATATTTTAGGAACATACGGCCGAATTTTATGTTGCGAAACATCACAGTAAAGTTCACAGCCTTCACTAAAAGGAAAAAATTTTATTTGCAACCCAGATTCAGACTGTTATACTGACTGGACTTCATCATCCTCATTCTGAGCGGAAGCCATGGCTTGGAAATCAATTCCGGTAGCATTAACTACCTCTATTCGCGATAAGGCATCCGCGATCACATTGCTGTCTCCCTCCACGTGTCGAATGGAAGTACTAAACTGGATAATGCATTCCAGCTGCGTTTGTTGCCTAGGCGAGTTTTTCTCATCGGACTTTTAAAAAATGTAGATGAGTATATCAGTATAAATTATAAATTCCCTGCCCTCAAGCATATATCGAAAATGGCGAATAACAGTATATTGCTAACAACTCCCTATCGAAAGCGCTATACTGTTTTTCAGCGTCCGTTAATTTACGAGAAAAAAATGCCAAAGGATGAGTTTTTCCACTTGTTGTTTGCTGTAATACAGCGCCAATTGCCACATCCAACGCATCAGAATAAAGTGAAAGTTCCACGTCCGGATCATAAAATGACAGCAGCGCTGCCTCTGCGAGAGACCGTTTGCAATCGCCAAACACGCAAGATGTAATCTCATCCCATATGATAATAGATTTATCCTTGGGGGGTTTGTTACGTGTCAACTACAACAAATGTGCCTGAATGGCGGATGCATGAGTATAAACTCATGCATGAGCTAAAAACGGATGCATTAGCTAAAAACCACGTAATTGCGCAACTGTTTCGGGTTTCGGAAATTTCTTAATCGCTTCCCCTTTCGTGGTAAAGGTCGCAATCCTTCAGCGGATATTTGGAATTCCAAATAATCTAACTAGCTTTGGCCAAAAATACATTTGTCAGGGTGAATGACAACCTTATGTTCGCTCAGTCGTTTGAACAAACGCGACAAATCTTGGGAATGCGCTTCACTACTGGAGGAGGCAACCAAGATATCATCTAAATATGCATAGCATCCGTCCAAGTCTCTGATCACACTGTCAATAAACTTATGAAAGGTTTGAGCAGCATTGCGGAGGCCGAAGCATATAAACTTGTACTCTAACATTCCCAGTGGTGTAATAACTGCAGTTTTAGGAACATCAGTTGGATTTATTGGAATTTAAAGGTAAGCTTTTACCAGGTCAATTTTGGAAAAGATTACTTTACCATGCAATAAAAACGAAAAATCCTGGATGTGTGGGATAGGATACCGATCTGGAATGTATAAAATACGCGAAATAAAATTTAAAGCTCTTATTCCGTGAATTGAAAATACAGGTAAGAAAAATTAACTTGCCTGTTCTGTAGCTACGCCGGGTGACTGTGTCTAAAATTCTAGAGAAATCTACTAAAATCTCACACAAACACTAATTTATTTACATACACAAGTTGCGCACATCACAGAAGTACATCTAAGTATTTGGAATCTCGAAATTCCCCCTCGCGCAGAGTGCGATCAGTTCATTTCAGTTCATGAGATTTGTGACATCCTCCCACCTTGCATTCCTTGAAAGAATGCAAGTGAATTCTCTGAAAGAATGCAATTAATCACATTCTATTCTATCACAAATTTAGTCTTTTGGTAGGCTTTACCACACGACCAAATTTGCTTTTAACTATTGGTCGTTCAGGACAATCTTCCTCAGGTTTCAGTTCGTTTGTCGATTTCATAGAATCAAGACAGTCATCTGAACAGTATACTTCATCCTTGGTCGTGAGAGGAGGTGAACTAAGTTCGTTGGAAATAGGTTTCTCGGGCAATAAAGTTCTAACCATTACGATTACTGTACTAACCATTACGATTTTCTTCCATTCTTGGTTCAAAACCTCTTCATCAGCCGTAATTTTTGATTTTGGCCATTCTGATTTCGGAAGCTTCAACCATTCCGGACCTTTTAACCATTTCGTGTCAATCAAGTGTCCAAGTATACTGCCTCTGGAGGGAGTATCTGCTGGATTTAGGATTCCTGGCACATGATGCCAATCACCAGGGTCAGATAACGACTGGATTTCCCTTACTCTATTGGCAAGAAATATTGACCACCGCTCATTTTTCTTGATCCAGCTAAGAGCATTACTGGAATCAGTCCAATAAAACGTTTCAATGTCTGGTCTCTTCATATCTTTCTTCACAGTGGCAGCAAGTCGCGCAGCAATCAAACAGGCCAGAAGTTCGAGTCTAGGTATCGAGATCGTCTTTAAAGGTGTCACCCTATTTTTTGCTCTAACAAATGAGCATGACACCGATTCTTCAGTTTCCATTCGTATGAAAATACAAACAGCATAGGCATGACTACTTGCATCCGCAAATACGTGTAAACTACAATGTTTCAAAGGTAATGTGCTTTCCATCATCCATCTAGATATGTAAATGCCCTTCAAAAACTTAATTGATTTTCCCAGTTCAAAAATCTTTTCTTTATATCGGAAGGTAATTCTTCATTCCATGATATTTTTTGTTTCCAACATTCTTGAAGTAATATCTTGGATAGCAGAGTAAATGCACAAACGATTCCAAGTGGATCATAAATTTGCTGTACTATTGACAATATTTTCCTCTTAGTAATTTGAAAATTGTCAGACGATTCATGGCATGTCAAACTGCAACTCAACACATCTCTCTCTGTATCACATATTAGTCCCAAGGCTGATATTAAGGTTTTTACTTCATCTTGTTTCCCTGCGTCATCATTAGGAGTTTTTGGAAACAGAGAAGCTTTTAATTTGAAGTAATTACCTTCCCAGCCTCTTAAATCAAATTTTCCAGCAAGTAGTAGTTCCTTTGATTGTTCAACGAAGGTTTCGCGCCTTTCTATAGTGTCAAAACTAGCTAGACACTTATCAACGTAAAAGGAATCTCGTAATACTGATGCAGTATCCCTGAAATTAGAAGGAGCGTTTTCTAAATGGTGTTTAAGAGTAGCACTTAACAAAAATGGACTGCAAGTAAGTCCGAAAACAACACGGCAGTGTCGATAGATTTTCAGCTTATTGAAATCGCCATCTTCTGTCAACAGAAATTTAAGATAGTTTCGATTATGTTCGCAGATGCTAATTTGTAAGAAAGCTTGTTTAATATCTGCGGTAACAGCAAATTCGTTCATTCAAAATCGAGTTAAAATACCAGGAATCAGCTCTAGGAGATTCGGACCTTTGGCGAGGCAATCAATTAAGGAAGGGTAATTTTTCGGGTGCGCTGAAGCATCAAAGACTGGTCTGATCTCTGTAGTGGCTGAATTCTTTACCACTGCTCTGTGCGGTAAGTAATGACCGGGTTTTGCTTCATAATCTTCCACCAATTCTTCGATTATTCCTTCCTTCAGCCAATCTTGTAAGACATTCTGATAAGCTTCGAAAATACCAGCAGCTCTCAATTTCTTAACTGTCGTTCGCAATCTTCTTTCGGCCGATACTTCTCCATCCGGAAGAGAAGGGTGTAGTTGACGCCAAGGCAATGTTACTTCATACCTCCCTTCACCGTTGATTCTGAGACTGCGTTGAAATGCGCATATGTAACTTTCCCAGTGTAATTCTCCCCCGTGTAAATCTTTCATATTTTCGCTTTCAACGGGATCTAATATCCCTATTCGGTCTAGACTCCACATATCAGGAAGAGTAATTTTATTAGTAAGCAAAGATATGATCGAAAGGTAGGACTCAGTTACTTGAGGAACTTCAGAAGTCTTGCCCATTAACGTCCATCCCAAATGTGTACCGACTGCAACAGGTCCATCAGGTAAGTAGTGAATTTTCCAATTCATCAATCTTCCTGCCACGTCAGCACCAATTAGAAGATCAATCTGGGATGATACTGAGAATTCTTTATCACAATCAGTCAGTCAGTTTTATACCTCTTCTACGGAGATCTTTCATCCATGGCCCATCAAGAGTTTTCGGTATGTCGCCACATATTTTCTCTTGCTCTAGGAATTCGAAATTACAACTATACTTCTCATCTAGGCTCGCTAAATATATCTTAAAACGGTGATGTTTCTGTTGAGGTGATTCATAGCCTCCAAATAAACTATGTACTATGGGAACTTCTCCTAAGCTTTCATACTTTAACAACTTATATATGACTTTTGATTACCAGTATCAATCAAAGCTCTCATGAAATGTTTGCCATTCTGACTCTTACGGTATACTT
Source organism: Cheiracanthium punctorium (assembly GCA_038373885.1). Taxonomy (NCBI): domain Eukaryota; kingdom Metazoa; phylum Arthropoda; class Arachnida; order Araneae; family Cheiracanthiidae; genus Cheiracanthium; species Cheiracanthium punctorium. Next base: position 205,244 of record JAWZYV010007958.1, on the reverse strand, counting down.
GCAATGTTTGTAATAATACCCCAAATGATCAGTGGCGTAGCGTAGCTTTTAAAAGTAGGGAAGCAACTTTATAAATTCATTAGGTGAAATATATTTACAGTTTTATATGCATACGCACACTAATATAATAAAATTACATACAAGTATTCAAAGGAGAATTAATTTTACAGAGATGTAATAAGTAAGGTAATAAGGGTATAATCAGATAAAAGTTATTATTTATAACTGAGCTTGATTCTTCTGTTTTTCTTACTAAATATATCTATAACTTCATCTAAGAAAGTGGGTTTAGACTGAAGTGTTTTCAAAAATGTCTTACCATATCTGCGTCTGAAAATAAAACTGTAAGTTCATTCTTCAGAGCAAGAAGATCAAAAAATGCCCCATAATTTTCTTTTAAATTCGAAAAAGCTTTTTCAGGGAATGAGGCTTTATAGGTCGAAAAAAACTTGCCATCAAGGAGACTCAAAAAATGAGCTTATTATTGTCTGAAAATCTAAGAGAAATATTCTGGCACATAACATCAATAATCTCATAAAAAAGGCGTTTATAAGAGGCTTTTCTTTCTTCCCCACTCATTGAGTCAATTCGAATCCTTTTGGGGCGAGCCTCATCATTTGAATGTAGAAAATTTTCAGTTTCATTCCAAAATCGGTCAAATTCTTCCCGCAATTTCTGCATGGAGCACTTAAAAACTTCTATTTGCGAATTGCAGAAAGCGATGTCACACCTAGGGAATGCAATCCCGCCCTTTTTTTCGTCTTGCGGGATTTCGGGATTGAGATTTACTGATCCCGCGGGATCCCACAATCCCGCGGGATTGACATTTCATTTAGCTAGGACCTCATTTCAACAGAGAAAAATAAAAAAAAGTATGATTTTAAGCACTATGAAGTTTAACTTTAATAATAATAATTAATCTTATGAGTTAATTTATACAATAACTTACAGAAATATGAAAATTATAATCATGATTTTCAGTATGATATACTAAGTTATGTCTGAATATATCAGTAGTTATGTTAGTTGCTAAAAATCAGGAATTTACAGAAAAATACAATTTTTAAATACTACATTCACACACTTACGTTATTTTCTTAGTTGCTGAAAAAAGAATGTACAAAATCGAAAAAAATCCATTGAATCATTTCCGGATCTAGATTTAATTTTAGTAAAATAATTAAATGTGTGAATAAAAAGAAATTAAAAGCTGAAATTAAAACTGTTTATAATTAATTCGGGACTGTTCGCTAAGAGATAAATTAGTATGAAATATTTCAGTTCATTTGGGATTGAAAGTTTGCGAAAAATTTAGATTTAGATGTTTGATCCAGTGAAATTGTAATAAAAAATAAGTTATTTCTCAGTATGAATCCCGCGGGATTACGATTCTAATCCCGCTGGACTAATCTCGCAAATAGTTTTTCGGGATCCCGCAGGATCCTGTTCCCGCGGGATCGGGATTGCATTCCCTAGACCTCTTTGATTGTAAAATTTTGAACAGAGCGTCTGAATGTGGGAAAATTGAAGAAAATATTTTCAGCATGAAAATGAAATCAAAATCCCTTAAAATCGAGAGAAGTCCGCTAGCAGAAGAAATTGTTTCCGTATCCCATTCCTCTGGGTTTTCAATTATCGAAAATAGTTAGTTATCAATTCCTTCTCTGTTTCCATAGACAGTTTCAACGAGGCGGCTATGATATTGCCATCGAGTTGGTGCTATTGAAGGAAATCTTTTCCTGAGGAAGGTGTCGAGGGCTTTAGTTCTTTTCGTAGATTTCGAAAAGAACGTTCTAAAGTCAGAGAGAGTAGAAAAGAAGCTCTTAACTTCTTTAATAAAACTTGCTGATTGTGCTAAAACTAAATTTAATCTATGTGCATAACAATGCACAAAAATAGTGTTTGGGTATTTTTCGCGAATTTTTTCTGTACTCCTGCATGTTCTGAAGCATAACAGCAGTACCATCGTAAGTCTGCGCAACAAGTTTTGAACTGCATTCAAATTCATTTAAAATTTCTACAGCATGATTGTATGAAGAATTGGCTGTACGATCAGAGCATACATCTGTAAAGCGCAGAAACCTTCCTTCGACGTTACCGTCAACCGTGACATAGCGAAAAACATTAGAAAGTTGACACTTCATCATTACATCTGACGTCTCATCAAAAATAATATTAGGTTGTAACGAAAGTTTCCCGCCACCGCAAACATCGGAAGCACTCAGTTCGCGTTAGCGTATTTGCTCATATTTTGTCAAATGATTTTTGGCATTTGAAAGAAAGAGACTTGCTTTATGACACTGTGTTGTGAAATCTGTAAAAAATATAGTTATCATTAAGAACAAGGTGTCTCAAATGGAACTATCACTCTAGAGGATTAGAACCATCATTTACTTCCAGTTCTGTTTCAAAAAGTCAGCTACAGAATATCAACGAATTATGAGTACAGCTTTAAGTACTATTGTTGTATCATGTGACACGGTACAGGTTTGGTACCGAAAGTTCAAAAACAGGTATCTAAGGAGTTAGAAGTTAGTTTTTCAGGCAGATATGGCGGAAAACTTTCGTTACAACCTGATAGAAACAAACTTTGATACTGAAACTTTATGTTTTATTTTTTTTTATCATTAGTTCAGAAATGGCATGTATTAATTCATTTTGGATGTCAGGAGAAGTACCGCGAAAAACTGTTGACGAAGTGATTCTGCAAGTCTGAATCATAACGATCCAGCATCATCAAAATCTCACTATAATTTCCTTTTTTACAAGATTCTACGGTTTCATCATGTCCCCGAAATGCTAATTCTTGTGACACCAGAAAACAAACTGCTGTAATTAACTGACCGACAATTTTTCTATTTTTCCGAACTTCATCATTGTGTTCCTCAACTGCTTTTTTGTACTGACTGCTTAGAAAAAATTGAATTCTATTATTTTTACCAAATAGTGCACTTTCTTTCATACATGCAATGTGGTTAACTGATAGTCTATGCATTTTTTTCCGATTTGTAAATGTTATTTATATCAGTGTAGCCGTCTCTATTAAATAAATTTTTTTCCTTAGAAAACAAAAGACAGGGCCAGGAAAATAGTTTGTTTAATTTATCACATCCACACAACCAGGGAATAGTCTCATAGAAACTAGTGTTGAAATGCCGTGTGCAAGTTTTTATTTTGGTATGCAAATCTAAATTAGTGCTCCTTCTTTTATTATCTTAAGTTTATCATTATAAGGGAATGAGCTAAACGGCGTTTCAAGCAGCTTTTCAATAACACAATGGTGATCGGTTGGATTTGACATGTTTGTATTTAAATAAATAAATAAATTACTCCAATGACATTTTCTCAAAAACACAGCCATTACTGCTTAATCATAAATAGAAACACAGAATAATAACTCACTGAATTTGTCTTTCAAAAACAGCACAGCATATTTCAGAATACAATGTTAATAACATGAAAAAAATAATATCAGCCTGAAAGAGTCCGGAAAAAAAAAGAAAGAAATCCCTTAAAAATTTCCACCTGCGTACATGACGAGTGAAAATTCGGGATTACACATCTCCGTTTCCCTTTTCAGGCAAGCTGCACTTTGATTGGTGGCTGAAATTTTGGAAGCATTTTGGAAGATTGCTTCCTGGCACCTGGACTCCACAGTGTAACGGAGCTTCGGTTTTCACCTTTCTCTCTTCCCCTTTCTTTCAGAACTAAGAAAACCGTTCGGAGTGGAAGATGGGATATACATGCTTCCACAGCGCTTTGTGCGGCGTTGTGCTACTGCTCTCAAGCCTTTCTACTTCCTTGCAATTTTCGCAACTGGGCGAAGCGCGTTTAAACAACATTAGATTGGTTGAAGAATTTTTTTTTATTTCTAAAACAAAATTGGCAGTAAAAATTATTTTAAATTTTTGAAGGGAAGCAATGCTTCCAATACATCCATTGACCCTACGCCCCTGCAAATGATCTAGATTGACTAGTCATTGCTTGATTTTTCGATTGGGCACATTCAGAATCTTCCTTAACTTTCAAAGTCTCAGATTTGGATTCAGATGAGGAATTCGGGCACATGATTACAATGAAATTTATCACATAGCGAACACTGCATTTTCCTTTCGCAGTGATTTGATACGTGTCCCCTTCTAAGGAAACGGAAGCAACGACACGCTTTCTTAGCAATTTCCTTTTTCTCATCAATATTCGTCTTTTTAGCTTTATTACATTCTGGAGAATAGTGATTTTTCGCACACAAAATACACATCTTTTCATTATTTGAATTTGCATTTAAAAGCCCTGCAGCAGTTGAGACATTACTGTTGCTTTCATTAAAATATTTCTTATTTGTTTTCTTATGAGTATTTCTCCCACCATCAAAAGTGTTCCTGGCAATTGCTAATCTTTGTTCCCCCTCGACTTCCGATTTTATACATTCCATTAGGATATTAAGTTCATTGATTTCATCCATTTCTTTATCCTTTACTAATAGTGAACTAACATGTCATTCCCATATTTTCAAAATATCCTCTGGTAGACAACTCTCAACAAGAGGACATAGCAGCATATTTCTCCTTCATCCACATAGCAGCATATTTCTCCGAGGTGACATCTAATGTCCCCAAAGCTCTCAAATGTGCTTCAGTCTTATCGTATAATTTCATGACATTACTTTTATTATGATTCAAAACTAAATTTAATAACTCTCGTACGTATACTTCTATTAGCAATTCATCTTTGCCAAAACGAGATTTCATACATTCAATTACTAAAGGATAATTTTCGCCTGTTGGCGGAAAACTGTCTACAAGATCACGAGCCCGTGATTTTTCTGTTGTACTTTGTATGAGATAAGCAAATTTATCTTCATCTGATAATTCTGCGTCTTCATGTATCTTTTTAAATATAGACCAGAATTTAAGCCAATTCTTAATCGACCCGTCAAATTTTTCTAATTCTAATTTCGGCAACCTAACTGTTTTTTTTATTTACCGCTTCAACATACGACATATTAACAGAATTCTGTATGCTAATTCCATTTCGCATTCGATCAACCTTTATTTTCAAAGTAATGTATCTATCAGTATAAGACGATATATTTTCGTATTCTTCGTCATAGAAACTCTGTTCTATCTTAACATCGTTTAAAATTAAATCAAGTATCTCACTATCTGCCGTTTGCAGATTCTGATATTTATCGCTCAAAAGCGAAAATGAAATATTTCTTCTATGTCAATAGGCTTAGCTTTTAATGCTTCTTCTAGTCGATTTGCAGCTTTAGTAAAACTAACGCGCAGTGGTTTTCTAACTTTAGTTAACTTATCCATAATTACTAATATTAAATCAGCAATTCAATATTTCAAAACTCACAGTCTTTTTATAAACCGGCGTCCCAGTTCCGGGCGCCAAAAATATTAAATACGCGAAATAAAATTTAAAGCTCTTATTCCGTGAATTGAAAATACAGGTAAGAAAAATTAACTTGCCTGTTCTGTAGTTACGCCGGGTGACTCTGTCTAAAATTCTAGAGAAATCTACTAAAATCTCACACAAACACTAATTTATTTACATACACAAGTTGCGCACATCACAGAAGTACATCTAAGTTTTTGGAATCTCGAAATTCCCCCTCGCGCAGAGTGCGATCAGTTCATTTCAGTTCATGAGATTTGTGACAGAATGGTTACGGTATTCAATCGACGGCAATCACAGCAAATGCGCCACTGGCGATTTTTCTTGGGTACAAAATGCACTGGACTACTCCACTGACTCTTTGAAGGAATTATTACACCAGCTTTGAGCAAGGAGTCGAACTCTTTTTTGAGGGCGCTTAATTTCTCTGGAGACAATCGCCTAGCCTTAGAGTGAACTGGTGGTCGAAGTGTTTCAATGTAATGAAAGACACTGTCCCTCTGGATCTGTGGCGAAAATTCTGACTTAAACAAGTCAGGGAACTTCAAAATCCCCTAATAAGGCGAGTTCACTGTTACGGGAGTTGCAAATGCTTTTTTAGAACTGGGCACAATGCCCCGTATTTTTAATGTCGTGACACTATCTCTTAAAACTCTGTATTTAAGATCGACGAATAATCCAAATTTGCCGAGAAAATCTACGCCTAGAATTGCATGAGAAACATCGGCAATTATAAATGCAAAGGAAAATGCACGATGCAGTCTTAAATCTACATCTAAATGGATGACGCCATAAGTTTTACTAATACTAGCATTGGCAGCGGTCAGTGTAAAAGAGCTTCGCTTAACAGGTTTGTAAATTTTTACAGGAAGGGATCTAATTGATGCACCTGTGTCAATCAAAAAACGGATGCCATTTTTCCTATGCGTAACAAAAAAGCGGCCGACCTGCGTTTTGTCACTTGTTGCCGCCATTACGACTGACCTAGCGAGTTTTCCGAATATCTGCAAGGCTAGACACATTTTGTGGCCTTGTCGACGAAGCGCTAATGATACCAACACCATCCTTTGGATTTACGGTTAAAAGAGCGTTCTTTAAACTTTGACCGACTACGGTGACGTTTAGACTGCCATATATCGTTGTCCCATGCGAGCTTACGGATTTATCTACGGAGATCTTGTATTTCTTTACGCAACTCTGCGATTACGTTAGTGTCAGAACTGCTTGCAGTTGCTACTTCTGGTACTGCAACATCATGTATTTTATCGGCAATTTGCGCAAGATTCTGTAAAGAATCTTTACACGAAGATAGTATTTGTTGAGTGTGTAGTGGTACCCTCTGTAGCCACAAGGGCTTAAGAAGTTTATCATTTACTTCCTCTGTTGCCAGGTTTCGCATTTCCGTAAGGAGTTGTGAGGGTCGGAAATCTCCGAACTGTAGATACTGCAGCCGCTGTTTTTTATTTCTCGCCTTCAGATACAGAATACTGGGCAAGAAATAGATTTTTTAGACTTCGGTATGCCTCTTTCTCAGTGGGTGTTATGACAATATCCTTCACATATGCCAAAACAGTAGCATCTAATGCTGAGACTACGGCATGGAATTTTGTCAAGTCTGCAGAAATACCCGAGACAATGAATTGGGATTCATTCTGAATAAACCATAACTCAGCGTCTTTATATGAAAATGGCGGGGCTCTGAATGCCACTTTCGCGACCTCAGCCGCGTTGACTGCATTTGTCATTTTTACTATGCAAAGTTACAGGTAAAAAATTTTTGGAAAAGAAAATGCCTCACCCTCCCAAGAGTTGGAACCGAGGACATCAAAGAGTGTAAAATTAAATTTTTAACTGCACTAAGCTCAAAAAATGAATTTTCATTTCAGTTCTTTATCAGAAATGATTTCAGCAATTCTGCCCCCAAGTCGTTTTCACTATCCAACGACCATAAGAAGGGCTTCGTAATTTCTGGGACACCAATGAAGAGGGTCCCAACACGGGGACAGTAAAGAAATATTGTCCTCTTCAGACTCCAGTTTCACGTGTGTGGCCAAAAGATGTAAGTACTTCAAAACAAACAAATTTTATTTAGCTTAACTAAAACTGGAGAACATAACTAACTGAACATAACGAGGCTAACTTTGAATTACTTTAAGCAGCGTGGGGTTGCTTCGATCAGATGCCGGCGTCGGGGCGGCTTCTAAACTCCATGGGCTGGAAACTCCTTGCTGATACTCTTCTGCAGATGGCAACGACATCACTATCTCAGGAACAAGCACGGCTGGCTTTCGGAAGGCTGTACGATGGCAAACAGAAACGCGGCGGCTGGCTGGCGGAACCGCTTCACAAGCACACACCACTATCACGGCTACTAAGACTGCTTGGCTTCATTCGAGAGCACAGTTTTTATAGAATGACTGCATCCAGTGCACGTGTCTGGTGTTTGGGGACACCAGAATTTGCATAAGCATGAGCGACGGGACCACTTTGAACTTTTTTCCATCAGGTGAGATTCATCATAGCCACCGGTCGTCTATCGACTCAGAAAAGCTGGCATGGTCGCCACAAGTCCTTGCGCAGACAAATCGCGCAAATCGCTTTGTGTAGACGCATTACAAATATTTTATTTAGCTTTCCTTTTCTTTCTGTTTGAGGGAAATTTCCCTTTCGTTACCATTGAATTGAAGAATTTATCTACTCGAGTTTGCACGTTATTACTCTTTTTTTTCCACAATGAATTGGCACTTGCCTTCGCCACTACGGCCCGAACTACTGGCCATTTTAAAAAGGTGGCACCCAATGGGAGGTCATCGTTACCCCGTATGAAGGGACGGACAATTTACTACCCAAGCATAAGCCGGGAATTGAACCTGGACCCAAGGTGTGATAGAATCGTTCTTTAGCCACTAAACCACCTGGGTGGCTGCATGTCTTTACCGATTTGGATCGATCTTTTGACTGAGATTCCTTGCTTTCATCGGCCGATCACTTGAGTATGATGTTCCTCTTCTAGACGAAGTAGTTGTCATTAACGATCAAAAATGCCTTTTCAATATTTATCGGGATGATCATATGAGATTCTGTCCACCAGACCTTGCTGTCGCCAACCGGGCCTCTATCTAATTCCTGGTGGTTCACGGCTGCCAATAAGTTTCTCAGATTATACGCATCCTCAAAATAACCCTCACATGAATTGAGGGTTCTTTTGAGTGAGCACATGATGATTTGACATGAACAATGGTATTTCACGAAAAGAAGCATGTAAGGGAGATTGGTTTGAAGCACATTCTAAAATCACAACTTCTTTCAATGGAGAAAATCTTACGTACTTTCCTGCCTCCAGCTATCAATTTTTCTGTCAGATTATTCTTAGTTGACTGGAACTCTTGCAAACTGTTTCCCTCGCCTCTTTTGCGTAATGGCAGCAGAGAACTCACCAATGGACTCATTAAAACGGGAACTATACCAGACTGGAATGTTTGCCTTTTCTATTGTCATACACAAACCGTAAAGCAGTGAGTTAAACTTTTAACAGAGTCAGCAAAATAAGTTTGTGGTCCAGAATCGAGGGATGTTTTTATTCGATGAACATTTCTGTCTAGAAATATTATGCCTAAATTTACCCATAAAACAGAATGTCAGTTAGTAACAACAACGACAAAACACAAGTATCATAGGCGTAACATAATAAGGGCAAGAGTGGGCAATTACCCCCCCCAAAAAAAAAAAAAAATCTCAAGAAAATTCAGATATTACTTATTTGAAAATAATATTTTCTTCAATAGGAACTATTTTGCCCTCCAATGTTACATGCCAGTTTACGCCACTGACAAGTAAATATTTCTATGAAAAAAAAATCTCACTATCAGTTGGCTGTCTGGGAAGTGCAAGGATGAAACTCGAAATGCACGTTTCAAAGTTTTCATGATATAATTGGGAGGAGTACACTCACAACATCCCTCTTTCTGGTATATTGGACCTTACCATAGGTAATAGTCTAAGTTAACTTTTGGTGAAATAACCCAAAACCCATCTCTTTCCCTTCCTTCAACATAATATCATGATTATGATAAATAAATTTTTAGTTCTTGTATATGTAATATGTTGATTATAAAATATAATTATTAGAAACGTTGTTTTTAAAATGTAGAAAAATGGGCAAAAAATGGTAAAATTTCCGAAACTTTGACCTCGATGCGCAGTGATCAAATATTGTTCGATTTCAAAATTTGTTTTTCTTTCGTCTTCTATTAACGAAAGGCACATTATCCGTACTGTTAGATTTTGATCAGAAAAACTTAATTTTTTTCTGTCCACCCTTGTGTTCAGTGCTAATGGTGCCCAATGGTTATTTCCTTAACCGTTTGTCAGAGACACATAGTTCCAATTGCAAAAATGCTTTAAATTATATAATCTATTATATCAGAAACAATTAAAGTCTATAAATAAATTTCTATAAGAATTACGAAATTATACTGGTACTATGAGTTGTATTTAGAAAAATTTTCTTTATACAATTTCATGCACAAAAAAAAAATTCGTCCTTCTACGATCAAAATTCACCGATTTATGAATCGGCTAACATTTTGACTTAAGTCACTTTTCCATGTAAAATGTCCCGTTATGGTAAACCGTTAAGGGACCATATAAATATTGAAATTTTAAATTATAGATTTTCATTTCATTTTTTGGCATAATGCGGGAAAAGAAGTAAAACTAATTTTTTAGAATACTGATCTTCAAGCAGAGGGTTATAGTTAAGTTCTATTAAAATTTATCTGGGGTAAGACTTACTAATTCGTATATGTGTAGCATGCAGATGTGTAGCACAGAGTGTGCTATGCAAAGTACAGGAAGAGTTTTCTACACGGGTGCATATTTGGATTGCAGTCGAAGGGAGGCAGTTGAAGAAAAGTTCATTTAAAAAATTCTATTTTCAGTATAAGCAAGATTTTAATCTTAATTTATTGGATACACATAGTTAAACGTTAATCTTTTTTATTCCAATCTACACTCATAAAATAATTAATGAAATTACTAATAAATATTACAAAACTCAAAAACATGTACATTAATTTTTTCAAACTCATTTTGTATACAAAACCTATTTCGCAGCTCGAAAAGTGCTCTGACTTTAAGCAGATGTAACTCGGTGAATTTTGGTAGTAGAAGGACGAATTTTCTTTTAATGTGCATGAAATTGTAAAAAGAAAATTTTTCTAAATATAACTGATAGGGCCGAGGGACCTTATGAAAATTTAAATTTCGTAATTTTTATAGGAATTGATTTATTGACTTTAATTTTTTCTTATAAAATAGATTATACAATTTAAAACATTTTTGCAAATGGAACTATGTGTCTCTGACTAACGGTTTAGGAAATAGCCATTGGCACCGTTAGCACTGGACACCCTGTATATATATGTTGTTTTTTGATAAGTACAACTTATATATACATGTTGCCAGCCAGGTTTTAAGTATTTTTTTTTTTTTTTTACATTTTTATACATTTCTAACATTGTTTAAAATTTTTACAGGTCAGGGAGAGCTGGTGTCCATTGATTTAAATATATTTAAACACTTAATATATCTGGATATAAGATTTCTAAATTAATAGTTTTAAGTACCAACAATGCAATAGTTAAAAAAGGTCTCCAGCCACCGACACAGAAACCTGTTACTAAAATTTACGCCGGCTTCCCTCTAACGAATGTCCGGTTTAATGTAGTAATGCATTTTTCAATCTGTTTTAAGTATTTTGTCGTTCTTATTTTCCATTCTACAATGTCTTGGGTTTAATTTGGGATTTTTATATTTGATTATAAACACAGAAAACATATTAAAGCTGCAGTTTTTGCGCTCATCATTTTCTTGTGATGAGTTTGTTCTGTAAAAAAAAAATATTTCTACAAATATATATATAAGCTATATTTATTTTATTTTTTATTTTAGATTTTAAATAAAGTGGGGTAAAATGATCATCGTGTTATACTGATCTAGTATTTGTATTCTAAAAATATATATTTATCATTTTAGATGGTTTTTTTTATTTCTATAATACATCTTATAAGATATTAAATAGCAATAACTTGAATAAATAATAATTTACATTCTATTTTCATTTTTGCTTCAAAATACTCTTAACTTTTGATTGACAAATTAAAATTCCCTCTGAAGCTGTTTAGTAAAGTATGTGTGCTCTATATTAAAATTGACCTTATTCATATAACATTTTATCTCACACTACAGGATAAAATGATCTTAATAATAATAAACCTGAAAAAAAATGATGATTAAACAATTTTAATGTTTATGAAAGAACCAAACAAAAATTTGTAGCAACTTTCAGACAGTCCAATGTAAAATATTTGTCAAAAAAGTTTAAATATGTTGTATCCTTTTAGATGTGTAGCTAAGTACATTTAAAAATAGCTAAATTTATGGTCCTTTTACCCTACCTGACCCTTCTAAGATATTAAACAGAAAACATGTTGCAATTTTTAATCATTTAAAAACAGGACATACATTAAAAAAATTAAACTACTTTTAATGATGGTTTCAGTATTTTGTTCACGAGGAGTAGTTGTGCTGCGGAGAAGCCAAAGCTTTATTTTTTTGACAGACTTCTTTCAAAATTTTATTTCATTTGTTTCAGTGCCTTATACGTAATAGAGAAAAAAATATTTTACATATTTTGAAGCAATTTTCGCAAAATCTCAAAATATAATCAAATTTTTTAAAAATTCGATACCTATAGTTTAAGTTGTGTGACCGCCTACCATGTCTCAAATATTATTTCATTCGCATTCAGTGATTCGCTTACAAAAATGTACACTTTTGAAAAATTTTTCGCAAAATCTCAAACTCTAATCAAAATTTTAAAAATTTCGATTCCTACAGTTCTAATTGAGTGAAACCCAAGCATTTCATATGTTGATGTAGATCACATATTAAATATTACCATTTACTTTGTGTTTCTTAAATTTAAGCTAGTTAAAATCATGCATTCTAACTTATATTTGTTCTCATTTTTCCTTTACTTTGGATTTTAAATTCGTATTTCGCGTCATTCCCACATGTAGTCTTCTTTTAACTGTTTATATTTCGTCGTCTGAGTGCCGTCGTTCTGGCCTAAAAATAGATTATATTACGTCAGTTTGCAATCGTAACGAATTTTTCCTTACCCCTATCTTGGCACCGTTTTGGCATAAATTATTCTTGATGCCGCACACCATCTTTAAAATTACTTGTTAGCGGTTTCATTACTTTAATTTTACTGTTTAAATTTTATCGTTGCTCTGTAACTGGCATTCCTTATCTCGGTCAAGTTTTTGTTATCGCCAATCTGAAGTTAGCTGTTGGCATAATTTTTAATACACACCACTGTTTATCGTTTGTTAACCCTTTGAGGCGCAACCCTTTCCCAATGCTGAAAAAATGGCAGCCGTTGCCATCGCTCGATTTAACGACCAGTAAGATGGTGGACGATCGAAACGTTCATCGCGTGCCACAGATCGAGACCCTTTTTTGACGCAGCTGGTTGTGCCGCACAGCCAGCTGCGTCAAAAAAGGGTCCCTAGATCTGTGGCATGCGATGAACGTTTCGATCGCCCGCCATCTTGCTGGTAGTTAAGTCGAGCGATGGCAACGGCTGACCTTTTTTCAGCATTGGGCAATCTATCCAGCTGTTCCCGCATTCTTCCATTTTTCAGCAGATGTCAGTGCTGTTAAAAATAATCGTGACTTTTTTTACGGGAAATGACGTGCTAAAAAGTAAAGGATTCTCGTGGAGCTATGTCACCCGCAACTATTTTTACAGAAATCAAATCTATTCTTCGTGACTGGCAACAGTCAAAACGTCAGAGTTTGGTGTTCCCAGAGCGGGAACACTGCGCGTTAAAGGGTTAAGAGAGGATGTATTTTTATTTCGCTGAGCCACCACAGGTATCACTGTAATATGTTTATTCTTCACTAATCCTTTTTAGTTTGCAGTTTTAGTATTCTAATATCTTCGTCCTGTATTGCAACTTAGTGTTCCGAACCTGGATTTATTTGTCGCAACACTAGTTCATAATTTTAAAATAGCCAAAGCAATAACTCCGTTACATCACCGAATTTCAATTTATTTGTTTCAGTCGTTAATACGTAATGCGCAACAAATATTTACCTATTTTGAAACGATTTTCGCACAATCTCAGAATCTAATTAAACTTTCTTTTTTTTAATTTTCAACACCTACAATTAAACAGAGTAACCATCTATCATGGACTTAATTTCATTTCATTCGCCTTAGTCGTTAATATTAAAACAAAAATTTGCGCATTTTAAAACAATTTTTACAAAATCTAATCAAAATCGAAAACAAAATTTCGGCGCCTATAGTCTAAGTTTTGTGATCACTTATCACTTTATTTCATTTAATTCGCTTTAATCGTTATTACGTGACAATCGTATCAATGTTAATCGTTATTACGTAACAAAAAAGCATCACGGACGGAACGACAAACTTGTTTTTTGAAGGTCGTACTGTGTTCCCAGTTGCTTGAAACGCATAGAAATCGCAGCTTTCTTTATTTCCAAGTAATGCACAGAGATAATTATTTTTATTTATATAAATTAGTGACGTGTCCATTACTAAAAGTAACACTTTTATACGAGTGGTGGAGACCGTCAGTTTGCTTTATTTGAACAAAAATTCAACTTTTACATTGAGAAAATGTCACAAATTTCTCGATATAGCGACGAATTTTTCAAACCACGCAAATGTTCAAATAGGAAAATAACCACAAACATTTTGTTTCCGACCCTCATCTTTTAATAAATTCGGTATCATCAGTAATATTCTCAAAATGTATGCGTAATACTAAGAAATGGCCCATATCGGGAGGGCTAGTTAAGCTGGGACGTGTCCACGGAAAAGTATATGAATAGGGTAATTCCGGGAGTGTCGCCGCATGTAGGACAGATGCCGTACCCACTGTATTTCTTGTAATTGTCGACAGATAGCTGTCACACGCTCAGTAATGCTGTGCAGTGAGATTTCCTTAACTAGTGTATAGCAGGAATACCTTTCAATTCTTTAACTGTAACAATACAATGCTTATTTTGAGATAATCGCATGGTTTCACTCTCCAAACTTTTAAACACGTTGCGCTTAAGTGTTTTTTCCCCCTCTAATTACTAAATCCATGCGTGATTTTGAAGTCAAAACGAAGTGTAGCACCTGAATAGAATACTGTGTATATGGTTACGCCATTTTCTGTAGCGTATATAGACAACTGCGATATATACCGTACAAAATAGGATACATGCCGCACAGCCATTCTGGTATATATGAAGCAGTTTCTTTTGTACGGGGTGCTGCATTTAGTAAATTTTAATTTATTACTCCTTGGCTTATGTTTTACATTACTGAATTTATGCTTCTGAAGTATATTTTCTGGATTTTATTAAGTGTTATTAATATTTTCTCCTTTCTTTTGCACAGACTCATCTAGTTTGGCATGTTATTAGTCGTTAACTGTAATCGCAATAATTTTGCATTTTAACGTTCTGGGTAAAATGAAATATTGTTCTTAGAAACCAGATAAATTTTTAATTTGTTTACAGATTTTATTAGAAACTTCCATATTTTATAAAAGAATAAAACAATGTTAAAACAAATAAAACAAAATAAACACTAATTTACTCTTTTTTCGCATCTCAAATACTGAATTTATGTTACGTTGTTGATGAAATAAAAATAAAAATTCAATTAAAAAAAAATAAGTATCTAATTTTAGTAGTGAACTAGGTCGGCAAACTCATATTGATTTAAACCTACTAATACGTCTCTTTGCATTCATTTACTTTCTTTCTGTTATTACATAGGCAATTATAGTCCAGATATGAATATTAATTTTAATATTTTTTATTTATTATATCATTAAGTTCTTATGACAGGAGCGGCATAACTCCCGCACAAGAGTGGCCTCTTACCCTGAAGAGCGGCGTCTCACCCGCAGTGCAATGTTTTTGAATTTTTTTTTAAAATCAGATAAATTATTTTTTAATATTTTTAGCCACAGTACACGTTTTACATTCCCCATTAAATAACCTAGCATTATTTATTTTATGGTATGTGCACCCTGGGATTTTTTATACAAATTCAAAAAATGTGCGGCTAAGTCCCGGAATCACCTTACATGAAGTGCACAAAATCCCAATAAAACATATTGGGAGCAACAGTAGCTCACATAATCCAGGTCGACAACGGCTTTTCTAGTGACAGAAGGACTTGAAAATTATTGTTTTGTCGTAGTTTGTAAGTACATATTTATATCACATATGACTGGAAATTTCGAGAATCTAAAATTAGAATTTCCCCTCTTGACAAAGTTTAGCATTTCCTAACTGACGAAATCAGTCTACTGTGCACCAGGCAGGTGTGTGATGCAGTGAAAACGTACATCCCAGGCAGGCTTTTTCGCCATCTTGCTGACGACGAACGATAGCAATCTCGCGATCGCCGAATTCCTTTTTGTAGAAAATACGTAAAATAGATCCAAATTTCGTTTTTATTACTTCCTCATTTGGCCCCCTCGTTTCTTCATCCACCCAAAATTGTTCTGTGTCGATTTGGACATGTTCTGTTTTAGGTTCCTTACCCATCCCCAGTAAAATGCTCAAGTTTACAAAAAAGACAATTTGGCAGGTGGGTCGCCAATATTGGCGATAGATAGGCCGTTTTATAGTATCTAATTTATAAAGCTATATAATAAAGCTATGTTTTATAGTAGCTATAGTAGTTTTATAGTAGCTGTGGAATCATTCCACAGTCGCCACTGGCGATATGGCGACCTCTTATCTGAAGCTTTATTCCAGGCATAAATTTGACCTTTTTTAATATCTGAAACATCATGTCTTTGGACTTCCCCATACTTTATCAAACATTTAACAAGAACTTCAAATAACATTTTTGGTCTGAATTTTCATCAAACTATAAAGTAAAATACAGCAAATGTTTAATAAAAATATTGCACATAACAGACGATAATATTAAAGAAAGAAAGTGAAAAAACACATTGATAATATTGGGTCAGCAAAAAAGTAATTGCGTTTCTTCACATGAAATTCAAACAAATAAATTTTTCAGCATGAAGCCATTCTTCAAGTTTGGCCGTAGCTGAGTAACATTCATGCTTGTAGAGTAAATAAAAAATCAATTGATATCAATACTGTTAGTTGCTAAGCGGGTGATGTCCCGATTCAGGCGTTCCCCAATTGAGATATTTCACGAAAATTGTCCCCATTCAGGCTGTAAGGAGGATTAAGACTGCCTTAGTACCCCCGTTAAAGGTGGGTATTTTATATTTGGTGATACAAACTAGTTTAGCTTCAAAATAGATTTCGTAGTGAAATAGCTGCGTGTATGCAATGCCTTCTCCCTTTTTCTTTTCGAAGGAGTGTTGGTTTACAGCGTTTCCAAGAGGTGGCCAACGCCCCCCCCCTCCAAATTAGGGAAGAAGACAATGAACTTTCTCAGTCACGACCCCGCTAATTCTCAGAGCAAATATTCTCTGTCAATGTCAGGCAAATGAAACTCTAAAACTTCATGTAATAGCCGAGCTTTTTGAGACACTCATGAATACTGATTTTTCGAGTAGTATGCTCATCCAAATTCTTTCTTATTAGCTCCATCAGCATCATGGTAACGCTTTAAACTTTTTCTGTGGTAGAATATTTAGCTGTGTTTTAGCCTTTATTAAATCATAATAAGAAGCATCTTTTATTTATTTAATTTTTTTAAAGCGAAATGCAACTTCGAATATATTTGGGTGATTTTCCCCAAACGCTATACTTATTTTCCTATGGCAGCCTTCCAGAGCCTTTCTTTTTCTAAGATGCTCGCTCCTGATAACAGTTCCACATTACCAATATGTAGCACATTAGTTAAAGCCACTGACATTGGTAGATTGCTCAAGTGGAGGTACAGGGTTCTGTCCTCTCGCGGGGTCGTCGGTCTAGCGGTCTGGAGTTTTGGGCAGTTTTCTCCCGATGTAACGTGAATACGAGCTAGATACCCAGAAAAGTCCTCCCCCAATTCATCTCATACCAGGAAAACATTATGCTGACAACGGCACATTTTTTAGAATGTATATATTGAGAGAGGGATGGAAAAAAGAGAATTTCTGCCCTCCAGTCAGTGGCGGATTTAGGTAGTGAAGCCCGAGGCGCAATTCAATTGTGAGGGCCCACCTTCCCAAAAATAAAAAAAATTTAAGAAAAAAAACTTTCACTAACCCTACACCTTTACATTGCACGTTCTATGCACGCCTTTTTTGCAGTAATTAATGTTTCACTTAATCACTTTGATTAGCTAATTTTAAATTACAAATGTCTAGTGGCTGTATTTAAAATATTGCTAATGTTCCGATTGAAGTAAAAGAATTAAAACTATCTTTAAAAACTTAAAAGAAATAAAAAGATAATTCTTGGTTAGAAAAAAAAAACACTTTATTTTAAATTTACTATTATTTGTATTTTTGATAATCTAATAATCTATGAATAATAAAGTAGTATTTGTAAATTATTATAATAAATTTCACCGTTATTTGCTAATAATAACAAGGGAAATTTTGAACAGCATTTGAACATTTTTGAACATTAGTTTGAATTAATTTCATTCTATAAATTCGAGTTTAGTTTTTGGAAAAGACTAATTGATAACTAATTGGACTAATTGGTGTCTAATTAATAACTTTGTAGTGAAGTCGAAACAAGAACAAAGAAATCTGATTTTTTGATTCTGTATCCCTAATTGAAATTATGTCTAAAATATAAACGTTAATTTATCTATAAAATAAAATTATTTTAAAATATTTTCACTCCTTTTATATCTAATTTATGTCTACAAACCAGTATTTAAAAAAAATAATTTTATATTTATAGATTAGTACATTAAAAAAATTACCAAATGAAACTTAATGATTTTTGTTCTACGTTTCACTTTTCATGATTAACACTACTAAGTAAACATCAGCATACCTCTAAGTATAACCCAACTAATGCAGTCTCACATTGGTTAATTTTCAGTGTTACTTGATTATGTTGAATCACTTTTTGTGGACCACTGGTATATGGCTTGTTTCAGTTATGAAAATTTTGTGTACTTAACAGGGGCTTTTGAGGGTCAGAACAGATCGAACTTTATCAGAAATATGACTTTGACATCACTAAGTTTAGAAGAATTTTTTACTTGGATAAAATGTCAAAAAAAGTAACATTTCTGCAAAAAAGATATTTATAAACATTTAAATATATTCAAAAATTTCCCACTTCAAGCTGCAAAACTGTAAGCAGTTTGATAATGAAAGTAAATTTTCTGTTTAGTCCATTTATTGTGTTTATTCAAAAACTAGCAATAAGTTTACGACTATTCGTAATGAGTACTTAGATATGCTTTAAAAAATATATAAAAATACATATCAGTCTATATATTTTAAATATAATTTTTAAAAAACTAGAAGAGCATAAGAAAAAAATCATTATTTTAAGTAGTTAAAATGAAAAACAAATAATTTAAGTAGTTAAAATGTTGCATATATATATATATATATATATTACTGAGTAAAAAATAAATTCCACTTTATATTGAAAATGTATACGCTCTAAGCTTTTGCCCTGCGTTTCTTATTAATGTTTGGCATTGTCATCTGAGACTATAAAATACATGCCGCAATTATAATATAGTAGTTATCATAAATATATTTTGTTAAAAACAAAAAATTAATTTAGTCATCATTTACTTTTTTAAAATTCTATTTACAATATAGAATGATATGCTTTTAATCAACTATGTATGTCATTCCAACTCAAAATTTGCTTATTAATTATTACCTACTTCCTATCATCCGGTCGAGCTGAAAATTTGCACTCATATATAATTCCGGTGACACTGAGTACTGCTCTTTTTAATTTTTCAATACTTTTTAAAAACTATAAAATATTTCTTTTCTCGAAAATTGTGTTATCATTCACATATCAGCTGCCATCTGCTTAGTTACTGGTTGGCAATTTTTTATCATTACATCCGGAAAGTTCTTCAGATTCTAAAAAAGGTAAAATCGGTTACCTCTAGTTCAAATTTTTAATTTTTAGTGATTTTTCCAAAGACGATAAATTATTCCTTTAAATTTCTTTACATCTGATATCCAAATAACTCTACATTCAAGGTATATTTGAAAATTTTACTATATGCACAGTGTCCTTTCCTAAATCATTTACATGAAGAACGGTTGAAAATTATAAAAAATTTGATTTTGGACAAATCTTTTAATCAAAAGCCGTAGAATCAAGCAGTTCAGGCTTTTCTCTTTTCAAATATGAGAAATATTCTTAATCAACTTATACACTTTTTGTTGTAGTGTAAAAAAGTCTGAAGCAGCTGTTATTGAATGAATGTCCTGCTGACTGTGCCGCAATGTGATTCACTTCGGGTAGAAAATAGGCATAGGGACTTTCTACGCTTGCATTTTTTGAAACGAAATGCAGGGAACAAATTAAATCAACCCTGAAAAAATAATCTAGGAGCTTTCCTTGGAAATAATGGACAACTGAATTGCCCTAGAATTCCAAGGAACGTTACATCAAAATATCAGGAACTTTACTGGATAACTCAGGAAGGTTCCACTGAATTGTATATTGTGTAGTAAAGTATGTGGTTCTTTCATGTAACTTTCCTTGAAATTTGGGTGCTGTTATGCGAAGGCATAACATTTTTCGATCATGCTCTGGTAAAGGTAAAGTTTAATATCTCACAAGTATATGCGAAGCTTTTAAGATTACTGCAAGTGTAAAATACAGTTTTTTCCCCAAAGTTCCCAGAGTTCATTCACACGGGGACCACACAAGCTTCGAATTTTCAGAGAAGGAATCTCAAGACCACACTGGGCGATATCATATTTCAGTAAACAGCAAAGGTTTCACAAGGATAATCTTTTCGCCAGGCACAGTCAAAGAACTCATAAACTTTCAGGTTTACAAGGAAAAGGGAAGATCCATGTGATTTTTATCTCCATTGGCTACGATTAAAAATATGCAGTGGATACTGTGACATTGAGCCAAAAACATAAAAATTAGCCAAATTGGCGTAAGTCAAGCTCCAGAACTTCGGTAACGGTTTTGTCAGTTGTATTTGAAATTTAGAAAACGCAAGCCAGGCTTCTCGGAAGATTGAAGGGTTTGAGACCCAGTCTCATTCTCCTGAAATCGACCGATGCCTTCGGCTGGATGTCTTTTTCGTCGCTGTTTGAAGAAAATTAAAATTGATTATTAGAAATTCCCTGAGAGTCTTAATGCCTGTCACTTCTTCTATCTCTGCCTAATATAGAAAGTTACTAAATATTTCAAAGAAAAATTACCGACTGCTGTTGCTCGACTATTCATTCTTCCTAGCTAATTATGCAATCTACATTATCTCATGTACTTGAATTTGGTTCATTTAAAAAATTCTTTTTCGGAGATCGAGCTGTTCCGGTTGGTGCTTATCGAAAGTCATTCTCCTGAAATGCGACTCACTTTTTAAATCCCTGGTTGAAGATGAAATTTACAAAATATTTCAAAGAAAAATTACCGACTGCTGTTGCTTGACTTTTCATTCTTCCCAGCTCTTTGTGCGATCTACATTGTTTCATTTGATTGGTGCATTAAATCTGAGGAGAGAGACTATGAATTCTTGATTAACGACAGTATCCATATAAAGTGCATCACGATTCTAATTAAGCGCAAGGAATATCCAGTTTGAGGAAAAGAACTATTCACAATAATGATAGTGCTTCCAACAGATGTACTAACCCTATGCTCGGACTATGTCAGCTACGGAAAGTTATGAACTGAAAGATATTTCACCTGCCCCAACATGGTATGATTAATTTGACTTCATTTGATATTTTAGTTTGTATGAAGCGCACTTGGTTCGGTCTTGGCACGAAATTAATGTATGATCAATTTGACTTTACTATTTTTGTTTGTATTAAGTGTATTTCAATATTTTTTAATTAATGCAGGATGAACTCTTATTGATATGTATTTTGTTTAAGATTTTGCAAATGTCTCACAGCTGATGAGAGAAGGCACTGCTTGATAAAAATTTCAGTGATAAAAAATTCATCCTACACTACTTGTATTTGCTGCGTATTATAAAGGATTGATTAATATTGAGATTATATATTTGTAAAGATGGGATTTAATTAATTGGAAAAAATTTTCTAGATAAATATTTCTATAAGTAAAAATATGGTTTAAAATAAATTTAAGGTTAATATGCAAATTGTTAGGGTACCCTATTTTAAATATGATTATCTGAAATCATTAGTCGTAAAGTGTTACTTAGGATGTGTTAATTATAAACTGTATGTGCAATGAATATAATATATAAATGTAAATAAAGACATGTCTGAAAAAATATAGTATTTATTTGAGTAAACAAAATTTTAGGATTTAGTGGTGTCTATATGGGGATACATTTCAGGTAAGATTTTAATATTTCTCTCATAATGCACAGCGCAAAATTTGAACTAACCATTATAGTGATCATTGGCTCCCCTTTTAAATAAAAACTTAACAATACTAATATTTAAGTTTATAAATTTAACCATAAATTTAACCGGTGCTTTAGCTGCCTAACCCCCATAATTTAAAAGGTGCTTTAGCTGCCTATTATTTTCAAGGAACATTCCTGGACATTTTTACAGTTCTGGTCATTTTTAAGTGAAATGCGTGTTTTTTAAGTGAATCGTGACAGCACTATTCGGTTAAGGGAGGGGTTAAAGGAAAAATGTAAACTTTTCAGATGGAAATGCTTACTTTCTATATGGTATTTGTTAGTCTCTCTTTCTCATTATTTCCAAGGAATGTTTCTGTAATTTTTACACTGAAATAAGGAATTAAAGTCCTAATTTCTTATACACTAAAAATATTAGTTATTAAAATTTTATATTGTATTGTATGTATTAAGGCAAACTTGTTCAAGGGGTATCTGACTAGGATGTTAGAAGACTGCCTTGGTTAGAAGACTTTCTAAGGGGTTCTAACGCGTATTCACGTTCTATCTGAAGAAAACTGACCAAAACTCTAAATCGTTATATCGACAGCCATGCGACGGGGCCCAAACCCGGGACCTTCGCACTTCTGCCGTCAATCATTCTGAGAGAATTATTCACTCGCCAGTGGTGGAGCTACTAAAGTATTAACTTAGATTATACTTGAATGTTGAGAAGAGGGAAAGGGCCGAAGTACACCAAAGAAAAGATGTTCAACAGTGCTTTCTGCTCTAGGAACAATTCTGGAACTGTGAACACTGTCTTTAGAACAGAAATTTATATATATATTTTTCGAATTTCGAGGCCCCTTAGATTTGTGAGGCCCCAGGCGTGCGACTCATGCTCCTATTGGGAAATCCGCCACTGCCTCCAGTACACGTTCAAAAAAAGTCAAAATATAAAAATTAAGCAGCCTAATGCTTGTTTCAAGAGAACGTGAAACATTTGTACCAAAACAGTGGAAGAGTTATGAATTCAAAGAATAACACCGGTCAACAAAATAAATTTTTTTTTTTTGGGGGGGGGTGGGTTCTGTTCTCGTGCTTAAATTCTGATTCTAGACATTGAAAAACACTGAAATTTTCATTTTTAGCTCTTAAAGTTTTCTTTTGTCTGATTTACGTCGATAAGTATATTTTACTTCATAAGCGAAAGATGGCAGCCCTAGTAGCAATGACTGCTTGTTTTCAGCTCGGTCGTTCATCGACTCATCGTTAACTCATCGACTCGTCGAATTCAGTCATCGGCAAGTGCACTTTTGTTTATCTGCAATAGATGAATTTTTATTCATGGATAGAAGTGATCTAGACGAGCAGTTTCGCCGATGGGAAACCGAAAAACAATATCTTATCCGAAACTGCAGCTCTATAGTCAACGGGCCTTGCAGGTGTCCCCAGTGGTTTACACTTTACCCAAATTCCTATAAATATTTGCGTAATTTAGATGTGCCTTTGCATAATCTAAGGGAAATTTTGAACAATTCTTGAATTAATCGCATAATTTACTTCAAATTTCTTGTATTAGGCTTGGGAGGGGGCAGGGGGGTGGTATTGCCCCCCCTTGCCCCCTCCCACAAAATTTAAATTTGAAAAGAAATATATACCAAAAAAATGTAAGCGTTTATTATATAAAAATCGTTTGTAATATTTAAATAATTTTTTAAAAATGTGTTTAAAAAGGTTTCAAAAGAGTTGCTAATTGTAATGAAGTTTCCGTTTTTCTTATAATGCAGCTGACGCTCAAATAGATTTTCTTTTCTTTTTTTTAATGTAAACAGCAAGAAGAGAAATCAGTTAATTTTTAAAAGTTATCCAAGAAATATAAAAGTTAAAATCACACTAAAATTCCTATACAGTTGGCAATATTGTTTTTTAATTATTAATTATGTATTAATTAATTATGCAATTGTTTTTTAATTATTAATTATTTTTAATTATTAATTACTATTATTAACAATAGCTGAACAACACTTTGTCAAAATTTCTCGCCCAAGTCCCAATCTGGGACTAAAATAACATATAGTTTACACTTTGGCTTATACATCACAAGATTCGATGGTCTAGAGGTATCGCGCTTATCTCGTAAACAGTAAGCTCAGGGTTCGGGCCTGGGGGAAGAAGGAATTTTTTTTTTTTTTTTTCAGAAAAACGGAAATTTAGCATACAAAAAACGAAAACATAATAAACAGAACGGATATTTTTTGAAAATTTTGCTGCCAGTCGATTATTTTTTATTAACAAATATATTTTTCACAGTTATCGGTTTCTTTTCGTTATTTCATCGGAGTCATCGGGAAACGATGATCGGCTTTATGGACCCCCGAGCGGACATTTTGTACTAGTTGCCGATGAAATTTCCCCTTTTTTGGATGAAAAGCCGTGATCGGCCATTGCTCCTTCTCCTCGGATTTAGCTCACCCGCCTCTCATCGACCGATGGGTTATTGCTACTAGGGAGCACTTTGATTAACCCGAAAGTAAACTGTATTATTATTTGTAATTCTATAGTATTGCTTGTATTATTATTTGTAGTATTATTTGTAATATTTTTATTTGTTTATATTATTATTTGCTCATACGAACATAAAAGAAATACGAAAAATATTCACTTTTAGACATTAATTTCTTATTATTTTACATTTATATGTTTTTGTTTATCACAAATCTTGAATAAAAAAGACTTTTATATCCAGCAAAAACTTTTCTGATCATAATTTAGAGTGGAATTGAAAAAAAAAAATATATAAAAGTCAGTGATTTTTGCCAAAAAATTGAAAAATAGCTTTCATTTCTACAAAAGCAAACTTTCACTAAAAATAAAATTATTAGGTTGTAACGAAAGTTTCCCGCCACCATAAACATCGTCAGTAAACAGTTTGCGTTGGCGTATTTGCTCATATTTTGTCAAACGGTTTTTGGCATTTGAAAGAAAGAGACTTACTTTATAACTCTGTGTTATGAAATCTGTAAAAAAATATAGTTATCATTGAGTACAAGGTGTGTCAAATGGAACTATCACTCTAAAGGATTAGAACCATCATTTACTTCCAGTTGTGTTGCAAAAAGTCAGCTACAGAATATCAACGAATAATGAGTACAGCTTTAAATACTATTGTTGCATCACGTAACAGTGTGCAGGTTTGGTACCGAAAGTTCAAAAAGAGTTATCTAAGGAGTTAGAAGTTAGTTTTTCAAGCAGATTTGGCGGAAAACTTTCGTTACAACCTGATATTTTCCTTAGTTTTGGCGTAGGAGAAACTAAAATTTAACATGTAGAATTCAGACCCCAAAATCGTGTTGTCCGGTGTAATGTTAGGTACTGGAGTTTATTTTATGAGGAAAATTCTATTATTTTACATTGTTTTGCAACCTCTGCTGTAATGATATTGCATTTTTATAAAATAAATTCTTATTATGAAAATGAGATGGGAATGTAATTGGGTACTTTTCCTACTTGAAAGCTTTTTCTCGATGTTCTGTGTCTCTAAATTCATAATCAAATCTATTAAAATCAAAAAAGAATTTCTTCTGAAAAAATACGATACCAAAAAACAGTCGATTTCTTATAAAAAGTTTCAATATTATCAAAAGCCTTCGTATTATGTTACTACTAGACCTTGGTAATGATCAAAAGAGTACAGTAGAGAGCTTCCCCTCCACAACAAATCACGTCGTTAAATGAGTTAAAGAATGGACTATAAATTATTGTTTTTTAAGTGTTTACTGGAAACCAACCCTACTCAAACTGAAATCTAGTCTCCACGGGGCATTTACAAACGGGTAAGCGATACTAGATACGGAAAGGGATGCGTATCGATACATTTTTAGAAATATGTAAGCAAAAATGTCAAATCTGTAAAGTGTCCCCCCCCCAAAAAAAAATAATAATCTGTCTGCTTTGAAGAGCTCTGCGTATAATTATAGAACATTTTAATAACATAATAATAAGTTTGGATGAAAGTAATTATAACCAAGAAAAAATCACTTTCTAAAATACCATTTACAACCTTTCAAATATTTATTACCAAAAGCTGCAGGTGTATTCCACTCAAAATTGAAGTTACAGAGGATTGATTTTTCCAAGTATCTGCCACTCAGAGGGTTAAGAATTTTTTTATTAAAAGATATTCTCTAGGGAGGCATGTCTTAGAGAACCCCAACTGTATTTACATAGATAATAAGCCACTTTCTCTCGATGACTCTGTAATCGCAAATCTATGCACGCATACTTACCACATGGATTTTCAATTGAAACATCTGGACTGCCAAATATTCTGTTTCCATATTTATCGAAGCACACAGTTCTAAAGGAAAGTAATTATTTGGTAGTTAAGTGGCAAGTTTTAAGGTGCATTTTAATACAACTTTGTAATCTAATTGAAAAGAGAAGAAAAATACCGTCAATTTATTTGACTCCTTTCGTTCTGCGGCAAACATAGACGTCTTATGGTTGCCGCTTGGGCGATGTGATTGCTTTTTTTTTATGACAAAACGTATTTTTTGACAATACAATCACCTTTTCATGCTTTCAAAAGTCGGCCGGCTTCCACTATCCCCTTTTCTCATGCTAATTTTCGTTTTTAGTGTTTTGCGTAGTTTTCTTAACATTATCAGTAATAATACGTAATTATATTTTCGAACTCCCAAAAATATACAAGTCGAAGTATGCATTTTAGAAGAAGGATCCTAATTGGATGATTTCGCAATGAATCTTAAACATTTTCAGTTATATTGGAAAAATGTTTGTCTTCAAGGAAACTACTATCACATGGCGAGTTTTGCCTGAATGCAAGGCAAAAACATTTCACGCGCATTCTGTGGTGCATAGAAACCTTAGGCGATATCTGCGATATCTCCTGTATTCGGTAGTTTCGGCTTCGTGATGATGGCTTGTTCAATCCGGACAAACTCTTTTATACTGGATGTCACAAAAGGTCGTTGCCAAACTTAACATGCTGGATACCATGCAGGAGAAGAAGATTTACATAAAGGGGTCTTTTCTGTCACGTTCGTTTAAGCGAACGTTCGGATTTGTGACGTCATCCAAAACTTATCCGCACCGCATCTTAGTTAACGAACGTTAGAAATATTGGTATTCTGGAAGCCCTCCAAACGAACGATCGAAAAAGCGCCCGAAAGGCGGAGCAAGTTCTATATTGTTCGTTCCACAATATTGATGGCACACAAATAGGAGTGATGTTTTGACGTCACTTCCTATTGAATTTAGCCTATGAAAATTCGGTCAGCGATTTTAGGATAGCCGTGAAAACTTGTAAACTACACTCACTTGCAAAATTTAAGCACCGAGAGGAAAATGCTGATTTCCAGAATCAGAATTAAAGGGGATGCAATTCGCTGCAGAGGAAGATGCAAGTATGCAAATATGTTAGGTAACAGTCAATCGCGCTTTCATGTGAAGAAATAGGCAAAAAGGGCAGTCTTATAAGATGCCAGCTTTATGAAGGGTTACAAAAGTTGATTGTAAGTGCTTATAGAAGGTGTTTAAAACTTTCGAACAATTTGTTTTCAAGACATACGTGTTTCTATGACTTCCAGAAGACGAATGGAAGATTCTGAGCGCTGGCGTGATGTGGGGCGCATTGAAGCAGGACAGTTGATCAAAGATGTTGCTCTTTTCTTCGGCGTTCATCATTCTGTAATTTCACGTTTATGGAAACAATTCCAAACCACACAGGCAGTTGTCCGAAGGCCCGTAGCCGGTCGCCCAAGGGTTACAACCCCCGCGGAAGATCGATATATTGCTATTTTAGCCAAGCGGAATCGCAGAGCGACCTCCACACATGTGACATCTGTGGTTACAGCGTCCCTTGGTAAGGCGATATCTGCAGCTACTGTATGCCGAAGATTACATAAGAGTAGACTGTAGCCCGGGTACCTCGAGTTTGTGTTTTTCTATCCGTCCAATCAAGAGGGGCACGATTAAAGTGGTGCCAGAAACATGTCAATTGGACTGGGTCTGACCAACACCTCCTAGATATACAATACCTGAGAACAGAAACTGTTACGTCATCACTAGGTCCACTAAAATGACGTCATCACACATTTATTTTCACAAAAACTATTCAAACTTTGTGGTGAATTTACTCCCGCATAAAACATTTTAATGATTTAAGATAGAAAATTAAATTTTACGACAAATAGGAAATTTTAACTACGGAATGCAAAGTTCACTAATTATGTAATATGATATAGAAATAGATCATAATAAATTATTTTTTATCAGAAAGGTATTTTAATTTTTATCTTCAACTTAAGACATTTCCTAAAATTTGCATAACTCACCAGAAATTTTAAATAGTTTTACTTTGTGAAAGTAAAACTGTGATGACGTCATCTTAGAAGACCGAATGATGACGTAAAAACTTCTGTTCTCAGGCCTTCTGTATCTAGGAGGTGTTGGTCTGACTGGGGCAATGTCATGTTTACTGATGAGTCAAGATTTGCTCTGGAGCCAGATGACAAGCGTATAAGGATATGGCGTGAACAAGGAACACGCAATCAGCCCCAAAACATCACCGAACATCACGCATTCCGAGGGTGAAGCATTATGGTGTGTGCAGGGATTTCATTAGGATACCGTACCGACCTGCACATCTTTAAACGGGGTTCTGTGACGGCTGTCCGGTATCGAGATGACGTTCTAGAACCCATTGTGAGATTGTACGCTGCAGCAGTTGGCCCTACTTTTGTTTTAATGGACGATAACGCACGTCCCCACAGAGCTGACATCGTCGATGACTACCTGGAGAGTGAAGGGATTGCGCGTATGGCGTGGCCAGCATATTCGCCCAACCTTAATCCCATTGAAAATCTTTGGGATGCTCTCGGCCGTGCTGTATCTTCACGTTTCCCACCTCCAGCCACTCTTATTGAGCTGGAAACTGTTCTACAAGAAGAATGGCGATTGCTGAATTCTGCGGTGGTTGACCACCAAATTGGAAGCATTGTCACAAGGTGTAAACTTTGTATACAGATTAGGGGGATCACATACTTTATTAATGTCCTTTTTTTGTATTTTAAGCTGTTTATTTTCACTTTATGCATAATTCTGTTTAAGTCTCCAGTATGTCATTATCTGATATTTTACAAAAATTTAATATTGTTTTCATATCTGTATATAATTATTCATTTTGTTTTGTGCAAAAATATAAATGCTACTTTCCTGCCGAATTTTGTGTAAATCAAAGCAGTATTTGTTGATTATTTTGCATTTTACATCTTCGTGCTTAACCTTTGGAAGTGAGTGTATAACTGAAGAAAAAAAATAGGATTCTTTTTTAAACATTTACTGAGTCAGTTAAGGATCCGATCACTTTAACAATGATTGATTCTTTGCAAAACAAAAAGAATATAGCATCAGGAAAAATGCCAACTATGTCATCCTCCCCAAGGTAAATAGATATATTTTTAATTTAAGGATAAAAGTTTAATAGTTAATCGTGAAATTCGTCTGTCATTTTATGAAAAATATTTTCTGTTGTCGTGGCTGTTGTCTTAGGTTTTTTGATAACTCAAATTCATTTGTACTTTTAATTTTCTGTTTATTTCTTTTTTATTATTTTAATTGTTAATTTGCAAATGTATGTCATTCATTATTCTTGAGAGAAAATGTATTTTGATAACACAGTTCGAACTTTAGATACCTGATTTGAAAACTGTTAGACCTTCCTTTAGAAACGAATTTTCAGTTAGCGAAGTTTAACGAATTCGAGATTAACAACATCAACAAAAAATGTCTTTAGACGGTTTAGTTATGTTATAAATATAGAACATTTTTGAAGATAATGATAACGTTCCGTTCAACTGCATGATAGAAATAAATAATTTTAAATAACATATTACAACTTTGATTAATGTACATCTCCGGAAAAAAAGCACTTGCATTTTCCTACAAAAAAGTTACATATACCAATCGTTTACACATAACAGGCCCGTAGCCAGACGATTTGACTAGATGACGGCAGAATCCCAATGGCTATGAATTTTCAATTGTTTTCTTTTCCTCCCCTACCACTTCGGAGGTTCTTTAAGTGTTACGAAAGCATATTTCTGCCAATTTTCATTTATTTTATTGTTTTCATTAATTTAATTGCGTATGTTAATAAAATTACAGTGCAAGCAAAAAGTCCTGAACACGCTTAATTTTTTGCCCAGTTTTTGTGGTTGACTTAATTTTCGTTATAAAAATATCGTGATATCTTAACTATTGTTAGTGATTGTAATGTGTTTTAACGCATTCCAATAAATCTGAAAAGTGCTTGTAATTCCAGTATGTCTGTCCATCTGTTCTATCCGTCCGTCCGTGCTCTAACAGACGTAAATATTCGTCGACTACTACGAAGCTTCTATATATTATCCCTATGTACTGTACCCTGTACCAAACTTAAAATGATGTTTGGAGGATTTATAGAGCTGTTTCAGGAGCACTAAAAATAATTCAACACATTTTGTTCTACAGACAGTCATTCTTTAAAGCATATGTTAGAGACATTCGGCTTTTTCAAACAAACCAAGGACCGACTGTGGCCAAATGGATAAGACACTTAACATGGTGGATGGCCAAAGTGTAAAGACCCTGGTTTCTCTCCTGCGGCTGTCGAACTAATCGTCTTGAGTTTTGCGCGGTTTTCTCCAGATGTAACGTGAATATGCGTTTGAACCTCCTAAAAAGTCTTCCGCCCAAGGCAAACTCCCTTTAGGCAGATTAACTTAACCACGAAATCGATAAATCAAATGATCAAATGGAACAAAATTGCTATATGTTATTCAGGATTACAAAAGCAGAGCTCTGCATAGTGTCTCTATCATTTATAGTTCGTTTACAGGAGCACCCAAATGTACAATGACTCTGGAAAATTGTGAAAGGGAATACAAAATAATACACTTGGAAATTTTTATAAAAGCCCATCTGTCATGGAATCGCGATGCAGATTTATGGTCAAGGAAAAGGGCTATCGAATTGAACATTTAGAAAATAGTCACATTTTAAGCATCAACTATATATATGGCCTCAAAATCGTTCTAAAAAAGTGTAAACACCCTCTGTACTGACATCAGTTAGAGCAATGACGGAAAGACAGACAAACCAAAATCACAAACATTCTTCAGTCTTTGGAAAGTGTTGAAAACGCGTTAGAATCACTAACAATAGTTAAAATACTACGATAATTTCCTAACGAAAACTTCAGTAAATCACACAAATTAGACAAAAAAGTAACTGTTTCAGACTTCCCAGCAAACACACTACTGCCCGCAAAATGACGGCCGGGTACGCGTCGTGCTGGAAAAGTGCCATATACCGGGAGCAAGGTAGATTGCCATCGTCTGGAAGTCACTGGAGTAACAGTGTCTGAAAAGTGCATATGCGCCAGTACATAACTAGTAACGGCGATCTGCCATGTGTCTATGACATACACAGAAAAGTTAACGGCGTGGTACTGCTTAAAATGTACCGGGCCAGCACTATTTGGCAGTAATGGGCCTGTAGATATTTCGTAGTGTTGGCATAAAATTTCGTTATTTTAATTAAATAATATCGTTTCACATTCATACGGTGTAGAAGTGTTAGGGGATATAAGTTCCGGGCTCCCAAAGGCAGGGTCACTGCAAAGTTTTTTTTTTGAGGGGGGGGGTGAGGGGAGAAGTTCATATTGTGCCTTAAAATATTTTAGTACTAAAAACTAAAATAATACAAACGAGTTCAGTATGCTATAAAAATATTTACTACACCGACAGTGTAACCTCCACTCTGTATATGACAGTATATAACCCCCACTATGTACAGAATTATGAATTTTAATCTTAAAATTTTTATAATTTATTTTAATTTTTTACAATTTTGCTAAGCTTTTCCTGAAAAACATATTTGGAGACTTTTTTCTACGTTAAGCCCCTTTTAAAATCTACCGAATTAGTGTGCACAAATATGTTAGAGAGTATTACACGAAGACCAGTCAGGGTTTAATTTGCATGAGATTCTTTTTTTTTCAGAGAATTTTAGATTAAATTAAAATTTTTAACAGACTACATAATTGCTTCTATTGATATTTTTTTTATTATAGTAAGGTAGCAGTGATAAAACAAAATATTACTTAATTTTTAAATATAAATTAGGTAATTAATGCTCAAATTTACAAAATTAGAGCTCCTGCAGTTATTTTGTTAGAAATTCAGCAATGAACCAGTATTTACATGTAATAGTCAGAAAGTACGGAATGGGGAAATTTATTTTAGGAATTTTATTTCATCTCTTTCTTTCTGTTTCCATTACTCTCGAATCAAATGTTTTATTCCCTCACCCTTTTATGGCCTCAAGAATTATACTATAAAGCAAGAGGTCAATACATCTACCGAGGGTCAACTTAACTTCTCACGGCTGCAGATAAGCAAGAATCAAACTGTTATCGCGGATTTGGCTATATTAATTCAGATTATTTATACGAAGTACAAATGAATTTTTTATACATTTGAAGAAAGAAAATAAAAACTTGCTTGTCTATTTTAATCTGAGATGTGCAAGATAGCCTATATATATACGTGTGTATGTGTGCATAATGCACATAAAATAGTTCTAAAACGCGAAGTTAATATTAGTGTGTGTGTGGGGGGAGGTTTGCTAGCTAGCTGCAGAATTGTCGAATTTCATTAAAACGGCAGTGGTTTGTTTTCCTGCCAATAAATATAGTGACCCGCTTTTCTTTTGATGTTTTATTTCGTTTCACAAATCTTGAAACGTTGAGCGGGAGGCCTGATAAAATACGGATGAAATACGCTTTTTAAAGATACAAAGATTTTCCGGTCGTTGTTGTAGACTTTCGAGAAGGTTATTGCTACAGACTAGTGAGATATCTCTGTTAGGAACAATAATAATTATAATAACATATGCTTCTGCAGTGATATCGTGCTGGTTATGGATACAGAAAGTGGATTTTACAGTTTTTAAACAGTCAGGAAAATATTACAGGTAAATTTTTACTTTTACTGTTTTTTATGTACACACCGTGTCCACCGTTGAATTTTGCAACTAATTTAAAGATTAGGCGACTTTTTGAAACAAAAAAAGTTATTTTCATACTGTTTTCAAGTTTTGGATAATTGTACCTTACTCCAGGCGACTAATTTGAAAATCTGGTGTTGGTTTTTGTCAACTCCCTTTTTTATCAAAGTTGCTATTGAGCTTTCAGCAAACATTCTAATCTGTTTTTTTAATCGTGCTATAAAAACAAATGTATTATATGTTCTGTTATATATATATATATATGTGTACCATTAGGAGTTACGAGAGTTGTGTCGTGGAACCGGTGGTAAGGCGAGGGTGAAGCATGGCTGTTGAGGTCTCCTGGATGGCTCGGGACTCTGAGCCGCTATTGCGGGAGTGCTGTGTAGTCGTGAACCAGAGGGAGAGGCATTCGTGGCGCATTCTCAGCGTGGAGTACTAGGCGAGGCGTTGACGGGCAGAGCAGGCGATGCGGCGCGACTGGGTAAAGACTCTGGCTTAGAGCCGACCCCGGCCGCCCGCTGTTTGTAGTCGCAGTTGGGCCAAGAATGGAAGAAATAAGACGGACTCCAACTGCGATTACATAATTTTATTGGACGACTAAGTACATCTTTCTTAGGCAGCTGTGTCACGCGAACAGTCCGCTCCTGATCCGCTGCAGGTCCTTATAAAAGCTTTGAACGTCATGTCACATGACCCCAAACGCGTTGCAACCATTGGCCAAAAGCTAAAACTGGGCAGCTGTTTTCCCAGGGTTTGTTATGACTTTCAAGACGCCTATGTGGCTGGCTGCCGGGACCGTCTACAAAGTTACAAAGGAATTGTAGGGGACCGTGTAATAATTGCAGTTTTTGAATGCGGATTTCTTTGTTCCAACTGGATTAAACTGCGTAGTTCCAGAAATATGGGATTTTCATAGGCTTTTGGCTTGTAATGTTACAGAATATCCCCCCCGTCCGAGAAGAGGCTGACCACCAATGCTTTCATTGGAGGGCAGACTCACTCAGAAGAGCGAGAAAAATTTGGAAAAAGCCTGAATTTTTTTTTTTTTTTTTTTTTTTTTTTTGAGAGAAAAAGAAATTTAGGTCCTGTGGCAATCAAAATTAACTTTCAAACATTCAATCAAAATTAAATTTACATTAGAAATTACCTGGACTAATTATTGTAAGCACAAAAAAATAAGGTAGCTGAAAAAAAATAATATATATTCACAAAGATTTTAAAGTTCTTCCACAACAATGGACTTCAAAGACAACAGTCAATTTGTGCAGATGCTGTTGTTAAAGTTCCAAAAATGTCAGAGTTTTTTCAAGGTTATCACACACAAAATATCACTAAAATTATTTCTTGTATAACGCTATAAAAAGAACACATTTGGTTGTATATACCATAACAGCTTACATACTATACATTTTAATAAACACATGGGCCCAAAAAACATCACATGAAATACAATAAAAGGTAAAAATATTCAGACTACATCATAAAATACTGGATACAATTTATGTTAAATGACTTCAAATGTTTGGCTTCGGCTTCACTTCTACCTTCTCAATTTATTTAAATCCTTTCAAACATTTGGCTTCGGCTTCAATTTTACCTTCTCATATCAGTTCTCTGATTTGTATTATTATTTACTTTCTGTTTATGGCTTCTTTAATGCAAATTGTATGGAACTTCTCTTTTAACTAAATTCGCTTTTCTGGGTTTTCTTTTGGGTAATCATGCTCGTGTGTTTGAGGTACCTATTTGTTTGAATGGCGTAACATTAACTCCATAATTTCGAGATGCTTTGTAACTTCTAATCTTAAGCAGGTAGGGGGTGTGTAAGTGTTTGTGTAAAAAAAAAAATGGTTAGCTTTCTCCCTACTGTGCGCCTTGACAAATAAGGAGGAGGAGCTGTGGCCGTGTAGTGGACCAACTTATTCTTCCAACAGGATATGACAGTCCAAAAAATGGCATCTTGTGAAGGACAAGATGCGAAAAAGGAATGGGGACATTCGTCATACCTGTGAAAGTTTTTTCAAAAAAGGAAAAAGGGGGTTTTAAGGAGTGGCCATCCCAAAATGTCTTTCGTCATTGTCGGGGTTCTCTACATCTTTTTTGTTTCTCAGCACCCTTGTTAGTAAAATCAAAACGCAATCTATCAGGAGCAACTAAGGATCCCTTTTGATCACATTCTGAAGCGAGAGCTTTCCTCAGAGCAAAATTCAGAATATGTGTCCCTGTGTGATTATTCATCACCTGTTTTCTTCTTTCTTCATCAATCATTAGCTTCATTTTGTCTCCCACTTTAACAGTTCCACATAATGTTCCTATATGTACAGCATAGCCTCAGCATTGCTCACGTCTGAGAATTCTTCGTAAAACGTAACCTCTTCCAGTATTATCTGGTCTGCCACCATCAGCCAAGGCAACAGTTAAAGTACGAGCATGATCTGCCAACACTCTGTAAGCCATATCGATTCCTGTAACATCTTCGTTTCCTACTTTGCCTCCATAAGCAGGAGCCCCTGTAGCCGCCTGAATTGCATCAAATAAAGGAAGAAGCATATCTGTATCATAGTTGGAGGGTTTATTCTGTATCACAGACACCAGTCTTTCAAGACCTATTCCTGTGTCAACGTGTTTCTTAGATAGTGACCTTAAGCTGCTATCATTCTCCCGATTATATTGTATAAACACAAGGTTCCAGATTTCTAGAACATCTGCTATGTCAGCATTCACAAGATCTTTAGCGTCTCGCCCTGCGATCAAAATGTATCTCAGAGCAAGGTCCACATAGTCCTGTCTCACCCATTTCCCAAAAGTTATCTTTCATTCCTAATGGCAAAATTCTTTCATCAGGAAGTCCAACATCTTTCCAAATTTGTCTACATTCCTCATCAGGTTCCAAGCCTAAATCTACATTTCCCCCAAAGTATGTAACATACAGGCGATCACTTGGTAGTTTGTAAACTTCAGTCAATAATTCCCAAGCC
This sequence comes from Cheiracanthium punctorium, assembly GCA_038373885.1. Taxonomy (NCBI): domain Eukaryota; kingdom Metazoa; phylum Arthropoda; class Arachnida; order Araneae; family Cheiracanthiidae; genus Cheiracanthium; species Cheiracanthium punctorium. The sequence continues at coordinate 169,265 of JAWZYV010007958.1, read as the reverse complement.
CAGTGACAAATTTCTTTCTTAAAGAAATCTCCAAAAGACCAATTACCTAACATTTCAAAGTAAGTGTGATGATATACATCTTTACCAACATCATCTAAATCATTGTGTTTTCCACCGGCTCGTATGCACTTTTGTGTATTTACAACCCTTTTGTACTTAGCAGCATCACTACTAGGATCAACTGTACCCAGAAATATTGGTTTGAACTGGTTCATTCCAGCATTTGCAAAAAGCAACGTTGGATCATCGTGCGGAATAACAGGCTAGGAATGCACGTATTTATGCTCATATGATACAGGTATGTTTGTTCCTTTATTTGATGCAATTCAGGCGGCTACAGGGGCTCCTGCTTATGGAGTCAAAGTAGGAAACGAAGATGTTACAGGAATCGATATGGCTTACAGAGTGTTGGCAGATCATGCTCGTACTTTAACTGTTGCCTTGGCTGATGGTGGCAGACCAGATAATACTGGAAGAGGTTACGTTTTACGAAGAATTCTCAGACGTGCTGTTAGTTATACAACTGAAAAGCTTGGTGTAAAGCAAGGAATGTTTGCTAGTTTAGTTCCTGTTGTTATATCTATTCTGGTTGATATATTTCCTGAGCTTAAAAAAGATCCTCAAACAACTATGGATATAATAAACGATGAAGAAGCACAATTTTTAAAAACATTAAATAGAGGAATGTTACTCCTTCAAAGAGCTGTTAAGAAACTTGAATCAGATGTGCTGCCAGGGGACATTGCTTGGAGGCTGTATGACACTTATGGTTTTCCAGTTGACTTAACTCAGTTAATGGTAGAAGAAAAAGGATTGAAAATTGATATGCCTGGCTATGAAGAAGCCAAGAAACAAGCACAACTTATTTCACAAGCTAAAACAGAAGGGGCTGCTGATGAAATCAAACTTGATGTTCACGCCATATAAGAACTTCAGTCTAAAGGTGTTCCAGCTACTAATGACTTGCCAAAATACTCATACCGTTCTGTCAGCGATGATCCAGATTTCAAATATGAATTCGATCCCTGTTCTGGCACAATTCTTGCCCTACGTGTTAAAAAACAGTTCACAGATCAGGTTGAAAATGGTCAAGAATGTGGTATCATTTTAGACCAGACATCATTTTATGCTGAATCTGGTGGTCAGATATATGATGTTGGCTTCATGGTGAAAGAGGATGATGAGGATACAGAATTTGCTGTAAAAGAAGTTCAGTTGCAAGGAGGCTATGCTGTACATATAGGAACATTATGTGGAACTGTTAAAGTGGGAGACAAAATGAAGCTAATGATTGATGAAGAAAGAAGAAAACAGGTGATGAATAATCACACAGGGACACATATTCTGAATTTTGCTCTGAGGAAAGCTCTCGCTTCAGAATGTGATCAAAAGGGATCCTTAGTTGCTCCTGATAGATTGCGTTTTGATTTTACTAACAAGGGTGCTGAGAAACAAAAAAGATGTAGAGAACCCCGACAATGACGAAAGACATTTTGGGATGGCCACTCCTTAAAACCCCCTTTTTCCTTTTTTGAAAAAACTTCCACAGGTATGACGAATGTCCCCCTTCCTTTTTCGCATCTTGTCCTTCACAAGATGCCATTTTTTGGACTGTCATATCCTGTTGGAAGAATAAGTTGGTCCACTACACGGCCACAGCTCCTCCTCCTTATTTGTCAAGGCGCACAGTAGGGAGAAAGCTAACCATTTTTTTTTACACAAACACTTACACACCCCCTACCTGCTTAAGATTTGAAGTTACAAAGCATCTCGAAATTATGGAGTTAGGGTTACACCATTCAAACAAATAGGTCAGTGCCGGATTAAGACAGCGCGGGGCCCGTAGCGAATGTTACCAAGGGGCCCCATGTTCAGTGACGCACCCATATTTTTTTTTTGTTTGTTTGTTTGAAGGGGAGGAGTTCATACTCACATTATAGTAGTATGGATAAATTAACCGAAAAAATAAATAGTGCTAATTATATTATAATTTATTTTTAGAATGAATTAATTAGTTAATGAGATTACTAATGCTCATTAGATGTAAATAAAACTAAAACTTCCTAAGCGTTAGATCTGGGAGGGGTTTATCCCAACCCTTCCTCCCACATGGGTGCGCAAATGTCTAGGTTTTGTGCGATAATAAAATGAAACACAACTTTTGCGAGCTTTTCTTGATTTAATATGAGCAAATTTGAGCTAACACTAGACAAATCAATTTCTCCAAGTAAATTGGTATGCGGAAAATATGCCCCTCAAAATATAAAGTTCTGTCTTTGGGGGGGGGGGGGAGTGGCGATTCAAGGCGGAGGGCTAAATAGATAGAGAGACTGACGATGTTTAAAGGTATTTATGCCTACCACTCAAGTTTTTTTTTTTATGTTACTGTTCATGGGTACCGAGTCTCTAATACCCCCACTTTACCCTCTCCCATATCCAAACATATAACTTGACAAGATTACATACATACAATAATAATAATTTCTATAAAAATTTTAGAACCTTCGAAAACAAAATGTACTTTAAACTATGAGTTTAAATACAGTTTTTCCCCCTCTAAAAATACGTACTTGTAAAATTATTCCATTATTTGGAAGGTCTTTACTAGTACTAGTTTGCCTATTTTCAACTTCATGTATTTAATGGATTACTTCATAAGAAAGCAAATTGCGGATAGGCAGATCTAGTGCAATTATAGTTTCGCTTTTCAAAATACACCGCATGAACGTAGAGAGGGGGATTGTTACTTCCACATACAGTTTGGAGCACTTCTAAAGACCATTTCGTTCAAGTTCTACAAGCATGCGTGCATTACTTTCCAGCCTACCTTGGTAAAAATGGTATAAAATATTTTGTTTTAAAAAATCTCAATAAGAGGATTCTATCTTTTCTAACTAGAATAATCGATATAATAAATAATAAAAAATTCGGATGAAACATTCATTATCGTATTACTTTCAAATGTTTTTGCAGGATATAATAATCTTAAATGTGATCAAGTATTTTGTGAGTTTCTTTGTGGAGCAAAAGTATCAGAAAACACCCTTTGTTTCAGTTTTCCTGGAGTTATGGCTTCCCGGATAGCCTGATCATCTTGTCTTTGTGCAAAGATCCTCCCCGTTCTAATTATTTTATCCGAATGAACTTACTGTCATTTGCGACTCTGACCTGGGATTTCGACAGGCCCAAATCTATTTTTTAACACGTTTTTATTAGCTTCACCTGTATGTATGTTTGTATGCTTGTAAGTTTGTAACCGACTCCTTTGAACTCGATTTTGACCCACTTTAAACGGTCAGATTTAATTTAAACGTTGTAGATATATCAAGGATCGATGACAATACGATAATTTGATAAGTTTATCCCATTATCCTGATTTTAACACGCTTTTATTTATTAGCTTCACATGTATGTTTGTAACCGACTCCTTTGAACTCAAATTTGGCACACTTTAAACGGTCAGATTTAATTTAAACTTTGTACATTTATGAAGAACCGGTGACAATACAATAATTTTATAAGTTTATCTCATTATCCTGATCAGGATCGCCAGGATTAAATAATTTCCTCATTTCTTATCCTGATTGGAAGTAGAACACTTCCAAAGATTACAATCTTAAGAAAACCTTTTTTACTGTGGTCGTTATCGTATAGTGGTTAGTACATTGCGTTGTGGCCTCAATAACCCAGGTTCGAATCCTGGGCACGGCAATATTTTTCTTTTTTTTTTTTTACAAAATATGGTGATCCATCACATTATGAAAGAGTTGAGTACAAGAACATGTTAAGGCCAGTCTTTTTAACACGCTTTTATTTGTTGATTAGAGACCTATTTTTCCTTTTTAGTGAAAAAGGTAGCATTTAACTGCAGGTTGATTAATACTTTGGTGCACAGCAGGGGCGTAGCAAGAGGAGGGGGGGGCTCAGGGTGCTGTCCCCCCCGCAATGGGACCCTTTACTTAACTTACAATTTGATATTTAGCTTACAATTGAACTTAAGCTTTAAATTTGATACCCAGCCCACCCCGAAATAAAATCCTGGCTACGCCACTGGTGCACAGTGAAAATAAATTATCTCACAGTTTGTACTTTCCAACTTAGTATTCCTTAGTGTCTTATGAGATATATCGAAAATTAAAAATAAATTTTAAATACACACAGTTTAACAAAAACTAAAAAACACGCTTTTATAGCAACTCGAACTAAAAAGTGAAGAATAAAAATATAGTTTAAAAAACCAAAAAACACGCTTTAGTGATAAATTGAACAAACTAAAAAGCGAAAAATAATTCTTAATATCGAAATAAATTAATGAACGAAAAATAGTATTATTGTGAAAAAAGCGTGGGGTGCTCCATATATCAGTTCTTGAGAATATTCAATCGGTACGATTAGTACAAAAATGGTACAAAAATATAGCGCAAAGCGCCCCACGCTTTTTTCACAATAATACTATTTTTCGTTCATTAATTTATTTCTATATTAAGAATTATTTTTCACTTTTTAGTTTGTTCAATTTATCACTAAAGCGTGATTTTTGGTTTTTTAAAGTATATTTTTATTTATATTTAACGCTCTTAATTTCCGTGATAACTATTATGATTTATCAAAACTGCTGATTCTCGAAAAAATGGCGTACATTCTATATCTAATTATTGTTTGAAATAGTAATTCGACTGTGTTCAAACACTGTAAAATGTAAATAAATAAATACATAAAAATAAAGCAAGTCAAACACCGAAAGCTTTCTAAAGATGGATTACTCCCTATTTTATACACCTTCGAATTTCGCCAAAGCCACCCCGTTTACTCTGAGACAAAATACTTTTGGGACAGCCCAACATCCCATTCAATACCATTCTCATATTTGTAAAACAAAATAAGTTTATATCCAATATTTACATAAAATTATTGTTTCGAGGGGGAATGTCTTTTTTATGGGTCGTGTTTTTCCTACATTCCTATGGACCCCAGCTCTCGTGGAAATGCAGAAGCTCAACTCGCTTTCCAGAGAAAATCTTCAGAAATAACCACTAATAGTTCCTGCATATTGAGTCATTTTGAAAAGTTTTATTACAACTTCATCCAAAAACTCATTCGATTTGTTACAGCAAAGCTCCTGAAATGATCGAGGCCGATAGGCTACTCAGCCTAATGAATAATCCGGCCTACTGACGCATTAATGCAATTTTGTTTGTAGAGGCGGTTAGGGGGAAGATTCACATACACATCCATTTTATGGAAGTAAAATCGATTTGTGTACATTAATTTCATTTTTTTCGGGAGGGGTGTTCGCTCCCTTACCATTAACACGTCCTTGAACCTGCCCTGACTCTATTCTTTCATTTTGGCACTTAGTTTTCTTTCTATATTTGTTTATTTCTGGATTCATTCAACAAATAAAGACAAACTTGTAACATATTGGTAAAGAATGCATTTTTAAAAGGCCATGCATAGGTGGGTAGTCCTATATATAGTAAGGGTCTGGAGACCTCCTCCGCCGAGTTGCGCTTTTTCTCAACAAAAAGATAAAAACCTACTCGATTTTAATAGCACTGTAGTACTAATGACGAAGTGGTTCTTTTTTTCAAATTCTGCCTCTCTCGCTGTTTTTACCCTCTCTGAATTTTTTTCTGGGTACTGCATTTTTTGTTCCTGTGTATGTTAAAAATACTCTCTGTGTCTCTTGTTGCTGTCTTTGAATACTCATTCAATTTAGGTTAGATAATCAGTTGACTAAATAATGCAGGTATGCGACAGCCACACTAAATTTATATACATTCTTTCAATGACTTATATACAATTGATTTACAGTTCCATAACAGAGCTTCAAAATTTGTCTTATCCAAAACAAACAAACAAACAAAAAAATTAATAAAATTTTAAAAAAATTCTGAAATTCTTCCAGATTTTATTTACGCACTCGGCTGGAAAAATTTCAGTTTTTTTTTTTTTTTTTTTTTTTTTTTTAAATCTATTCAATCAATTCTGCCATATACAGGAAAATGATAACTGTAAGTTGCTTATATAGACTCCTGTTCGCATAATTTTGTTGCTGAAACTTGTATCCATTGTTGTTTCGCCTCTAGTTGTGAAATGTTTTAGATGAGTACGCATTGGAAAATCTGAAGTATCTATTTAAGTTATGAAATCAGATCCTTGATCGGAATTTAGTTCTATGTTAAAATCTCTTACTTAAACAGTCTTACAATCATCCCCTTCATCAACGTTTCGAATAGAGCGTCTAATTTATCTTCATAAGAAATTCGAGGACTAGCGTATGTAACTGCAAATCTCACTTTATCTTAAATATACGCACTGACCATTTGAACACCTTTAGATCTGGTTCGTGTAGGCGCGGGTAAAGTGTTTCATATTCTTTTTATAAAGTGATTTTTATAAAGTTTTCCTCTATAAAAATCATAACTCCAGATGGCTCTCTGTTTTGGAAACCACTGTCTATTCGTTCGTCCAAAGGGAATCCTGGTATTTGAAAATCATCTGAAGGGATAGTCCATGTTTCCCTTAGCAATATCAAATCACTCTGCAGAAAACATCAATAAAACGGAAAAGTTACCACGGCAAGTCGCGTAGACGAAAATCCCGTGGTTGAAAGAAATAGCACCCGAGTGCTAAAAAAGAAAGAAAGAAAGAAAAGAAAAGAAAGAATCGGGATATTTATCTTTTGCTTCAAAAAAGCTAGATTTTAGGGGGGAGGACAAAAACATTCAAACTACAAGCGCGGGGCCCGTAGCATTTGTTACTTCTGCTGTATTGTTAATCCGGCACTGAAATAGGTACCTCAAACATACGAGCATGATTACCCAAAAGAAAACCCAGAAAAGCGAACTTAGTTAAAAGAGAAGTTCCATACAATTTGCATTAAAGAAGCCATAAACAGAAAGTAAATAATAATACAAATCAGAGAACTGATATGAGAAGGTAAAATTGAAGCCGAAGCCAAATGTTTGAAAGGTTTTAAATAAATTGAGAAGGTAGAAGTGAAGCCAAGCCAAACATTTGAAGTCATTTAACATAAATTGTATCCATTATTTTATGATGTAGTCTGAATATTTTTACCTTTTATTGTATTTCATGTGATGTTTTTTGGGCCCATGTGTTTATTAAAATGTATAGTATGTAAGCTGTTATGGTATATACAACCAAATGTGTTCTTTTTATAGCGTTATACAAGAAATAATTTTAGTGATATTTTGTGTGTGATAACTTTGAAAAAACTCTGACATTTTTGGAACTTTAACAACAGCATCTGCACAAATTGACTGTTGTCTTTGAAGTCCATTGTTGTGGAAGAACTTTAAAATCTTTGTGAACATATATTATTTTTTTCAGCTACCTTATTTTTTGGTACTTACAATAATTAGTCCAGATAATTTCTAATGTATATTTAATTTTGATTGAAAGTTATTACATCGTGCGACATGACCTAAATTTCTTTTACTCTAAAAAAAAAAATTAAAAAAATCAGGCTTTTTCAAAATTTTTCTCGCTCTTCTGAGTGTCTGCCCTCCAATGAAAGCATTGGTGATCAGCCTCTTCTCGGACGGGGGGGATATTCTGTAACATTAGGCGTTACGGGAGTTGTGTCGTGGAACCGGTGGTAAGGCGAGGGTGAGGCATGGCTGTTGAGGTCTCCTGGATGGCTCGGGACTCTGAGCCGCTATTGCGGGAGTGCTGTGTAGTCGTGAACCAGAGGGAGAGGCATTCGTGGCGCATTCTCGGCGTGGAGTACTAGGCGAGGCGTTGACGGGAAGAGCAGGCGATGCGGCGCGATTGGGTAGAGACTCTGGCTTAGAGCCGACCCCGGCCGCCCGCTGTTTGTAGTCGTAGTCGGGCCAAGGATGGAAGAAATAAGACGGACTCCAACTGCGATTACATAATTTTATTGGACGACTAAGTAGATCTTTCTTAGGCAGCTGTGTCACGCGAAAAGTCCGCTCCTAATCCGCTGCAGGTCCTTATAAAAGCTTTGAACGTCATGTCACATGACCCCAAACGCGTTGCAACCATTGGCCAAAAGCTAAAACTGGGCAGCTGTTTTCCCAGGGTTTGTTATGACTTTCAAGACGCAAATGTGGCTGGCTGCCGGGACCGTCTACAAAGTTACAAAGGAATTGTAGGGGACCGTGTATTAATTGCAGTTTTTGAACGCGAATTTCTTTGTTCCAACTGGATTAAACTACGTAGTTCCAGAAATATGGGATTTTCATAGGCTTTTGGCTTGTAATGTTACATATATATATATAAGTTTTTAAATTTATCATTTTATTCAATCCTTCTTACATGAAGCTAAATTAAGCATGTTTATTTCTTAACTACAAAATCATTAAAATATGTTACTATTTTGGGAACTAAAATTGAGAAAATCGCTACTAAACTGGTGACTTTTTTTAAGTCGTCAATGTTACTAATGATACTTATTTTAGCTTATAAAAGTACTTTCCTCCATAAAATTTGAATCATGTAGTATACAACAGGTATAGATACAGAAAACTTCTTTTCAGAATAGCTAACATTAAAAAAATAATTTGATCTAAACAAAATGTACAATAAAGCAAAATGTTACCCTAAAGTTATGTGTGTTACCATCGTACATTTATTTATTATTATCACCTGTATTATTTATTATTACTTCCTGTAGTTATTTATTATTACTTCCTGTAAGATTTTGTTTAGTCCATACACACACATATATATATCAACCACAAAGTATTATAACTCATTTATAAAATCTCTAACTCTTAGATATTGAAATTAAACTGTTCATAGATGATTTTATGTTGGTTCTGAAATGTGTTACCGCCTCTCTCATAAAAAAATCTTTTGCGACTACAAATTTGTAAGAAAATTGCAGTTTATGAAAACTGCACACAATTCACTAATTATAGGCGCACATAATTTGCAAACGATTGCCCAACGGATTTTGCTGTTTATCTTTCATTTATGTTGTTTTTTATCTTTCAAAATTTTACCCTTAAGGAATGCTTTTTTTTCGGGGTGGGGGTGGGGGTTGATGAATAAGCCCCCTACCCCGAATCCGTCACTGGCTCGTATTTTAATTATGGCAGCATTACTGTAAATGGGCACTAATCCTACCGTGCCATTATATTGTAGTCACTGTTAAGGTGCCAGGCCAGTGACTTTATTTTTAATAATAGCCGGAACCCTGCCGTTTCATTTTGGGCACTATAATCTTAATGGGCAAGTGCCTTTATTGTGAGTAACGGCCGGCACATGCAGTATGCCAGCAGAGTGCCGTTGCCTTCCCGGGCTTCTGGCAAGGTACTTCTCGGGCGACCACTTTTGGTACGATTCACTTACTTTTTGCAGTGCCGGGCCGGTGCTGGACGTAAAGGCAGAAAGGCACGGGCAAGGTACTCCGTCAGCAGATGTGTGTTTGCTGGGTTTTTGATAACATTATACATTTTTATTGAATTTCGATTTTAATTTCATTTATTAGCATTTAATTTTGTTAGCAAAATAAAACTACCTATTATTTACCGCTGCGGTAAACATGAAGTACGGTAATGCCGCTCACTATGTTTCCTTATTCTTAATTCTTTATTAAAAATGTTATTTAAAAAAAAGTCCCTGAAAATATTCCTATTGTTCAAAAACCTAAATTTTATATTTCACAAGACAAAATGTATTAAACAGTCAATATTTAATTTATAGTATTTTTAACCCTAGAAATGATACAAATATGATGTACTGTAAAAGTAATCTAGAGCATTAGTATCCCAGCAAACACACACCTGCTGGTAGAGTACCTTACCAGTGCCGTTCTGCCCTTACGTCCAGCACCGGCACAGCACTGCAAAAAGTAACTGTATCGTACCAAAGGGGGTCGCCCGAGAAGTACCTTGCTAGAAGCCCTGGAAGGCAACGGCACTGTGATGGAACTATGGCACGAGTCGGCCATCATTTACAATAAAGTCACTGGACATTAAGTTAAGAATACCTGAAATGAAACGGCAGGGTGAGGGCAATTAGTGAAAATAAAGGTACTGGCCTGGTATCTTAACAGTGGCTGTAATATAATGGCACGGTGCCGGATTAGTGCCTATTTGCAATAATTCTGCCATAATTAAAATACGATCCAGTGGCGGATTCGGGGTAGGGGTTAGGGAGCTTATTCATCGCCCCCCCCCCCAAAAAAAAGACACTGCTTAAGGGTAAAATTTTTAGAATATGATTGACAGCATAAATGAATGATAACAAAACAACAGCCAAGTCCGTTAGTCCATCGTTTGCAAATTATGTTCGCCCATCATAAGGAATTGTGTGCAGTTTTCATAAACTGCAGTAGTATAGATATGCAGTGCTCTAGGATCAATGTCGTGCTTTGGTGTATGCCGAGCTATAGAAACAGGAAATGACCAACAAACCTTGACACACCCAAGTTCAAGGCCAAGGTCAAGGTCATTTATATGAAATTGAAAGTTTTTAAAAAAATCAGAAGAAATAAAATTCATTGACCTCTTATCAAGGTTGTCTCCAAGAACTTGAATAGAAAAAAGAAAAAATATGTTTTCTGTGCGGAGGCGAGGAGTACGAAGGCTATCGAAGGACAAAATAAATGGTCTTTGACAAGAGTGTTCTTAAAAATATAGTAAGTGTGGAGGTTGTTTTGAGGTCAAATGTAGGTAGACCAAACGCAGGAAGCCTGTGTGTACGTGTATATGGAACAAGTGAAAGAACAGTAATGAAAGTGAGAGCGTGTAGGTATGCGTTTCTCTTGAAGGTCGAGTGTAGGAAGTAATAAATTTGAAATAATTGTGGGAAGTATATGGAAAAAAGCAGTGTTGTAGTCCTTAGAAAAAAAGTGGGGGGACGCTCATTTTTGACGAAATTGAACCTAAACATATCGGATCCATTAATTGTAATTATTCTTTAAGCAACCAATAAAACTAATTTAACCATCATTTGTTTATTAATTAATTAAAATGAACTCATTGTTAAATTATTGATTACTTGTTAATAGTCTAAACTAAGTCTTTTTGATCAACCGTCTAAGTTACTTAATTTGTTGTTGCGAACATGTAATCGGATTTGTGTGCTTGGCTCAAAGTACTCTTGTAAATCCTCGTCAGAAGAACAGTACAAGGGGGGCGGGGTGCCCCCGTTGGGGGTCTTTCTAAGGAGTTCTAACCCGTATTCACGCTAAGTTTCGGAGAAAACTACGGGAAACTCCGAATTGTTACGTACGCGCGATGGGAGATACTTAATTTTTTCCATTTACATTTGTCAACAAGCCCCTGTTGTTGTTGCTATTGTGAACATGTATAGCGGACTTGTGTGCTTCGCCCGAAGCCCGCTTATAAATCCTCGCCAGAAAGACAACACAAGAAGGGGTGCCCTCCGTGGGGGTCTTTCTAAGGGGTCCTAACCCGTATTTACGCAAAGTTTCGGATCGGAGAGAACCACGGAAAACTCCGAACGGTTAAGTCGACGGACGCGCAATGGGACCTGAGCCCGGGGCCTTCACACTTCGCCCGTCTACCATTTCCAGTGACATAACCACTGTGCCATGGTGAGACAGCAATCCAATGTCAAAGTGACAGATTTTCTTTTGGATTGGTACGTGATTATTCGCTACCCCGATTTTTGTCACTTTTTCGGCCATTCGGAAAGACATTTTTTACCAAGAGTGCGTTCGGAAAGATTATAATCTGTTCTATTCTTATGGATAAGTTTTCACTACTGAAGTGTTTAAGAAACAATTACAATCCCATTTTTAAAGTCGATTCAAACAGTCAAAAGTTTCCTTTTGATTTTTATACCGATGTACTTCCTCTCGCGCGAAGAAAACGAAAATTTTAAGTTCTTCACAGAATTATAAAAAAGAAACAACCTTGTAAATGAGCGTCCCCCCTGAGAATAAAAAGTGGGGGGACGTATGGGCTGAAGTGAAAAAGTAGGGGGACGGCGTCCCCCCGCGTCCCCCTTCGACTACACCACTGGAAAAAAGTGAAAGGGATGATAGCAAAAGTGAGGTAGTGTAGGTGATCCAAGAGCTATGTATTTCTCTTGAAGGTCGAGTGTGGACCAAACATAGCTTTCTTAGTATATACACGTACACAATATATGTAAGAAATAAAATAGATAGTAAATTTGAGATGATAAAGTACGTCATATATTGTGGGAAGTGAGACACGCATTTCAACAATCATGGCTGTGTATCCGTTTTTCATATAAAATTATCTCAGGGAGGGGTTCTGAAACTCGAGGCTATGAGAAAACTGTGGGCAGTATAAAGTGGGCAGCCAGACTTTATTCATCCATGCCCTTAAAAACACGAGAAAAAAAAAATAAAAATCATAGACTTTTTTTTTATTATATATAGAGAGAATGAATATCGACCAAGTCATATTTAGCTCCGTCTTCAAGAAAAGTTTCTGAATCCCTTAGGATCCATCACTTCCCATTTTTTTGGATTTTTTTACTCCCAACTCTGGCCAAAGGAATCAACATGTGCGCTATGTATGCCGATAATGGTGAGTGTTATTTGTTTTCATTACCTTTTTTTTTTGTTAAAAAAATTATTTTTTTCCCTCCGCTACTTATACTTTTTAGAAAAAAGAATACAATAGAAATTAGTTTTCTTATGGCTTTATTTTTTTAATTGTTAGAAACATCTTCACATTACAATCGTAGAAACAATCTCTTGCCGAATCATGGAGGTGAGGATGAAGAAGAAGTAACAATCATAAATGACACTCCAGAAGCATCGCACTCAAGAACAAAAAGTGATCATCCTGATCCCCCTGCAAAAAAACCCAAACGTCGATATACTATAAATCTCGCGCCGAAAGAGCTGCTTACGAAAGATAAAATATTGGGACCGATCTCTATTTATATGGGAGCTGGTATAGAAGTAGATCTGAAAGAATTCCGGAAGGAATTTTATCTAGGCTTCCAAAAGCGAGATCAAGCGAGCGACGACATAAAAAATCGCTTCAATGTGCCTCTGGCAAAATCCACTTGCTTAAAGGGATTGGGAGGCGCAAAGCGAAGTTTTTTTTTTTATCTCTTCATATCACTTCAGAAGGGTACCAAGAGGCGAAGTGGGCGGGGTAATTTTTGACAGCTCACCTGCCCCTTCTCCTGAACTTGTCGGAAGCCCCTTTTTGAAAGCAATTAAACTACCCAATCGCTTTGGGAGCAAGGGGCCGAATAGTCGGAATAGTGTAAGTGTTTAGAAGAAGGAAACCACAGACAACTTCCTTCAAATCACTGTGCTTATTTTCATTTTCAATAGTCTGCATCTTGGTTCAAATAAAATAAAATAAAATAAATAAAGAAATTATGAATGACTATCTGCATGCCCGTTCTCCGCACTGTAGGAAACGAAAATGTTTCTTACATGGCATAAAAAAGTATTTTAGTGTCGTTCGCAATCAATAAAGTAAAAGAAAAAAAAAAAGAAAGAAAGAAAACCTTGACGGTTTGCAAAAAAAAAAACTTTCAAGGTATCCTTTTCCCACATCATATTAATTTTTCGGTTAAAGTTAAAAGCATTTTAATACATTAGACAATACCGGATGTGGAGAACCTTTTTATTTTATAGTTATTTTGGTCATTTTACTCTCACTTCCAACAGCGCTTATTAAAGTTAATTTTGAGATGCGGGGTTATTTCTTGCTAATAGGTATTTCAAACATTTTTCAGAACTATTTGGTAATAACGTAACTTTTGTGAAGGGATTGTTAAGTGGCTAGAATTTAACCAAAAAAAGGTATACCTAATATATAATATACCGTCAAAAGTCGTCAAAGCTTGGTGAGATTATCCGCAATTTTTGGGAATAAATACGCCGACTGTCATCCGAGTGAAAGCGAATACTATGTATTATGTAATTACTATTTTCCACCTTGTGGCGACTTTTGAAATTCCCACGATTAAAAAAAATGCGTTTCCTTTCGTTATAATGGCTGCTTGAAAAATCCCAGAGCTCAAAAATTTCACAAAGGAGCTCGTGCATCAAACAAAGTACTTTGAATTTAGTAAATCTTCACGTCAAAGCTTTTTAATCTAATTGGATTTCTAACTCACTTTTATACTCATGACGTCAAAATGGCGTCATTCTCGGTTGCGATGGTGTAATTCTCAAAACTTATTAAACTCATTAGGATTTCTAATGCATTTTTAAACACGTGACATTAAAATAACGTTCATTTTAAACCCAAAATCCGTTATGTCATTCTTGTACTACCTCAAAGCGCGTGGCCAAAATTATCTTCATCAATTTAATAAGTCTAGAGTCTTTTCTTTCGTAACTGAAACAAATATGAGTTGCTTTAAACCTAAATTTTCATTTTTATTATTTTTTTTATTATTTTATTATTATTACACCTATAAAAATAATTTATTCAATTTTTAATCATTCACTTGTCTTTGTAAATCCAATAGTACAAATAATTAAAATATAGATAATGCATGAAATTATTAATAACACTTCTGTTCAAAATAACCATATAATGCTATAAATATCTATTCCAGTTATTCAATATATATTCCACTACAAATTCCAGTTATTTTAAAATTTTTTGAAAAGGGACAACAATAGCTAAAATTTTTTTCAGGATTATCTGCAGCCATTATAAGTATTCTTCTGTTGATTTTAACAATCAGCTGGTCACCTATATAAGTGGCAATATTGAAACAGCCTGAAATGAGATAAGAACCTCAAGCCCATTTTTCTCCCCCTTTCCAGCTCAGAAAGAAAACCACAAAGGAAGAAAGAAAAAGAATATGTTCTGACAATAAATTTCTAACTTTTCTTCAAATTAAGCTCTCTTTTTAAAATTCAGACTCTGAATCAATTTTTGCATTTAAAAGTGATCCCCAAAATTTCAAATAAATCGGTCCATTAATAAAAAAATTATAGATGAATGAATTTTTACACAGTTGCACACAACAGCTTTAAGATAAATTGACCCGTCCTCCAACGAACCCCCAACGGGGAACGGATCCCAAACTACTTCCTGCACATCAATCAGCATCCATCATTTCCCCCCCCCCCTGCTCAGAGATTTCATGTAAAAGAGTTTATTTGTGAATTTAATAATGCCCGCACTTCACGGGTATAAAAAATATACAAAACTAATTTTAAACATATCTGTAAAAAAGTTTAAACATTTTTCTATCTATGAACAT
This sequence comes from Cheiracanthium punctorium, assembly GCA_038373885.1. Classification (NCBI taxonomy): domain Eukaryota; kingdom Metazoa; phylum Arthropoda; class Arachnida; order Araneae; family Cheiracanthiidae; genus Cheiracanthium; species Cheiracanthium punctorium. The sequence goes on along the minus strand of JAWZYV010007958.1, from coordinate 154,085 downwards.
TTTCTTTTAACGAATATATTGGATTTCCAATGTAGTTTTGACGGATTATATCTGCGAGTGAATGAAATTTTAAACTTTCAACTGAATTCTAACCACGCTATCAAACAAAAATGCACAAAATAAAAGTGTTCCTATTTAGGCAATTGTCTGCTGTACAACCTATGGTATTTTTTTCATTAAAATATTTGAAATTATACCACTAGGGAACGGGCAAAATTTCCCCGTAGGTTAACATGGGAATGGAGATTTCCAAGATGGCAGCCGTCCAACGCCCTTAAGAGAACATTGGATCTGATAGAAGAACATGTTAAAAATTTTTCATCCCCCTAGACTCATCCCCCATCAACTGAACTGATATGAAGGTAAATATACCAGCATGTGTCGCATTTTCCCCTTAAAGCTTCTGTGGCGTTTAAATAAATTAAAATGACAAAAGCTTCTTATCAGTCAGGGTGAGGGGATTAAATTTTTTTTTTGCAAGTGTTTTTATAAAAGGTATTTTTTAATGTTATTTATAAAAAAGTATTTCCCCCCATTTTTATTATTATCCGAGCAGATATATGTATGCACGCACACACGTTTTAGCTTTATATTCCCATAATTCATTTAAAAAAATACAATAGAAATTAGTTTTCTTATCGCTTTATTTTTTTTAAATCACGTTACAATCGTAGAGTCAATCTCTTGTCGAATCATGGAGCTGAGGATGAAGAGGTTTCTATCATTCTATCATAAATGACACCTTCAGAAGGATCACACTCAAGAACAAAAAAAAAAGATCATCCTGATCCCCCAGCAAAAAAAAAAAAAAAAAGAAAAAAAACAAGCGACGATACACAATAAATCTCGCGCATAAATATTTGAACCGATCTCCATTTATATGGGAGCTGGAATTCCGGAAGGAAAATTTTACACTGGCTTTCAAAAGCAAGACCAAACGAGCGAGGACATTAAAAAAAAATAGCTTCAATGTGCCTCTGGCATAATTCCACTTGCTTAAAAAAGCGCTGGGGGTCTGACAGAAGAGCATGTTAAAAAATTTTCACCCTACTAGACTCCTCCCATCAACTGTGTGTGAACTGATACGTAGATAAATATACCATCTTGTGTCGCATTTTTCTTAAAGCTTCTGTGTCGTTTAAATAAACTAGAAGTGATAAAAACTTCTTATCAGTCAGGGGGAGAGGATTACTTGAGTTTAAAAATAATTATAATTTTTTTTTGCATTTGTAATATATAAAAAAAATTAAAATATATTTTCCTATTAAAGTAATATAGATTTTTTTTTTCAAAAAAAAAGTAAAAGAGATTTGACCAAGACCAAACTGAGCGGGGAAAAAAAGGATTGACACAGATGAAAAAGAAATCAGTAGCAAGTACTATTGATGTACTCTCCGTAGTCTTTTGTTGCTCATTTTTGCATTTGATTTTTGTCATTTTTCAAAAAATTTAATTAATTGCAATTAACGAAAATTATGTTAAATTTCCATTTAATGTCGACTGCGCATAGAGGTTTCTTACGAACCTACCGAGCAAACACACACCTGCTGGCAAAATACCTTACCATTGCCGTTAAACCGTTACGTACAGCACCGGCACGGCACTGCAAAAAGTAACTAAATCGTACCAAAAGTGGTCGCCTGAGAAGTATCTTGCCAGAAGCCCGGGAAGGCAACGGCATTGTGCTGGCACTATGGCAGATGCTTGCCATCATTTACAATAAAGGCACTAGATCATTAAGTTTAGAATACCTAAAATGAAACTGCGGGGTGCGGGCTATTATGAAAATAAAGGCACTCTCCTGGTATCTTAACAGTGGCTGTAATATTATGGTACGGTGACGGCTTAGTGCCTATTTGCAATAATGCTGCCATAATTAAAATATCAGCCAGTGGCGGATCCGGGGTAAGGGGATCAAAAATACAAAATCTATGAATCTTCACAAAAATACAGTCGCTTAAAGCTGCCCTTCATTGGCATTTTACTCTATATTTTAATCTGTTTTATCAATTATATTAATATAAAAGTGACTTTCATTAAGATTGGAATGAAAATTCGCAAAAATAAGTGTTAAAATTCACAAAATTAAGCAATTTTCGCAAAAATGGGACACTGGAAAAAATTTCTGGATCGACCCCTGGCTTGGAGTAACATTTTGAGATAAAAACAACATACATGAAAGATAAAACACAACAGAAAAATCCATTAGTACATCGTTGTCAAATTATGTCCGACCAACATTAGTGAATTGCGTGCAGTTTTCATAAATGAGTTATAATACTTCATGGTTTATATATGTTACGGTAAAAGTAATAATCTGGTGATTACATATAATAACCGGTAATTATGCATAATCACTAATAAATATGGTAAATGTGATACATTTTTGAAAATTTATCAAATTAACCGGTTTGTTTGCATAATTCCCAACTCGTAATGGTAAATGTGATAAATATCATGACTGATTGGACCAGTAGAATAGAATGCAGTTTTCTTTTTTTTTTATTGTAGTTACTACTGAGAAGCATATTTTTTCGTTGGACACTATGTCGTAAGAGACCACGAATTACAATATTTTATATTTAACAGCCAAAAAGCCATTAAATGGTTATTTTAAGTCACATACATTTATTTAGCCGGAAAGAAATTTTAATAAGGGACTGACAGGTGTTTGAAATGAAAAAAAAAACAATTTATATGAAATTGTACAAAACAGTTGCACATAAAAAAAAACAACTGAAGTTGCATATAAAAAACTAACTAAGCCAATATTCAAGAGGGAAAAAAAAACCATTTTTTCAGATAACGTTAAATGCTATTATTAAAAATTACTAAATATTTTAAGTTTACTTATTTAAGCATATTAGATTGTTATGACATTTAGAATTACAAATTTTGCTAGATTTTTTACATTTGCACTCATCAGACTCGCATTGTCCCTTACAAACACATGCTCATGTCCCTGACCTCCAGAAAGATATGTCTTTCTAACACATCGAAATGATATTGCTGGATTTGGAACATCGTCAACAGAAATAAGGTTTTCTTCTCAAATTGTGAATTGATTGCTGATAAACAACTGTGAAAGTCTTCCTTGTTTCGTTCCTAACTGATAAAACTCTTCATTTTGAACTTCTATTATCACCACTAATAAATTCCGAGGATCACTTGTTGCTCTGTCAACGTCTGGTATTCGTAGTTTCACTGTGTCACCTACCAGCATGAAATTTAACATTTGAAATTTTCAACATTCTCTTTGCTTGTAATTCTAAACCTTCTTTAGCATTCATTCTATGTTTTCTTACTTGATCTTGCTTGCATAAAATATCTGTCTGGATTAGAGCTACCGCTGTTTCATTCTCTTTCTGAGTCTTAAAATTAACTTCAGATTGAGGGTCATTTTGAGATAGATCGTTCTTGTCCATATTAGAAACATTTTCTATTTCGCTATTGATGTTTTCGGAAGCAATATTAACTGTCTCGATTAATGCCTGAAGCTCTTCTTCAGTTCTAAGATGTTCGATAGAGTCTTTCGGGAAAGATTACACAAAACGTAACCCTTTCGACCATTTACTGGTATGATTTCTTTCCAACCAAGAACTTATATTTTCAATTTCTGCTTTGCACGTTCAACCGAACCTTGGGTCTGGCTGTCCCTACGTTTTCCGTGCACAATTTTCAGATCCGGCCACATTTGCACAATCTTCTTCTATGCGATTTTATTACTAAAATCACGACCTTTGTCCCTTTGCAGTACACTGGGGGCTCCAAATATAGTAAAAATATCAATTAGGTGATATGCAACCTCTTCTGCACGTTTGCTTTTTAGGGTACGCTACTGTGCGAACTTCGTCAAGTGGTCTTGATATACAAATATAACCTTGGTCATTATCTGGTTGCGATTGCAGGTTAATTGGGTCCACCTGACATCTTGAGTCCATCTCTTGAAAGACCATTGGCCTAACAACAAGTCCTTTCTTAGGTACCTTGGTTTGTTTTTTCGACAAATTTCACACAAATTTAAGTAAATCATGATTTCTTTGGTAGTAATGTTTTTGTACTTTTTTGAAGCTTATTAAAATCCTGTTTCTACCACCGTGGCCTATTGATAAGTGTACCTCCTAAATTATGGCAAAAAGTTCTTAAAAGTACACGTAAAATCTAACATTGGAGCTGTCTTTTCTTACGGGAAAGATCAGTTTTTCAACATTGCCTACTTTCATTACATCGTATCTTTTTAGTCTTTAATAATCTTCCAGTTTTTTTCACTCCTTTTGTTTTTACTATTATTCAAATTTTTAACAAATCATTATATCTTTCTTTCGTCAGTAAACCACTGTGTTTGCTTTCTTAGTATCCATAATATTCACTAATTTGGAATTAAAACGCTCAAACATACCAGAAATTATTCAATATTTTATAAAATACGAAAGGGTAGTGTAAAAACGTCTAGATGCAAAGAAATGAGAACAGCTACTGAAATCACGCGGTTGACATGTGTTGATAGAAGGCAAGCAGTTGCGCAAACTGAACGAATTTTCGTAAAGTTAGGGACATTTATCACATTTACCATTACGAGTTGGGAATTATGCTAACAAAACGGTTAATTTGATAAATTTTCAAAAATTTATCATATTTACCGAATTTAGTGGTGATTATGCATAATTACCGGTTATTATACATAATCACCGGATTAATCACATTAACCGTAACATATATATATATATATATATTGTTACAAAATTCACTCAAGAGCGATACGATTGGGGTAAATAAACAGCAAGCTTTATTTTTCACGCTTCTATAGATTAATTAAAAATATATACAGCCTGCTCAACACCTCCAGAGCAGTACAGGAGAAGCCAATAAAAACAATTAGCTCAGGTACGAGTATAAACAAACAAGCGCAAGTATTAATTTTCGCTTGATCGCGAAAACGAAAGCAGCTCACTCAAACAGGTTCCGCTATGTCAGTGAACCTCCGACTGGAAAAGACAGAATGACTCCCCACTGCCCGCCCGCGCGCCTTTAATACCAAGGGGGAGGGGAGTGAAGAAACAGCCGCGCGCTCGCTCGACGTTTCTAGAGATTCCAGAAAATTCAATTGTGTTCTACGCTAATTTCCCGGATTTTACCGCATATTTTGACGAGCTGCTGGTATCCCCAGACAGCACATAAGCTTAAATCAAGCTTGACATTTCTTTGAATTTGACGTATTAATACAACCTTGACAGTTCAACTCATTTTAAGCTGGCAGCAAGCTTGCAGGAGTCAAGTTGAATTGTCAAGCTTAAATACAGCTTGATTTTTCCTTTCGAATGCGAGCGTTGATGACGCCATCTGCGAAAGAGAATGGACATTAATTGTCTTAGCGTTTCTCAAATTTGCTCAATAAAGAAAAGTTCGTAAAAGTTGTGTTTTATTTTATTATAACACAAAATCTGCACATTAGAACACGCAAGAGGAAGAAATGAATGGGATAATCCCCTCTGCAGTGTAACACGAGGGGAATTTCAGTTTTATTTATATCTAATTAACATTAGTAATTCCATTAACTAATTAATTAGCCCTAAAAATAAATTTTAACATAATTAACACAATTTAGTTAGTTAATATACTTCACTTTATGGGTGGTAGAATGAGGCGTAATCCAGCCTCCACAAAATAATTATTCAGTCATAAATGTACTTGACCGCAGAATTAAAAAAAAAAAGATTCTATATCTCCAAATATGGAAATATTTCAAAATAAAATACAATTATACTACGAAATTGATTTCAAAATCAGTCATTTGTCTCGATTTTGGCCAGCATTATTGCTCAACGATGAGTGTTGCGATATTGAAAGTTTTAAGACGTGTCCCGCTTTTAAGTTTATATTATGCTTATTTCCTTATTAGTAGAGTCTATAAATCACACATAGCATTATTTAAATTTTGATTCATCCCATGGAAAAATAAGAGAAACTTATCAGCATCTCCTATACTTATCGATCTGGCATGATAACAGTCACTTCAAACTTTAGTCATAGCTGCCCGAGGCATAATGGCCGAACGAGCACGCGGGCATTCCAGCCTAAAGTTCCCGGGATCGAACCCAGCCGCCGACGTTTGATGGAACAGATTTAAATAACTTGAAATTTCAGCATAGAGGGGGAAAATGCGCGGAAAAATAAAGTATGTGGGCGCGTCCGCCAGCGGGCGCCCCGTGCATTTAGAAATTTATTAAGCTTGCTATATCAAGCTTGATTCAAGCTTGCTAAGTCAAGCTTAATGTAACTGGGAAAGTGTAAACTAGAACACTTGATTCAAGCTTGCATTAAGCTTACACGCTTGAAATTTTCAAGCTTAATTCAAGTTTATTGACTTGATAAATCAAGCTTGCTGCAAGTTTGATGCAAGTTTGCTGTGCTGTCTGGGTCGTTAGCACCTTACCATGCAGCCAATACACCTGGCCCACCAAATTATTTAATTCTGATGAAATTGTGCCGTTAATTTATAATTTTCCATATGTTTCGCGATCCTGGCGAAAAGGGATACTTTTTTCATATATAATTAATGTTATTTACACTATTTACATCTTATTTAGATTATTTACAATAAATCTCTTAACATTGCCCCCTCCTTAAAGACTGCACGTCCCGGGCAGTGCAATCCTTAAGAAACGAGGAAGCTATTCACCACCGTAATAAGGCGCTAGACGATCGTAGTGCACCACTTTGGGCTTACTTGATGGAGTCTTCTGAATCCTAATCACGACGTCGTTTATATGTTTTACTACAGTATACGGCCCTTCGCAACATGTTTGAAGTTTCGGGGAGAGTCCTTTACGACGTTTAGGATTCCAGAACCATACTTGATAGCCTTCGGTGAATGTCCGCTGGGTTCCCTTGGCGTCATACCGGGTTTTCATTACTTTCCGTTGCGATGTCGATCCTCGCCCTAGCAAACCAGTGAACTTCTTCTAACCCCACCTGCAGGTCGTCCAGATACTGCTCTGGTGAAGAAGGCGCGTCCGGCGGTCGGCCAAAGAGCAGGTCGCAGGGTAGTCACAGCTCCCGTCCGAACACAATTTGTGCTGGAGTGTAGCCGGTACTTTCGTGAGTTGCGCTCCGGTACGCCAAAAGGCATAATGGTAATTTCTGATCCCTATCCTGCTGATTTCGGAATACAAACAACCCCACTAAAAATAATCTTAAGATTTTCTTTAAAAAAACTGCAGAAAATCTTAAGTTATTTGGCCCATTCAATTCTTAAGAAAATCTGCAGAATATATTCTGCAGATTTTCTTAAGAACTGAAAGGGCCAAATAACTTAAGAATTTCTCCAGTTTTTGTAGTAGCTGTATTATTCTGCAGATATTCTCAAGAATTTAATGGGCCAAATAAGATTTTCTACAGCATTATTATTATATATTATTTTATAAAGATTGTAGTTTTAAACTAAACAATTCAAATTTCAGGCAGTTCATTTTTTAAAATGTTGCATTTCACTTTAAATATTCAGATTTCTTAAAATATATTATCATACATTTTAATTTTACATTAGACTTGAAAACTGAAATATTCAATTTTGGTTATATCACTGGCGAGATAATCCCCCTTGTTAAATTTACTTTAGATTACTAATAGATATTTCATCATTGTAATTTTGATTCTTTTGTTTAATTGAAAAAAATTGCAGATATCAAAATTTCCATTAAAAACATAAGTGAGCTATTAAAATCAATTGCTCAAAATGTCAAAATATACCCAAGGTACACATTTTGTAATTTTAAAATAAATAAAGATAACAATTTGTGCTTATAATTATTTTAAGTATATAGAAAAGCTATCTAGTGAATGTACATATTTACGAGCATAACTGAGCAAATAAATAACCAAATATCTCTTACCTTATAGGCATACAACTATTTGGAAATATTTACTAAAATGTCATATTTAGCTTGTCTTTGATTTAAGGCAAGCTTTTTCTACAAAAATTTCAGGTATAACATGGGGGACGCATCTTGAAACCACTCTTGTAATGGGGGCCCCATTTTTACACAGATGCTGGGTCCATTCTTATATTTTATTCAAACATTTAGATGTTTTAAAACTTCCTATTTCACTCCTACACATTTATATATTTAAAAATCTATACTTTTATTTTAATATTATTCTTGAAACTTTAAATACTTAGTATGCCAGTGGACAGAACAACCCTTCTTTTTTTACTTTGAATCATAGGCGGCTGGTACGGGGTCGACCGCCCCCTCACTTCCAAATGTAAAGGGGCCTCGCCCCCCCAATTTTCAAAGTTCAAAAGTAACAATTCATCTAAAAATGATGGCAAGACACTCAATACGGAAACCGAGCAAGAGAAGGAGAGGGAAAGCGAACTTTCCCAGTGCAAGGTCTTTATATATATACAGTGAAACCCTGGTTTAACGTTAGACGTATTTACCGTTTTCCCGCCTATAACGTCATTTTCTATTGGTTCCAAGTATCTTCCTATACTTGTAATGTTAAATATCCCGTCAAGAACGTTAGATTTCCCGCATTTAACGGTTTTTCAGCGAGAGAAATTCGATGCATTTTCTCTAAAACAAGTCACAGTAATTGTGATAGGAAGAAAATAGATCTTGACAATAGCAGCAATGCGCATTCCTTTATCTCCTCCAACTGTCCGAGTGCCTTCATTCCCATAAAAACGGAGTGTAGCTTTCTAGGAATCCCCGCCCCCTTACAGGTGTGTTTCTTTAAAATTTTGTCATTGCTACCTTCCTGTATTCTGGAATAGATACAATAGACCGTCTTCGGATAGGGAGGTTACATGAGGAGAGGGCGGACAGGCCATTTTCTGCCGTTTCGATGGGAACCAACAGCTATGAGATTATCTTTGGGAGCTAAAGAGCTAAACTGACCACCCATGAATACAATTCATGGAAGGGATAATAAACGGCTTTCTACAATATCTTTTAAGATTACATTTAAGAAAAATAAAGCATATTTATCTGAACATTTAGAAAGGGATTTAATTGTAGGAGATTGTATGTGAGTGTATGTGTGTGTGTGGGGGGGGACCGAATTAGAAATTTTCCGAAAGGAACTGTATATTCTAGAATCGGCCCTGCCCAGATGTAAGGATTTCGTGAACATTTCATTCCCATATGCTAATTCGAAGCAGTAGGTTGACTGTGCGCGTGCTGCCTAAGTTTTTCTGATTCATGATCTTTATTTGTTCCACATTCATATTTGTTTTTGAAAGGTTAAAAGCAAAGCGGCTCAAAACCCAACCGACCGTCACTTCATGTTTCCGTAAGATTCCAGTTGCGGAAAATGCAGATCAAAATATGCTTAGCAATTTAAAAGAAAATGAAAAATGTGATGGTTTAAGTTTCACGTTTCTGCCGTTCCGATGGGAATCAACAGCTATGAGATTATCTTTGGGAGCTAAAGAGTTAAACTCAGGAACACACAGGCTGATCATTTACCAACGTAAAGTGTCAGTGCAAATAACTTGGATTCAGAACTGAAGATAATGAGACACTTTAACTTCGGATCAGCATAAATACAGGAAAAATGAATTAAACGAAGGCCCACATCAGCCTCTAGACTTTGAATATCCGATACATAAAGTGAGGAAATTCCAAAAAAATTGGTTCGACCAATTTGCATGGTTAGAGTGCTATGGAGAAGTGAACAGAGCATTTTGCTTCTTGATATGGATTAGATCTTGATATGGAAAAATTAAAGAGAGAAATGTAAATTTTTCAAAAAATGTACAAAAAATACACCAAATCTTTGCCAGAAATATCCAGAGATAACAGAACTGAAAAAAGATGCAATTTTCTTGTTGAAAAGGAACTCTTTGATATATTTCCATACAAGGGTGGATTAAAGGGGGGGCGAACACCCCCCGAGAAAAAAGAAATTAATGTAAAAGATTCTATGTTACTTCCATAAATTGGATGTATATGCCAATATTGCATAATATAATACCAAATAATTTATTAGGATGGATAATATAAGATCAAATAAATGAATATATTAGTAACCTCCTCTCTCTCTGTGTTTGGAAGTTTGTCATTTTGTGACATCACATTGATCTATTCAAGAATTTAAAGAACTGAAGATCTGCTTAACAAGTAAGTTTTTTATATTTTTCTCATGTTATTATTTCATTAGAATTGGAATGGAACTTTGAATTAGAGACCTGCACGGGCCTGAAAATAAGAGTCCCGGCCCGGCCCGAGCCCGACGATTCTTGAATTTGTAGGCCATACCCGGGCCCGTAACACATTTGAACAAACACCACGAGCCCATAGTTGAGGAGTAAAAATTCGAAAATTCCAGAAATTAAAAAATATATAAAGACGACCAGATAGATCGATAAATAAATATCTTTCAGAGATTTTATATTAAGAAGTTATTAATATTAACTTTTTTGCGGGTTGCAGGAACTCGAAAAAAAATTAACACTAACACGAGTCCGGCCCGGCCCGGTCCGTGCAGGTCTCTACTTTGAATTAGAAGGAGGGAATCTTCGTTGGGCATCCGTTCTGATTTTTGATCCTAGGTCATTTAATCAATAATGACATTAAAATTCAATTATAATAGGGCGAATTTACACCCCCCCAAAAAAACAGCTTTAGGGGTGCCCTCTACTTACATATTCTCATCTCTTTTGACCCCCCACTTTTTTGGTGCACCAGCCGCCTATGCTTTGAATACATATTTCATCACATAATTTTAATTACTATGTTTAGCTGATAAAACACGCATAGCTTTTGATTATAAAAGTAAGTCAGCTATTAAAACTGTGCGCTAAAAATATAGCTAAAGTTATGAGATCACACCATGAGTATAAAGAAGGGGAAAGATATAGTTAAAAAATTGCAATTATTTGAAATAATTGATAAAAAATACTTCAGTTAACACTAAACATAACTCTTAATGGACAATTTATGTAAACCATGTTATTTCAGAGATCCCATTTTTCTGTAATACATATATGTATATGCTCAGGGACTGATTTACGGCTAAGCATTCCGGGCACATGCCCTGGGCCCCTGATTTTTAGGGGCCCCCTAAACTTCCTTTTATATAATCATAATAACTAAGTTATCTCTCAAGAGTAAAATTTCCGATTACTTACTTCATTTCCTCAGAAATAAAAATTAAATTAAAAATTTTGAAATGTTAAAAATTATGCATTTGACTCGATAGGACACCTCAGCATGCTCCTCCTCTTATCGTTTCTAAGGTGTGTGACAACTGTAAATACCCATAAAAACATTTCAAAATTGAAACATTCATAAAAGTGGTATTTGTCGTGACATTTTACTGATTTGTAAATGTTTACATGTGGTTAACTTAACTAACTTACATATGGTTAAATATTTATACCTCTGGATTATCATTTATTATTTCATGGTTTCAGTTTTACAATTGTTATTATGTGCTATCTCTTAATGTTTTACTTGGGATTCCATATTACGTAAGTTTAGCTATTTTATATTTTATATATATATATATTGAATACTGCAGTGTGTGTGTGTGTGTGTGTATATATATAGTGAAAATGTTTTGTATTTCTGCAGCTTGGTGCAGAAAACATGACAAAATTCTACCGGGTAAAAAATTCACCAGCACACACACACAAAAGAAAAGTTGCTTGTAAATCGGACGACACCTATCTACCGGCAAGTATTTCGACACGCTGAATCCGAATTTTAAGTCAGTTTAAGCCATACACCCTCGAGTATCGAGTAAATTGAAATAATAGCATAAATTGGATAAATGGTAATTAAAAAAAATTATGAATCTAAACCAAGCATAATTTTTATGTATTTCGATCCGCTGAATACAAATTTAAAGTGTATTTAGATTATAAACCGTTCTGCAATTTTCTCAGATTTTAAAATCTGAGAAAATCGCTCTCCCTACTCTGTTTATACATCATTTTTTAGAGATATTACAATTTTTTTTTTGCATTTTCAGATTTTATACTTATATTTTACGCATAAAAAAATACAAAAAACGTATTTAATAATGTTTTACAGATTTTTTTCAATTTTTTTTAACTGTAACTTTTGCTATTTTATCAGTTTTTTGTGATTTTTTGAGAGTTTGAGGGATTCTAAGCCAAATATATTTTAGATTTGGATTAAGCAAATCCAAATTACATAAAAAGCCTCTTTGATTTGGGTCAACAAAATTTTTTTCATTAATACAATGATGATTTTTTGCTATTTTTAACATTTTTCAAGGGTTTTTTTTCATGTTTTTGAGATTTAGAAGGGTTTATAATCTAAAATACACTATAAATTTGTATTCAGCGGATTGAAATACATTAGAATTACGCTTGGTTTAGATTCATAAATGTTTTTTATTACCATTTATCCAATTTACGCTATTTTTTCAATTTACTTGATACTCGAGGGTGTATGGCTTAAACTGACTTAAAATTCGGATTTAGCAGGTCGAAATACATGCTGGTAGATATGTGGCATCCGATGTACAAACAGCTTTTTTTTGTGTATGTGCCAGTGCTATCAGTAAAATTGTGTTTCAATTATTATTTGAAGTTGTATTGAGAAACCTCAATTATCTGGAAAATTCGAATAATCGGAACATTTATGAATGATCTTTTAATCAAATTACAGTAAGTTAAAAAAAAATTCAAGCAATGGAACATTTTGAATTTCCTAAGACAGTTCAAAAATCTGTTTTGAGATTTTAAAGAATTGAAATAAAAACTAAATAAAGAATTATCAGAAAATTTTTCATTTAATGACACTAGAATTTAACTGTGGGTTTGGGTACTTTTCATTATTATTTAAAAAAAATATTTGTAAGATACAGTTGGACACCAATTTAACGAATTCATTGGGATCGATAATTTTGTTCGTTAAAAAGAGGTCCAAAACAGAAAATAATTTTTCGCACTTACATTATGAAAAAGTTTATGTATTCATAATTTTAAAAGGCATACTTTTTATTTATCATATAAAAATGCAGCAAAGTATTACATAAATTTAAGATCTTCTTTAATGCCTGCAGTTCTTTTTTTTTTCCTTGAAGAGTAGAAAACAATTTTCACAATTATAGTTCACAATTTCACTATTTTCAATTAACAGTACACAGTCTACAACGAAGTACAAGCAGTACGCAGACCAACTAAGTCGGTGTATTCACAAAAACTTGGTACACCAATTCCTTTCAGACAGCTCCGTTAGAATATACAATGGTATGAGATCTGACAATCATGGTGGCCATAGAACTGGACTTCCGCATCATATGCAGTGTTTGGGGTAATCCACATTTAAAAAATTATATTACACGAGCACAGATTGACACTATGGTATGTCATCAAGGGCATCAGGTTGAAATACTAAGTTTTGCCAGAACTGTTCTGGTGACAGACATGGTCTAAGCAGGCGAGTATGGAAGCAAACACATTTACTGACCAGTGTTCCTGAGGGTCTCTATTCAAATTCAATTAACTGGCTAGTGTGTGTATGTTTACCTTGGTGGAGGGTGTTACATGCTCTAACAGCATTGTGTAGAAGGAGCTTTATGTACGAGCAGTCTTCAGACATGGCACACAACATCATTGCGGAATAACAAGCAGTGGAGCGGCTGATATGAACTGGGAAATAGTCTACAAACCTTCTCAAGAATCTGCGACAGGCATCACACGTTTTCTGCAACCAGGGTCACTGACAGTGCAAGTTCGTCAACTCCGGAGATGTTCAGAAAATTATTTGTACATACAATGTAAATATTAACTTTAAGTAAAATTACATGATATTAAAAAGCTTCAGAGAGATTGCTACCATCCTGCATCATAACTTTAAGCTTATTATTACTTTAAAATAATTATTCTTGAGGGTCACACCATTTTTTCGCAGAAGATTTTTAAGTAAGTTTTGCAGTTCGAATTTAGTTTTGCCTTTTGTCTAGGTCTGCCTAGCAGCTCATAAGGCATTTCCATTATATTGGCTGTGGTTTAAATACATACTTAACAATATTAATTATGTGGAGGAAATTTGAAAAGACATTACTGAAATCATTCCTTGAAGTTAAAAGCCAAAAAGTTGGTCTATTTTAAGCAAGTCCGAAAAGTTTCTAAACAAGAAAAAAGCAAAATTTTAAAAGTTAAAATAAAATGCTTTAATTGAAGCAGTGATGAAATTTAATGTTTTGGAAGAAAATTCATATTTTAAGCATTAAGATCAAAATATAAATACAATTTTAAATGCACCCTGAGTACATTATTAACTAAACAATTTAAATATACACTACTGAACAGGCCAAACAATTGTGGGCTAATGGCACTTGTGATCCACATGAAATTAGGCCTCGCTCTCGCTAGATACTGATCATTTTCGACGGTCCAGCCAGATACATAAGTTTGATCAGGTGCTGTAACTTAAAAATTGTACTTTACTATGAAAATAAAATGAAAAGATTAAATAATAAACTCTAAATTAGAATAAAATTATAAAAGGGCAGAAAAAAAACGCACTAACGCATATGCATTAACCACGTTGTGAGTGAACGATGTAAACACAAAAACGGATGGCAAACGAAGGAAGTTCGATTTTTTCGACTACATTCGATTTAGTCGTTTCAGCGATCTCCTGTGTCAGTAGTGGCGCGTATTTGTTTCTTACAAAGCTGTTATGAAAGCGCTTTATAACTATCGTACCGACATGATTTTTGTTTTATTTTAAGACTAATGATTTAAAGATTCATATTTAACCACAACAACAAAAAATAAATAAATGTTTTGATGACTTATTTTTGGGGGAAATGAAGTTCATTGTCGCCTTCATTGAACAGAGTACCCAAGCATATATACAAAAGTATAATTTAATTAGAAAGAAGTATTGTATCACGATATCAGGGGCATAGCCAGAGGGGGCTGCTGCCCCCCTGAAATGGGACCCTTTCACTTATTGTTAGTGAGGAAGATAGCATTTAACTGCAGGTTAATTAATACTTTGGTGCACAGAAGGGGCGTAGCCAAAGGGGGAGGCTGATGGGGCTGCTGACCCCCCGAAATTTGACACTTTACTTATTTTTAGTGAGGAAGGTAGCATTTAACTGCAGGATAATTAATAATTTGGTGCACAGCAGGGGCGTAGCATGAGGGGGCTGCTGCCCCCCCGAAATGGGACCCTTTTCTTATTTTTAGTGAGGAAGGTAGCATTTAACTGCAGGTTAATTAATACTATGGTGCACAGCAAGGTCGTAACCAGAGGGGGGGCTGAGGGGGCTGCTGCCCCCCTCCGAAGTGAGACCCTTTTCTTATTTTTAGTGAGGAAGGTAGCATTTAACTGCAGATTAATTAATACTTTTGTGCACAGCAGGGGCGTAGCCAGAGGGGGGGCTGAGGGGGCTTCTCCCCCCCGGAACCCTTTTCTTATTTTTAATGAGGAAGGTAGCATTTAACTGCAAGTTAATTAATACTATGTTGCACAGCAGGGGCACAGCCTGAGGGGGCTGCTGCCCCCCGAAATGGGACACTTTACTTATTTTTAGTGAGGAAGGTAGAATTTAACTGCAGGTTAACAAATTTTGACAACTGTTGACAAATTTTGACAACTGCAAAAAAAATCTACAGATATTTTGAAGACAAAGTTGAATCTGCGGGTTTGTCTTTAGATTCTTAAGAAAATGTTAAGAAAAATGTCTGTCGTTTTAAGATATTCAAAATGTCTGCAAAATGTCTGTAAACAATCTGCAGATATTTTGAAGATAAGGTTCAATCTCTAAATTATCATAAAATTTCTGCAGAATGTCTGAAGAATATGGCATTTTTTGAAGAAAATCTTAAGATGATTTTTAGTGGGGAAGGACAAGTGATTCAGGATGGTCTTATTAAACCGCTCCACCATTCAGTCGGATTGGGGGTATAGAGGCGTAGTTCTGGTCTTATCCATGTCAAGCATCTCACAAAGTCCTTTGAGGACTGCAAAGTTGAAATTTGTCCCCTGATCAGAGTGAATGAGAAGGGGGACACCGAATCGGGATCCAGTTCTGTAACAGGCTACGGTGGTCGCTTCTTGGTCGGGAATTGCGTAGGCTTCTGGCCACTTACTGAAATAATCCATGACAACAAGTATGTATTTGTTGCCATTGGCCGTGCGAGGCAAACGCCCAAGTATATCGAGGGTGATTCTCTCGAATGGTGCTTCAACATTGTATTCCTGAAGTTTTCCGCGAGTGCGAGTCTTGGGCCCTTTACGGGAAGCACACGCATCGCAGGATCTGCATCACTTCTCTACGTCGAATTTCAACTTGTCCCAGAAGAATCGCTCTCGAACCTTATGAAGGGTCGTCATGATTCCGAAATGACCACATGTTGGGCTGCTATGCAGTTCCTCCAAAACACTAGAGACTCGGGAACGTGGCAATATCATTTGACATGTGAAATTCTTTCCGTCGTATCACTTTGCCACTTACGGAAAGTACTCCGTTTCTGAGATGTAGGGAATCCCACATAACCCAGTATCTCTTCACTGCTGGACCATAGTGCGCCACATCTTGCCACGTTTGTTTCCCGTTAGCCGCCGCCATCAGATCTATAATCGGTTTCAGGTCTTTATCCTCAATTTGGCTTTCGCGGACGTTTGTATCGTTCGAAGGGTCCTCATCCGATGATGAAGGGTTCGTCGTTACTTGTCGGATGGTAGGTGTAGTAGCTCCGTACTTCTCTTCTGCCTTAGTACAGTTCTTGCAGTCTTCAAGACAAAGTCTCCTAAAGAGAGCGTCTGCATTACCATGCGCAACCCCTTTTCGGTGTTGAATGTCTATGCCATGTTCCTGCAAACGTTGGATCCACCTGGCTATTTGACCCTCCGGATGCTTAAAATTCAATAACCAGGCCAATGACGCATGATCAGTTCTGAGAAGGAACTTTCGGCCATACAGGTAGTGGTGGGAATGTTCGACGGCCTTCACGATAGCCCACAACTCCTTCCGCGTGACGCAATAATTTCGCTCAGCTTTTGACAGACTTTTGCTGAAATATGCGATGACGCGTTCTTCCCATCGATCTCTTGGGACAGTACAGCTCCGATTCCTTCGTTACTAGCATCCGTGTCTAAGATAAAGCTCTTCTTGACGTTCGGGTATGCCAACACCGGTGCAGATGTTAATGCTGTCTATAACTGGTCGAACGCTTCGTCGCAATCAGGAGTCCACACGAACTGCTGTTTTTCCTTGGTCAGTCTGTGAAGAGGCCTTGCAATCCTGGAAAAATTCTTCTCGAACTTGCGGTAATATGTGCAGAGTCCTAGAAAACTTCTTAGCTGGTGTACGTCCTTTGGGCGTGGCCAGCTCTGCACAGCTTGCGTCTTCTCTGGATCAGTGCTGACACCCTCGGAGGAGATGACATGTCCGAGATAGCTCACTTTCTGGCGAAATAGCTTACATTTAGTCGGGCTAATTTTAAACGAGCTTCCCGAAATCTCGTAAACACATTCTTGATGTTTGATACATGCTCCGATAAGTCTTAAACAATAATGTTTATATCGTCTAAATACACGAGACAAGCGTCGTAAGACAGTCGCTTTAAGGCAGTCTCCATGAGCCGCTCGAACGTGGCCGGTGCGTTGCACAGACCAAAGGGCATGACCTTGAATTGCCACAACCCTTGTCCAGTCGTGAAGGCGGTTTTCTCACGGTCGTCTGGGTGGATCTCGACCTGCCAATATCCGTTCTTCAGGTCCAGGGTTGAGAACTACTTGTTTCCGGACAGGGTATCGAGCGTGTCGTCAATTCGGGGAAGAGGCTAACTATTCTTCGTCACTTCATTCAGCGTCCTGTAATCTACGCAAAATCTCGTGGAACCATCCTTTTTGCGTACTAAAACAACTGGAGAAGCCCAGGGGCTGGAAGAAGGCTCAATGACTTCGCTATCTACCATATCCTTCAGCAGTTTTTTAACCTCCTCTTGTTTCGCGATTGGAATCCTTCGGTGATGTTGCTTGATCGGGGGATGGTCACCCGTGTAAATTCGATGCTGTGCGAGGTTCGTTCGTCCCACATCTTTTGACGAAGAAGAGAACACATCTTGGAATTCTTGAATCAAACTCCTGGTGATCATCCTCTGTTCCTCGTTAAGCTGAATGTCCCCAATAAGCTGTTCCATGAAATCCTCTACAGGTGCCACTGGAGTCTTATTGTCCCGTTGCTCGATGCCCGTTACGGCGGAGCACGTAGCGATTTCTTCTACATTCTTGATAACCCTCGTTCTGTCACTGATGTTGGCTAACCTCACGGGCATGATATCTTTGGAAACGTCTATCAGTGCCGCTCCCACTAGCACTCCTTTCGGGAATTTCTCAGTCAAGGGAAAATCGGTTATCCCGAATTTGAAGCTGTTTCCGATCTCGGGGATACCTTCTCCAATGAACTCCGCTCGAGCTGGTATGATGATGTCTTCTCGAGCTAGGATCCGACACAAGTGGTGTTTATGAGAGCCTCGGTGGGGATTTCGCCCCGTTCGGGACAGTTCTTCCTAAGGTGCCCTTCTTTCTTACAGGTCCAACAGCTTAGTTTCACTTCCTTGTTTTTCTGTCGGGAAGAATCCTGCGACTTGAGAAGTGTCTCGAGCTCCCTGACCCTTTTCTCCAGGTCCTCTGTAGTTTCTCGGGCAACAGCGGTGCGAACCGGAGGTCGGTCCCTTCCGTAAGCTAGGTGGGCTGCTTCAACCTTCATTGCGTGCACCAGAGCTATTTCGAGGTCTCTGCTGTCCAACAGTCTCACCCTAGTTTGGACTTCAGGGTCCTGGATGGCATCCACAAAATACTCGAGCGCTAAGGTATCCCTGACGTCATCTGGACAGTCCGGAAAGTCGATGAGGGAGAGCCGCTCGATCTCTGACGCCAGCTCCTGAAGAGACTCCCCCAATTTCTGTTTCTTGTACTTCAACTGGGCTCTCGTGTAGTCCTTCAGGTGGTGATCGCCAAAACGGAGTTTCAGAGCGGTCGTTAGTGCAGTGAAATCCGCCCTCTTGTTCTCCGCCCTCCAAGAACCTCCGGAACCGTCAGTAGGATGTCACCCGCATCACCTCGGAGAGATACTGCCAGGTGGAAAGCTTTGGTGCTATCGTTCCATCCATTCGTTGTCGCATCCATGTCGAATTGCGTCTTATAAATGCTCCAATTGGCCTTCCCGTCAAAGGTGGAAGCCTTAACGACCGGCGTTGGTATTGCTACGGGAGGAGTGATGACGCTGAAGGATCCCAGCTCCATTTTCGGGGAGAACACAGAAGCATCCGTCACAACTACTCTTTCTTTCGTGACTCCCTCGGCTTCCAGTCTTTGCATTCTCTCTTCGATTCTTCGGATCGCAGCGGCAGTTGCCTCTTCCACTTCCGCAACTCTTGCCGACACTTTAGCGATCTCGGTCGTCGTTAGCTGTTTTATTTCAGTTACTGAGGCATTTACTTTGTCGATGCTGCATTCGTCGATTCTTTAACGTCAGCAATGGCAGCACTCGTCGATTCTTTAACGTCAGCGATGGCAGCATTCGTTGACTGACTCGACGCGGTAATAGCTTCTAGAATGTTTTTCAGTTGTTCTTCCATCGCTCTTGTTACGGGCATTAACAACTACCCCACTCTTGACACCAGTTGTCACAAAATTCACTCAAGAGCGACACGATTGGGGTAAATAAACAGCAAGCTTTATGTTTCACGCTTCTATAGATTAATTAAAACAATATATACAGCCTACTCAACACCTCCAGAGCAGTACAGGAGAAGCCAGTAAAAACAATTAGCTCAGGTACAAGTATAAACAAACAAGCGCAAGTATCAATTTTCGCCTGATCGCGAAAACGAAAACAGCTCACTCAAACAGGTTCCGCTACGTCAGTGAACATCCGACTGGAAAAGACAGAATGACTCCCCACTGCCCGCCCGCACGCCTTTTATACCAAGGGGGAGGGGAGAGAAAGAACAGCCGCGCGCTCGCTCGACGTTTCTGGAGATTCCAGAAAATTCAATTGTGTTCTACGCTAATTTTTCGGGTTCTACATAATCGACTCGGGTTCTCATATTTTGACGAGCAGCTGGTATCGTTAGCAACCTTACGGCCAATACACCTGGCCCACCAAATTATTTAATTCTGATGAAATTGTGCCGTTAATTTATAATTTTCCATATCTTTCGCGATCCTGGCGAAAAGGGATACTTTTTTCGTATATAATTAACATTATTTACACTATTTACATCTTATTTACATTATTTACAATAAAATTCAATTAAAATGGGGTCCGTTTTGCGGACCCTTTACAAATTTTTGCGGACCCTTCAATCAATTAAAACTCCTCCTTAAAAAATTACAATCGATTAAAACGGCCCCTTCACAAAAATACAGTCGATTAAAGCTGCCCTTCATTGGCATTTTACTCTATATTTTAATCTGTTTTATCAATTATATTAATAAAAAAGTGACTTTCATTAAGATTGGAATGAAAATTCGCAAAAATAAGTGTTAAAATTCACAAAATTAAGCAATTTTCGCAAAAATGAGACACTGGAAAAAATTTCTGGATTGACCCCTGGCTTAAGGGTAACATTTTGAGATAAAAACAACATACATGAAAGATAAAACACAACAGAAAAATCCATTAGTACATCGTTTACAAATTATGTTCGCCCAATATTAGTGAATTGCATGAGTTATAATACTTCACGGTTTATATATATATATATATATATATATATATACAATCAAAATCTTACAGGAAGTAATAATAAATGAAGTTGCACTATACTTACACATAACATTAGGGTAACATTTTGTTTAGATCAAAAGATTTTTTGTTAGCTATTCTGTAAAGAAATCCCTTTATCTACCTGCTGTATACTACATGACTCAAATTTTACTGAGGAAAACACTTTTATACATTAAAATATGCTATAATAGTATGTATATTAAAAACAGTGAAACTTAAAATTTACCTGCTATTTTGTCAAGGTAAAATCCAAAGGCATCCAAGGGTAATATGAACCAACAAGATTTATCATTGAAACAGCGTTGTTTTATATAAATAACTGTTCCAAGCGATGAGATCTCACTAGTCGTTTGAAACTGTTTAAAAATACCAATTTAACGTTCTCGAAAGCTATATACAACAATGAGTAACCGGAAAAACTTTGTATTCTAAAAAGTGTACTTCATACGTAATTCGTCATATAAAATTCGACCGTTGTTTAACGTATACGTCATATGGAATGGGAAGCGCGCGCAAAAGAATTGGTTGCTATAACTTAATGTAGTCAAAAATTCGCTACTTCTGCTTTAATGAAACTCGCCAATTTCCATAACATCTCACTAGAGCCGTCTCTAGCCCTTGTGTGGCACGGATGCCCCCACCCAAGATAATCCATTATCTTGGGCGGGGCTATCATGTGCTATCTCTTATAGCATATTTTAATGTATAATGTGGAATCCCAAGATAATCCATCGATAAGGTGAAAAAAACAGATAGCACATGCTGCCAATTAACAAGCTTAAACCGAAAAAAGTGTATAAAAAGAGCCTTCAAAGCCAATGAAAGTTTGGAAAATTTGGAGATAATGCGCCAAATGAGACCAGGTGGGCTTTAAGCCTAACCACATGTATCCACATGATTCGGATATGGAATGGAAAATTGAAATGGTGTGCTCTATCATCAGGCGCCACCGCACACACATTTCAATTAAATCGAAAAAACAATAATAGCTAGGTTTCTGCAAGTTACCTGACCAAAAATAGGGTCATTTTGTAACCTGGGGGCGCGACCATAGCTATTAGAAATAAACAACGAGGTAGTGAACCAGACATGAAGATCGAAGCTCAGTTATGGAGGCAGTACTTGTGGATGATGCCATCAGAGAAAACTAAATGCCATCATTAGACAAGTATTGCCATGGAATGGAAAAAAAATAATCTGGAAGTATGGAAAGAAAAGAAAAAAATAGTAATTATTAAATTAAATAATTAAATGAATAAATAATAAAATTAATATAACAGTTGTATAGCTAACCTATGATTAACGTAGTACAAGCAGCACTAGCTAAGACGTACTTAGGTGAAGTTGTAGAAAAGGAGAAAAACTGTAGAAATTATTTATAATAGTAATGATAATGATAATAATTATATGAATATTACACATTTATTAATTGCTATTAATGCTAATATTATTGTAAGATATAAAGGTAAATAAGTACTTAGTATGGCTATATTAGTTACAGACTCATAAAAAGGAAAAAGTACCAGTAATCAACTATTCTTAATTATATATATATATATTTTTTTTTTTGTATAAAATATATAGATACATATTTTATGATTTTTTTTTTAATTTAATTTATATAAAGAACCAACAACCAACCCAATCCTTACCAACCAATATTCTGATTAGGACATACAGTTTTTTAATTACATAAAGGATATATTATTGAAGTTAGAAATTTACCTAGATAATTGTATTTTAGAGCAGTTTTATATAGGTCTGTTAAGTTATTGGCCTTAAAACTATTGGTACAAAGTGACTCTATTCTATATTTATGATTGGAGATAATATTTATAAATACAGATGTGTGCATACATTAAGTAAAATGAGTGAAAGCATTAACCTGACTCTTATCATGAATTCTAATTTGTAAGTCTAAAACATTTATTAATCTATTATTATTAGGATTTTTTATTAATTCTAGATGAATAGGTAGCTGAATGGTAAGCTATTGGTAGGTGGTCAGTATCACTATAAGTATTGTCAGAAGCTATTGTTATTATGTCATCTATGTACCTATATATTGTAAGAGAAGGATTATTGTAATTTTTTTTATAATTATATAAATATAGGTCTGCTAGGTAACTAGAATTAGAACCACCTATTGGTATTCCTAAAATTTGCTTATATAATTTATTATTATGTAGAATGTAATTATTATAGACTGTGAACTTTAAAAGATTTTTGAAATACATAGTATCTATGTAAGAAGGCAGGGTTATATTATTATTACTAAATATAAATAGATTCAATATTACATTGTATAAGTCGTCTAGTGGTATACTATTGAATAAGTCTTTAAAATCATAAGTTGATATGTTAATTACATCGTGTAGATCATTAATCTGATTTTTTAGTTCATGGCTATTACCTATAGATATAGAAGAAGTGTTAGATTTTATGTACAGATCATGCATAGAAGTAAGTATTTTAAGTAATATTTTACTTGCTATATTATTATAAGTGTTACATCCTATAGTAACAGTTTTGAATTTTAGTGGTGTTTTATGAAACTTTGGTATTAGCAATAAGTAAGGATATTTTAGATTGTCATGTTTGATTTTAAGTAACTTGTGGAAAGCTAAGATCTTTTTGTTCATTGTTATCTCAGAGATAGATGTTAGACTGAAATTAGGATTATTGTTAATGGATGAAGCTAAGAGATTGTGATATAACTGCTTACATATTATAGCATAGTTATTACTAGACTTATCAACATAAGTTATGATAAAGTTATTCTGCAACTCTGTTATTTGATTACTTAGTCTTATATTTTTAGTATATCTAAATTTACAAAGTAGTTGTTTTTTTTTAGGTCAGCAAGAATATTAAATTTCCATTCATTAAAGAAGGCAGAGGGTATACTGTTTTTAATTGAAGTGTTATATATATATAAGTCTATATTATATGTAAAAGTATCTATTATTTCTTCAATACTGTATTTAGTAGGTAACGTAAACTTAGTACCTCTTTTCATGATCTGTTGAAGTTTAAGATCTTTGATAATAGAAAGATCTCCAGTAACTATATGTCCAAAATCAGAATTAACATAAGAATTGTATTGACCACTGGTACAAAGACAGGGCACCTCATGATCAGGTACAAAGCTCCTACAGAAAGAGTTATAATTAAATATCTTTCTACCCATAGGTATAGGGTATTTGAAAGATTTTTTTAGGCTGAGATGCGGTAAAGGGAAAGAGTCAGAGTGAGACGAAAAAAGTTTATTGAAGTTAATGATATTAAAAACAGGATTGGAGAAATTTATTACAAAATTGGAATTTAGCTTAGTATTATTGCGTTTGTTACCTATTAAATTGTAATTTAGTGCATTGGCACGAGTAACTATTAAATCATAAAACAAGTGGGCAATATATATATATATATATATATATGCACACTAAATAAATAAATTATATTGTACTTATTCAGCTTATAATTTGCCGTGGAAGGGAGAAATCTCAATGATGGAAATATCAAGAAAGTCATTCTTGACGATGTGAATGCGATTGCAAGGTACCATCTAAGAGAAAACACCATTAAAAAAGACTCGCAGATTCGTGAAATAAACGCTAATAGAGACCTCACTAAAACTATTACTCGCTTAGAACAGGCCATTATCGAGACATGAAGATCCAAAGAGATGGCAATAGAATCTACCGTCTCTGCAATAATTGCGATAATATTCCACTGACTCCAAAACACATTTTTGCCTGCCCTGCCATTTTAAGATCTCTGGCTCAGCTCTGGGGATTCTCCCCCTTTGACATCGAAAAGAGTCTATACTCCGAAAACATCAAGGTGATAGCCAGCTGTGTTCTGCACACTCATGGTCATCTATAGATCTCCCCTTGGACACGACACCAACCAACCATAATTTGCCGTAATAACTATACACATATTTATATTAAAATAGTGCTGATCGAGGTGTATGGTGGTTAAAGCAAGGTACTCCGGTTTCGGATTCAACTCCCGGCGACCGGGGTTCGATACCTGACTGGGCGTGGCTGTAATTGTGTCCGTCCCTTCATAGGCGTAACGCTGGTCGCCCACTGGGTGCCCCCATACTAAAATGGCCACACCTTCGGGCAGTTGTATAGGACAATGCTTAATCAGCAAGTTTCAGCCCGTAAAAAAAAAAAAAAAAATTAAAATAGTTTTCCTTTTGGTGTGAAGTTGGAATCTTCGTTTTTCTGAAATGTTTTGGAAAATGAAAGGCTTCTTATTTTATGTTTGTAAGGAAGTAGAATTTAACTAGACACTATTCATTTAGCCTGAACATAGCTTATAAAACGTATCAAATATATGAAACAAGAGTCCGAATATTGAATAGCGAAAAGTTTTAACGGAGGGGGGGGGGGTTCTGTCATGGCCCAAGCGCTAGTTATGGCCATGTCCCAGGCGCTCACTCCGTCATTGGATGGGGGCGGTAAGTGTGACAAAATATTTTTCAGTAAATTTGTATCTCCCTCTTCCCCACTCATTTTTAATGATGAACATATTCACGCTCATCATTGGAAACATGCTAAAACAGACTACACTTTTTGGCCAGCGTTGCTTATTAGTTTAGCAGTGACGTAGCTAGATGGGGACATCTGCCTCCGTGCACAGCATATATAAGGGAGACAATATTTTCGAATTACCATTGTTTTCCATTTTGGCAAACAGGAGGGGCACAAAAATTTCACTAGTGCCCGGACCATGAAAACTCCATTTACGCTTCTGCCAGCACAGGCTTTTGAATGGTCTGCTGAAGCCCAGCGATTCAGCTAGCGCAGTCGGAGGGGAAGGGACATTTAAAATCCCATACTGACTCAGACGTTGAGATCACCGATTTTGATGAAATGTTTATGGCTTATAGGGGGGCCCATAGTATAGCAAAATGCCAAAGAACTGGCCGCCAATTCTCGCTTATTTTCGAGAAAATTCCATTTAAAAATTTGATGTGCTTTTATATACCAGTTATTTGGAAAGTCGTTTGCGTTAACCGTGGCGCCGTGGTTTTGCTTTCGACTACGGATCAAGAGATCTCTGGTTCGTATCCAATTGAATCTGCTCAGATTTTTCATTTTTTCCCCCTCCCTTAAAAATTCATAAAACAGTTTCAAATGATTGTGTAAAAAATATATTGTGACTTTCTTTTTAAAACTGGAGTTATAAAGTACTTTGTTGTGTATATATTTGATAATTTACTAATATTTTTAGGACCAGGGAAGAATAATAAAAATGGATTTGCTTCTTTCTTCATTTTGAATTATGCAATTATTGTTTACAGTTTCCCATTCAGCTGAAACGTGTTACACACATGTAATTACAATTACAAATTCAATATTCGGTATAAACGATAAGCTAATTTGCCTTTCATCAGAAAATTTTTCTGCAAACCATGCATGTTTTAAGATTTCAGAAAAGAATGCGTGAATGCGGTGATAGCAGAAAATACATGACTTAATGAATTTTTATTGCATCTTCTCAGGTTACTAATTCCCATTTATTTTGCATAAAAAATGGAGAATTTTGTAATTTTTTTTTTTTTTTGGGGGGGGGGGTAGTAAAACTGATCATCACGTGGTTGACAAAGGGGTGTACATTTAAGTGGGATTACCCTCTAGGGGACAAGATGAATTACTTTCATCGTCATAAAAATATTTTGTCATAAATTTCTGGATTTGTTTGACCTCTCCGAAAACTTCTCGTTCCCTCCATATGGTTTCGAAATTCGGTCAAGGAATGAAGAAAGCATAGTGGTTACTTTTTGAAAGTGTCCCGGGCTTTGAACAAGTTACATTCACATTGGAATATTCTTTTATTAAATTCTCTATAGTTTTTTCAACTCGGAAGCCAAAAGCTCCTGGTATTTTATTATTATTTTTTTTTTCGTTATCTACTACTCGCGAAATTTGACGAATGTAAAATTATATGCATTCTTCATCAAATCATAAATGTTTTCAACATATAAAAAGGTTTAACTTATCGTTTATACCGAATATTGAATTTCTAATTGTAATTACATGAGTGTAACACGTTTTAGCTGAATGGGAAACTGTAAACAGTAATTGCATCGAGCCTTACCTTGGCACAGTGGTTATATCACTGAAAAGGGTAGACGGTCGAAGTGCGGAGGTCCTGGGTTCGGGTCCCAGCGCGCGGTCGTCGATCTAACGGTCTGGAGTTTTGGTAGGTTTTCTCCAGATGTAACGAGAATACGCGTTAGAACCCCTTAGAAAGTACTCATACCAAGGCATCCCTCATCTTAGGCAGATAACCTCGCGCAGGTTTGCTTTGATCACACACAACAACACTTCAAATTGCATCATTCAAAATGAAGAAAGAAGCAAATCCATTTTTATTATTCTTCCCTGGTCCTAAAAATATTAGTAAATTTTCAAATAATACACAAAAAAGAACTTTATAACTCCAGTTTTAAAAAGAAACTCACTATATATTTTTTAGACAATCACTTGAAACTGTTTTATGAATTTTGAAGGGAGGGGAAAAAAATGAAAAATTTGAGCGGATTCAATTGGATACGAACCAGAGATCCCTTGATCTGTAGCCGAAAGCGAAACCACCACGCCACGGTTAACGCAAACGGTTATCCAAATAATTGGTATATAACAGTGCATCAAATGTTTAAATGGAATTTTCTCGAAAATAAGCGAGAGTTGGCAGCCAGTTCTTTGGCATTTTGCTATACTATGGGCCCCCTGTTAGCCATAAGCATTCCATCAAAATCGGTGATCCCAACGTCTGAGCCTCTCCTTGTGAGATGCAAGGATGACAAAGAAGTATAGTACTCCCCGTTGCATCTTTTCAATAATGAGAGTGCCCGATGGGTGCCATTATTCAGAAGTCCCCCACCTTCTGATGAGGATCAAAATTTTAGCGGGAAACTCCGTGAAGGACGTATGTACCTCTAAAGGACACTTTTAGTGACGTGAGCTGTCCTCTCCCGGCAAATAAATAATGAGAGCGACCAGGTTAAATATGGAAATACAGTTAAATGCTTTAACGTAAATAATGCATTATTATAAAGGCATTTTTATAAAAATCGAATAAACAGTATGTACGTTTCGAGTGGCATGAAAGGTCCACCTTCCTTCACTACGCTCCTTCGAAGAAGGGTGGATCGGTTGTACAACCCGAAACATGCGCATTAGGGATGAACGCTAGACGAAAAATTGGCATCTCGCAAAAAAGCTGCAAATCTCTGTCTCGCCTCGCAAAGAAAAGAAAACTGACCTAAAACTTGGATAATTTGAATTTATGGTCGATTCCTAGAATTTTTTTTTATTTACTTCTTTTTTGTGAGAGAATATATACATTAAATTTTTGATATTTCGAATTTTTTCTCGGGTCCTTTCAACTTTGAATTATTCAAGTTTGAATGTATTTTTATTTGGGCTTTAAACCATGTATTTAACTGTATTTCGTGTTTAACACTAGCATTTTTAATTTTTCTAATAGGTTAAGTATGGGTTCAATAGTGGGTTAAACTCCTTAACAACGCAACAGATTTTTAGGTAAAATGGGGTGGTTCCTTGGTTTCACCTCCCCCTCTCTTTACTTTGGAGGTTCGAATGTATATGCTTAAAGACAGCTTCTGTAAATTCTTGTTACAACATAAAACCAAAAAAAATGTCAAACACCCTGCCCTACAGACTGTTGGTGGATTTGAATCGATTTGTTTGATCAGTAAACGAAAGCTGGTTCTGCAGTGGCGGATTAATGCAATTTTGTGGGGGCAGGGGCGGATAGTTTGTCGGTGGGGCGGTTATTTTCACGTACACATCCATTTTAAAGACGTGAAATAGGATATTTCACAATAATTTAATTGTCTCGGGTGGGAAGCAGTCGCCCCCCCCCTTCCTCCCCCTTTAATCAGCTTTTGCGCTGAATCAAACTTTCATGTTCTTTCTCCAAACGCATAAAACATTTCTCATATTCCGTACATAATAATCTCAATAAATATTGCCAAATCCGCGAGAACAGTTCGAATCTTGCAACTATGTCTGATTGAGCAAAATCTGAGGACAGCAGATTTCGCCTAAGAAAGAGATCTGATACATATGGGTGATTCTGTTCTAACTGGGATTCTTTTGATTAAAAATGTTAGGATTTTAAAATTAAACAATTTAAATTTTTTTATGCATATTATTCATCTATTTTATTGTAAAAATGAAAGCCTGAGAGGAATGTACTACAACTTCAAAGCCTCAAGAACGAGAAACAAATTTCAAATTTATCGTTCTACGGTACTGACTCATTTATCCACGGTACTGACATAAAATAAATTTGGTAGACATTCTTTAGAAAAATTATTGAATTTATTCCTCAATTATATTATAACACTTTTAAACTCCTTTATCTCTCGATTTGATGCTAGATAAACGTCAAGTATTTTTTTCATGTGAACAATAATAGCAGAAGGATCATGTCTGAGCGATTTTGACAAAGTAGCAAAGCCTTGAGAAGATGTTGAAGAGTAGACCATGCCAGTGTGTAAAGTACATTGTACTCTACTAGCCCCAAAGTGTACTGACTGAACTTCCGTTTCATACTTAAAAGAATAATTTTCACTGAAGTCAATGAAGAGTCCTAACTCATTGCTTTGTAGAGCCTGAGTATGTTTTTTCATCGAGTTGTTTTGATGAGTAATTCTGTATTCATGGGCTATAAACAAATCTAGCTCATGTTTAAATTGGTTAATTGCTTGCCCTACCGTACATGAAATGTATTTTTTTTTCAGTAATTTTAACAGTTATTCTTTTTTTTTTGTTGTTTTTTCATTAATTCTTTGTTCTGGAGGTACTTCCCATTTCATGTAAGATATTTTATCAATAGGATTAGTATCTTTCAGATTAAATTCTAATTTTTTTAACTTACATGTCTCACACGTTCTTGATAGACATAGTTCAGAATTACTGTCACATAGGAAACTACTCAAAATTTTATATGACGTGTTTTCTGTCAATAACTTATGACTGTGAAAAGCTTGTATTAACAAAGAGAAATTTTCATGTGTGAAGCACACGTATTTCGATTAGTAACTTTTGGTTCAATACAATACTTTGGGCGTAATTTTGCGAAGGTTGAGTAGTTAACACGCAACACACTTTGGGTAACAAAAGTTCCCAAAGTGTGTACACAAGGTACACACTTTGGGAACAAAATTTAGCATGTAAATCTTTAATCTTTACGTAGATTTTTTTGTATTCGTTTCTTTCTTATACGAGCTTGCTTGGAATTGACGTTATTCTTTATATCATTTTGTTTTGTTGTCATATTACGCTTTGTTACTTGTTTACCATTCATTTTTATAGAAGCTTTTTTATCAGGAATTATCTTACTATTTTCATCATAAAAACTTTTCACTCGATCTTGAATAAATTTGTGATTGCTTTTTGCATTTTTTACATACTCCAGTGGTTTATTACTCCGATGAACTCTTGAAGAAATAATAGGGACAACATTTTTTCCTAATGGCAGATAGTTGTCGATATTTTTTTTACAATTTTTCCGCTTATTGCTTTACCCAATAGCTGCTTAAACTTGAACTTTTTGAGTCTTGATAAGATGATTTGAGTTGCCGTACCATGGCTTCATGAAATAATAATGTTTTACGAACTTGAGGATTTACCTTTTGACCGTTTAACATTTTATCAACTTTATATTTATGCGATGTTGAGTGTGATTTCTTGATATTTAAACGTTATAATTTTTTATGTAAGTTATTAACTTTCATTCGCAGATTTTTATTATCATCCAATAATTTTTTGTTGTCTCTAAAACATTTACGTAGATTTTTTTGTATTCGTTTCTTTCTTATCCGAGCTTGCTTGGAATTGACGTTATTCTTTATATCATTTTGCTTTGTTGTCAACGGTACACACTTTGGTACGGTACAACGGTACACACTTTGGTTGGTTGTCAACGGTACACACCAATCTTTTCTTTTTGTCGAGTCCGTGAATTTTTTTTCCATAAATTTTGTTGTTTGCGACGAGCTCGCTTTTCTCGTTCTGATAACTTTTGAATAGATTTAAGTTTTCCTTCCTTTTTTTCATTTCTTGCTCTTTCTTTCTGACAATAGTTTTCGTAGCCTCTGAATGCTTCCGTATTTTTCTCTCCTTAATTTTTCAGTAATACGTTTTGGTTCCAAATGATTTTGTTTTATTTCGGCACAAATTTTATTTTTACATTTTCGCTTTTTTTTAAAGACGATTGTTGAATTCTGCCACTTTTATTGTCATTAGGATTAGGCAGTTTTCTAGTACGAAGTATTGGAGCCATCTGCATTTAAAAAAATTACAATTATTAATTAAAATAATTTTATTACTAATTAATTATTTTTTCACATGGTACTGACAGACACGGTACTGACATTTTCATTTAAAATAACAACTGTAATTGTTTGGTTATGAATTTGATAATATCCATTTACTGTGTAATTTAGGCCAGTATTAAGTACAAAAATTTACTATTTTGGATAGAAAAAAATCAATAGTTGATAAAGTTAATCAATACCACGGTACTGACAAGAAAATTTATGACATACCTTTTTGAAAATTGAGTTTTAAAATGACGCAAACTCTTTGCACTATTTCATCAACTCAATGCTTGTAAATATTACTCAGATGACGTACTTTCAACATGGTTCACTAGACGTTTCATAAATCTCAAGGTTGACGGCGCTCGAGTCGTTCAAATTCAAATTCAAAAATTCGTTAAAATTTAAAGACAAAAGTTATTGAACGGGAATCCAATATTAATTTAATACATTAACAAAAATGTGTATAAAATGTTTTTAGTTTGATCATATACATTAGAATTTATGAGGTAATTAGTTTAAATCATTTACTACGACAAAAAGAATTAACAATTTATAGGTAAATTCTAGAAATGGACATGACACGGTACTGACATTTAGGTGATATATTGTAAGTTTTCACTGAATGGCAAGATATATTATATAAAAAAATGATGCAATATGTTGATGGGTATCTAATTAACACAAAAATTTCATTAATAGATTATTAATTAATGACCATTGAGAACAAGCAATACAGGACATAAAGTATCACAGTTAGAACGGAATCACCCATATGTCTGACTGGGGGTATTTTGCCCGTGCGACGTTTTTCGTAAGAAGAGAAAAAAATCAAGGCATAATTGAAGAGTAATTGAACTTTTTATTTTTGACTATTACAGGAAAATACTGTCCCATGGCTTTATTTCTAACAAAATACGCGCAGGAGCCATACAGCCGTCCTTAAGGTGAACCCCAGAAACGTATCCAGAAAAAAAAAAGCATGCGGGGAGAGTCCAGGAAAACGCCTTCAATTATGTTTTTAGGAAAATTTCAGCAAAACTCTAAAAAATTAATGCAAATTATAAAAATTTATAATTCTGTACCTAGGCGCCTATGCAGCAAGGGCGGATTAAAGGGGGGCGGAAGGGGTAATCTCCCCCCCCCCGAGAAAAAAGATATAAATGTAAAAGATCCTATTTTACTTCCATAAAATGGATGTATATGTCAAACTTCTAACTAACCGCTCCCCCCGACAAACTTGCATTAATCCGCCACTGATGTACAGGGGGTGGGATGAGGGGTAGGGGGCTCACTGTCGGTGTAGTGAACATTTTTGTGGCATATTGAACTTGTTTATATTATTTAAGTTTTTAGTACTAAAATATTTAAAAGTCCAATATGAACTCCTCTCACCCCCCCCCCCAAAAAAAAAATAATAATCATATGAAAGCCTATCAGAGTTAGACTAAGAGAACATGCGGCCTCGGACGAAAATCTCATACAGGTCCCATTTATTTAAGTAAAATAACGAAATTTTATGCTAACACTGTACGAAATATTTACTGGTCCATTACCGCGAAATAGTGCTGGCCCGGTATATTTTAAACAGTACCAAGCCGTTCAACTATTCTGTGCATGTTATAGACACAGGGCCGCGCTAGGCATTTCACCATAACCAGAAATTAACTGGGGCATATGTTTACTGGGACTTTTTGTCGACGGCAATGTACATTGCGACTGGTACACGGCACTTTTCCAGCACGACCGGTACCCTGCCGTTATTTTGCGGGAAGCAGTGTGTTTGCTGGGTATAGAGCCATGCTTGATAATTATAGAGATACATTTGAAGTACTTAATGATTCCCGAGATGTTATAATTCAATTGTTAAGCAGCAACAGTGTTATTCTTAGGATTCGCATAATTTTATGTCTCAGCACTCTATTTGTAAAAAATGAGTTTCAAACTGATGAAATCGAACAATCTTTCTATGTTTGTTCCAATTGTATTAGAATCCTATCGACATATCACATCGAAGATGTCATTTCGGAATGTTTTGCAATTTCGAATTTAGCGATTTCGAATGTCTGACAGAAGTTTTCATATGCCGAACCATCGACATCACATAGCTCAACAACGAGTAGAGAAACATGTACCCATAAGTTATGCTATTATTGCAACCGGACCGAATGATACGATTATTTTTAATGAGTTCTTTCTCGGAGAAGATCCACTTACTCAATTTTTAATTACATTGAAAAAGCTTGTTCAAAAATTAATTTTGAAACTGAAAGAAATTATGCCAGTTGATGACAGCAATTTGTAACGTTTTGATCCTAATCGATGTCACATATGTAAACAAAAATTTTTACCCATAGATAGACGCGTGCGGGATCATGTTCATTTGGGTGATGGCAAAATGAGAGGATGGGCACATAATAAATGCAATTTGAATTATAGAACAGTCGCAGGATTTTCAATATTAAGCACAAGTCCGAATTCGGAGGTGGGATATATTTTAGAAGTAGATATTCTATATTCTTTTTTGCATGACTTTCATGATGATTTACCCCTTGCGCCAGAACATCTAATTATAAATTATGACATGTTGTCGCCATATGCCAAAGATTCGCACGTTCTATTCCAATATGACATTCAATTACTCTTTATGCCATAAATTTTATAAGAAACCGTATATTTAAGAAAGCAGCAAAGATAACGTTTTAAAGTAAACCTGCAAATAAAAAACGCCAATGTGATAAACGAAGTCGGATCTTTCAAATTTCATTTCCTTGAAAAAAGAAATCCCTTTTTTTTCCCAAGTATTTTTAATAAGATATTAAAGTTTCAAAAATGACACTTTTTTAGGAAATCATTTCAATTTTTGCCCTTACCCTTAAAATATCAGTTTAAAGTCTCTAATTCAGAGGTTGTGCACAAACTGAAATAATTTTCTTCTTCTTTCAGTTTTGATTTTTTTCCTAATCGTTCAGATTCGCTTTATGAATAAATTTACTTATTTTAATATTGGCGATAATTGCTAAAAACTGTACAGTCGGATAACTTTATGAATAATTTATACACGTGCAGTTTTTGTGAGTGACTTTTAAAAGGTAGTACTTAATTTTTCTCACTAGACATTTTTGTATGCTGGGTCTTCCTAAAAAGATTTCTTTTCTCTCTTTCTTTTAACCCATTTGTGCCCATAGAATTTTGCGACTTTCTTCGATTTTTGCTAATGCCAGCAATAATAGATAAATTTCTGATGTCAACTTCTTGAACAAGGGATAATTTCTTTTAAAATCTTTATGCATAAAAATTGAAATGTCAACATCCTACTGGGTCATGTTAAAATATTTTGTGGAGTTGAGGCTCAATACTCGGGAATAAAGGCTAGGAAAAATAAAAAACGTTTTCAACTGATTGCGAAAATGCCGTCCCAAAAAAGGGACGCTAGGCATAAATGGGTTAATATACGAGCCCTAATAAAATTTATGGCATGAAAAGCAACTGCCTTTCGTTAGAAAACTTTTTAAATTGAAATCCAAGTGCTAAAGTTAATAATTTAAAAAGTGATGCACTGACATGAACTCTGAGTATGGATAAATGCATCAAATAAACATATGCTCGCATGGTTGATAATCTGTATATCAACGAAGTATCTGTAAACTCGAGCAAGCATCACGAAATATTAAATACTTAATCAATCGAAAAAAAATGTTTTCTTCAGTAAGCATTATGTTCATATCCCGTGTCCCCCAAATCTGTAAAGCTAAGACCAGCATAACAGAAAATTAATATCAACTGATGTGCCAATGATTTCTATTTTAAAAATTTTACAAAAATATCAATTTTATTCCTTTTTTACATGCTGATTAAAATTAGAAATTTGAAAATTAAATCAATTTACTCAATTAATTTTCTCAATGTATTTTATTTAACCTAATTTCCATGTAATTTATTCGATTTGTTGAGTTACTATTAGATTTAATGAGTTACTACTTACTATTCGATTTATTGAGTTGAGACTATCAGATTTAATGAGTTACTACTTTAATTGCGCAAAACTGTGTATACCTGGAGGTAAAGTTAGAAATTACAAGTGCTTTTGGTCTGCGGAACTCAAAAATTCAAAAGAGAAAAGAAACCGCTTGAGGAAAAAAGCTGAGATCATAAAAAGACCGGTTGACGTTAAAATGTGGAGGAGACAGGCTGCAATATTCAAGAGGAACCTCCTTGTGGCAAAGCGAAAGACTTTTAATAATTTCATAGAAAATATAAATTATAGGGAATACAGTTTAAAGATGTATAGGTTTTTCTCCGATTTAAAAAATAGGTATCTTCTGTGGGGTAGAATTCTTATCTTTTACCAAGGCAGAGAATACTTTTCTGATCGAGATATTACAAATATTTTTGCGAAATCCTACTGCCAGTCTCAGAAAAAACGGGCTTATGCTAGAAAGGCATCACGAACCCTCAAGAGGAATACCTCCAGGCTTCCTTCATCCCAAACACACTGTTTGTCAGACGCAGAGAACATATTCGACCTGTTCTTCACTGAGAAAGAATTCACCTTTTGTCTGAACAACTTGAAAAACAGGAAATCTCCAGGTCCGGATAATATTCAATGCTGAATTTCTTAAACGTATGGGTACTAGTGCAAAACTGATTCTTCTAAAGATTTTTAACGACATTTGGAAAACAGGAATTGTACCTGTCATTTGGAGGAGGGCTACAATTATTCCTATCTTGAAGAAAGACAAAGATGCCTCTGATACCGAAAGCTACAGGCCCATTTCTCTCACTAGCACTATGGCTAAATTAAGGGGTTAGGGGTAGTCAGAATTTTCAAAAAATTGATTTTTTTTTTTTTTTTTTGCATTTTCTTAAAGTATAGTATCTTAAAAATATTCTCTGAAAGTTTGAAGTGAATCCGACAAATATCTTTCGAGTTATTTAGCGAAGAATAAAAGGCTCTCGAGCGGTCTAATATTTCCGAGAACAATTAGCTAGCGGCATAATTCTCCCTTACCTCCTGAAGTTTTAAAAGCAATCAAGCCTATTTATGAAGATCTTAGTAATGAAAATTTACTTTCAAGATGTGTAGGTGGATTTAATCAAAATAATAATGAGAGCTTCAACCAACTAGTGTGGAAAATATGCCCAAAAACTATCAATACTAGTTTTACCATTGTTCAAATTGCTGCATACGTAGCTATGAGTATATTTAATGAAGGGACAAAGTCATTATTAGTAATAATGAACACACTGGGACTTAGTTGTGGGCCTAATTCGCATCGGTATACTGAAAAAACCGATAGTGCACGTGTAAAAGTAGCTGATCAGCGCGCTAACGACAACACTCGCGAAGGTAGAATGCGACGTAGACAACAACAAATTGATGTTTTAGAAAGTTCTACAACGGCTGAAGAACTCTTATATGGTCCAGGAATAGATGACTCAGTGTAAGTATTGAAATTATTCGTATTACTGTACATCAATCGACTGTAAAACTTTAAATGCGTTTTTCTCAAAACTATGTTTTTTGAACTGGTGACCACTGTAACTCAAAAACCGCTCGATAGATTTGAATGAAACTTATACAGCTTTTAGAAAACATAAAAAGCTAGTGCCTGATCGAAGGATTTTTTTTATTTTTAAACTTCGATTTTTTATAAACAATTAATTGTTGGTTTTTTCCCGAAAATCTGCAAAAAAATTTCCAGAGACCGCCATTTTGTTAATTTTGAAAAAAACAAAAAAAGCTTCGATCAGGCACAAGATTATCTATCCATAAAAATAATCTTTTTTGTTTCATTGATTTTAGATGAATCTCCAAGGAGCTGTAATGGTCACCGCAAGGACCCATTATTAAAACCTGTTCAACTTAGACCGCCATAACTTGTAAAATAATAATTATTTTTTTTTTGAAATTTAAGTGAAGTAATGTTAAAGTATGATGAAATGATACTATGTTTTTACTTATGTGAAATAAGCTTAATTACTAGTAAAAAAAAAAAATAAAAAATGGCATTTTTTCACGCCTCTGACTACCCCTAACCCCTTAATGGAACACATGGTCATTAATAGTTTGAATTGGTTTCTTGAAACTAATGATTTGCTTAGACACGAACAAGCTGGTTTCTGTAGAAATAGGCCAACTGCTGATCAGGTGGCTTATTTGAGCCAAAGGGTCAAAGATTCTCTCGACAGACGGAAAGTAAGGACAGCAGTTTATGTTGATTTTAAATCAGCATGTGACTCCGTCTGTAGAAAAAAAATGATCCAAAAGCTCCAGGATGCCGGAGTGGAAAGTAAAATGTTGTACTGGTTTTCTTCATTTCTGGGTCAGAGAAGCTGCAAAGTCCGTTTAGGACGTTCGACTTCCAAAAGCTGCATTCTCCAGACTGGATTGCCTCGGGGAGCAGTAAGTAGCTGCTCACTTTTCAATGTTTACATAAACGATCTGATTTCGGCCTTGAGAGCAGTCGGAGTGGAGTGCCTTCTGTTTGGAGACGACCTGGTCATGTGGACTCAATATCCAAAGAAGAATGCAAGGCATACAACTGAAAAGCTTTTAAACAGAGCTCTAAACGTTTTATCCCAGTGGTGCAAAGAAAATAACATGACTGTGAACCTCAGAAAATCTGCAGTGCAGACTTTTTCATTGATGCACCAAAGCATCAGACCAAATCTGGTCTACAGAGATCAAGAATTGTTACATACAGATAGATTTACATATTTAGGAGTTGTCTTCGATAACAAGTTAACTTGGAAACTGCATATTGAATGCTTGATTGGAAAAGTTGAAAAGCGCTTGAGCATTCTTAAACGCCTAGCTGGTTGTGTTTGGGGGTGTGCTCGCACAACTCTGGAAATCACTTATAAAAAAGATATTTTGCCTGTTATCTCGTATTGTTGGGAAGTTCTTATTTCTGCTCCAAAGAACTTGATTGAAAAACTGGAGGTGATAAAAAACTAGGCCCTCAGGCTGATTGTTGGTGCAGTGAAGACTACTCCCATCGACTCTCTTCTTTTCCTGACTATACTAGACCCATCCAGTTACTGAGGAGAGAGCTCTTATACTTTATGAGAAGCTAATTAGAAATAATATCCCTTTCTGGGTCTGTTATAATAATGTGCTAAGGCATCTAAAATCTCAGGGTAGTTTTCTACAGAGAGTTCTAGAACTAAGAGCAAACCTGGAACTCGATGATAAATTTGTTCAGGGTTTCTTAAAACCCTGTAATCCTGTAAACCAAGTCAAGTTAACCGTTAAGCTGGACCTTGCCCAACCATTTCTTAAGAGCTATTTGCCCCAGAGTAGCTTAAGATCATTGCACTTGAGACCATCCACACCCTCTACCCTGAGCCTGAATGGCTACATATCTACACTGATGGTTCTCTGACGGAACTTTCACCAAATGTCGGGGCAGGAATATTTTCCTCCATCTTTTCTTTTTATGTACCTGTTGGAAAACAAAAAGCTGCCTTTGATGGCGAAGTTATGGCTATTTATGTGGCACTGGAGCAGCTTGTCCCTAGACACATTTACAATAAGGTTGTTATTATGTCAGATTCCAAGGCTGCCATTCAGGCTATAGGATCTGGGGAAATACCCATCTCAAAGAATATTCTAGACTGTCGGGCTCTTCTTGAGAGTCTGAAAAAAGAAGGGCGACATATAATACTCCAATGGATACCAGGACATTGTGGTATATACGGCAATGAACAGGCCGATATGCTGGCTAAGAAGGGCACTCAAATAGTTCAGCAACCATGTGCTTACAAGTCCTTCCATTCCACAAAACTTTGGAGGCTTAAGAAAAATGCTAATCAGAGAAAAAACTGGAAGGCATTGCTCAATTCTCGCATGTGTTCAAGAAGTTGGAGGAGCAACTTGGAGCAGGGTGTTTCTGATAAACCCCGCGAAAAAGCTGTGGAAGGATTCAGACTTGCAGTGGGCCGTGACTGCCTGGCTGCTCACCTGTATCGTATTGGAATTTTCATGAGCCCGAATTGCCCACTTTGTGGGAAGGACGAAATCATGGACAGAGGCCATTTGTTGGGATGCTCGGCTCTGCATGGGGACTCCGAGGTAACGAGATACTGGAGTGCTAGACATCTGCTGATGAGATATTGACTTTTTTCTCTTACTGATTTCGAATGTGATGTTATTCACTTTTTTGTATTCTGTAAGAGTTTGTCTTATTCTCTTGCCATTGGAAATTTAAAAAAAATGTAATTTATTCAATCTTACTTATTCAGTCTAATTTAGATTTACATTTTTAAATTGTATTTGGAGAACAATGATTTTTTAATGAACTGTTGCTTAAAACCAGAGCACTGAAAAATGAAACAACCTATCAAATGAAACACTTATAAATTATTAAAGTGCAATACATTCACTTTCTCTGACCTGGCGTCTACAACTGAAGACAAAATCTATGTACTATCGTACAGTACTGATGTCCTAATATGAGCACACAAAGAAAAATTAATTTTCCTTGAAATTTTACTAATCGGGATTTTTTTAACATATATAATTTTAAATTACAATCTATAATTATTATAAAATTATTTAATAAGAGAAATTATTTATTCAAGTCTTAGAGGGTTAAATATTTTAGTGAAATATGTGTGAAGAATACGATCCTGCTTTCAGATATACGCCTTATGAAAGAAAATGGCGCTTTGAAGGGAGCTTTTCTTAGAAACCTCCCTTCAAAGAAAAGAAAGAGAAAGGGAGCTTTTCTCTTTCTTCAAAGCTTTTCTTAGAAACAAAAGAAAGATAAGCCTGAATAAAACTGTGGGCGGAAAACAGCGCATCAAAAAAGTGCGCACAGTGTCGAAAGGATTTCTTTTTTTATGTGAATTGAACGTGAAATAATGAAAGTGAGAATGAACAGGGCGATTTTTGAAAAAAGTTACCTTTCTAACCATCTACATGTTTAAAAGGCATTTCGACTTGCCGATAAAAAAAAAAATCATTTTTCAAATGGTGCAAGTAAAAACCATTTAACAAAATTAAAAATATATAAGAAATGGAAGTAAAACTTTTTAATCGATGCTTCAGTGCTCATGAAAATTTAATTGCACAATTACAGATATAAACACATTATTTAAACTTATCAAATGTATGGCTGCTAGTCTTCGGAGTCGCCGATTCGCCATGGATCATTTTATCTTTATCGCCATTACAACTTTGTTTTAAAAATTTCCAAAAGCTTTAAAGCAATTTTTTATCATTTTCATCTTTAACGTTCTTTTGTTTTCTAAAATAAGCTCTGGGTTAACGTTTTCTATACATGTTTAAAGAAAATGAAAATCATGAGCAAAATGCTGTAGTATCCACAATGAAATAGATTGAAAGAATATACCTTGCAACTCACATACAAAAGATTTGCAGGCGAGCGTGCATGTAAACAGGCACTATAGTACTATTACTGACTAAATCCTGAGAATTGAGAACATACTGTAATGTTGTAAGATAAACACTGTACCGCTTCGTACAGTTGGACGCCTGTCATTTGTCAGTTGTTCTAAGAAACTAATGGGAAGTATCTGTTTCCGATTTCTTAGTCTACACATATGCATCCCGAAGCTCTTTCTTCGTGGGTGGCCTTTAAAAACTTCCTGCCCTTGTATCTGGATTATTCTTTAGAATAAGCTGGATTTTTACTTTTTTGTCTTCTTATTTTCAATTAAATGCTTAATGTCAGTGAAATAGTCTGTTAATAAAAGAATTACATGGAACTATGACCAAAAAATGAGTTGTCGAAAAAACTGGCTGCATAACAAACAATATTAGAAGACACCTCATGGTAATAAACAAATTTAACTATTAATAGTTGAATACATAATAGTATTCATTGCAAGGGTGGATTCAGGGTGAGTGAGCAAGGTGTCGCACAGCACCTCTCTAAAAAATATCTATATTTATACAAAATAAAAAACAAGATAAATTTTATGCATTTTGCAGTGGTAATAAAGCTTTGCGCCCAAACCTAATGAAAAAATTTCTGGATCCGCCCTTGCGTTTACTGTGGTCAATAATCGTTTAAATCATAACAATTAATGTGATTAATGTTCGTTAAAAAATCTTTTTAGTTTTCTTGTTTTTTCAGAGTCGATGGCTTTTAAGCTTCGTAGCCAAGGGGGAGAGTAGCGGGGTCTGACCCCCCCCCCCCGCGAAATGAGAAAGAGACACGGTAAAAGGAATCTTATCCCAATTTTTTGAAATTGATACATATATGCATGTCAGAGGGAAAATTATTACCCCCCCCTCTAAAAAAAAGAAAATCTGGGTACGCCACTGCAGTTTTGCATACAATTTTGATGCTTCAAGTACTCGTTTTTCTGAGAGACCCTAGCCGTAGGTACTACCCAAGAGGGAAAACTCAGACTGTTCTTATAAGAAAAAAAATGATGTTTGAACACTTAAAAAAATGGTATTTGTAAGATTTGAGAGTTCGATCTCGATATGACCTCACCACGAGACCACCATGAACGTGCACATTGAATATGAGGTTTCTTGTCAAAGTTTTTTGCTTCTAGAATACTATATGGGTATCACGATTTAACTGTGCAAACAGTTCTAGGAACCGCCAGTTAAATTAAGTAGCTTCTTTAAAATTTAGGAGCTACTAAATTATTTCGTTTAGATTCAAGTAGAAATTTCCCCTATTTATGCTCCGAAAAATGTTTCGTATTTCGCCGTAAAAATTTTCTCCTACACACCTGAGCTTAGTTCCCAGTAAACATACCCTTCCATATTTGTTTCCCATTATGTAATCCACGCGCCTTTGTATTTCTTCTTGTGTTCTATAAACTGAAACTTATTGTATCCCAGACAGCACAGCAAACTTGCATCAAACTTGCAGCAAGCTTGATTTATCAAGTCAATAAACTTGAATTAAGCTTGAAAATTTCAAGCGTGTAAGCTTAATGCAAGCTTGAATCAAGTGTTCAAGTTTACACTTGCCCAGC
Organism: Cheiracanthium punctorium; assembly: GCA_038373885.1. NCBI lineage: Eukaryota > Metazoa > Arthropoda > Arachnida > Araneae > Cheiracanthiidae > Cheiracanthium > Cheiracanthium punctorium. The sequence continues at coordinate 112,006 of JAWZYV010007958.1, read as the reverse complement.
TTGCATTAAGCTTGACATAGCAAGCTTGAATCAAGCTTGACATAGTAAGCTTGATTTCAAGCTTAAACATTTTTTCTAAGCAAAAATTTCTTAAATACATGGGCGCCCGTCGGCGAACTCGCCCCACATATTTTATTTTTCCACGCATTTCCCCCTCTATGCTGAAATTTCAAGTTAATTTACTCTGTTTCCATCAAGCGTCCGCGTCTGGGATAGAACTCGGGACCTAAGGGTTGGGAGTCCAGCGTCCTAACCGTTCCGCCAATCTGCCTCGCTTTAGGTCGACTAATGTTTGAAGTGACTGTCATGGTTGTCACGCCGTTTTCTGGCGAGATCGATCAGTGCCAGATGCCGATTTCTTTCTTTTATTTTTCCATGGGATGAATCAAAATTAAAATAATGTTATGAGTGATTTATAGACTCTACTAGTAGGGAAATAAGCATAATATAAACTTAAAATCAGCACACGTTTTAAAACTTTCAATATCGCGACACACATGTTGGGCAATATTGGCCAAAATCGAGACAAACGACTGATTTTGAAATCAATTTCGTAGTATAATTGTATTTTATTTTGAAGAATTTCCATATTTGGAAGTATAGAATCTTTTTTTTTTTAATTCTATGGTCAAGTACATTTATGACTGATGATAAATTATTTTTTATGTGGATGTGTCTTTCCAAATCAAGCAGTCATCAAGTTGTATTCAAGCTTGACAGTTGAAATGACTTCTCCAAGCTTGCTGCAAGCTTAAAATGAATTGAACTGTCAAGCTTGTATTAATACGTCAAATTCAAAGAAATGTCAAGCTTGATTTAAGCTTATGTGCTGTCTGGGATACTATGAAAACGGATGATTGTGGTGCATCAAATTATTCCAATTATTCAAGAAAAGGTTTCAACATGTTTCGGTTTCCGTTGCCGAAAGAATTAAGAAAAAAAATTGATTACCAGTGGCGGTTCGTGGGATACAGCAAGTACAGCCGGGCTGCACTTGAAATTATCAGCACATACTTTAAAATAATTTATTCTACTAATTTTCCTAAATTCAGATTAGAATTGTGGAATTCCTACGGTAAATTAAAAAAATCTCCAAAAAAAAAAAAAAACAAAAACAAAAAAAAAAAACGCATTGTGGCCGGATCGCTCATTCAGAAAAAAAAAGCACTTAAATCTTCCCGCAATTCAATTGGGAAAATCTTTGGTTCAGCCCAGAGCGCTGAAAAGAAAACTGGCAGCACCGTTGCCATGACAACGACTACATAAGCAGCCTCTCCAGCATAGGGAGTATGCAGCTGATACAGCCAATGAAAGATTTTTTAACGGCGGCTGAACTTGAGAACTCGACTAACTGATTGGCTCGGACGAGAATTGAGGGAGGGGGTAAGGACAATATATGTTTGGAAAACTCTCGAATTTATATTGCTGAATTTATCAAGAAGGTAAGCCTGAATAGAGGCTTATGAATGGACAATTACCCATCAAAGCAGTATTGTTTTTAAGTAAGCAAGAACTGGCATTTAGAGGACATGGCGAGCGAGAAAATTATTTAAACATGGGAAATTTTAAAGAGCTTTTAAAATTATTGATATCTGAATTAAAACAACGTCTTTTTATGGGGACATCACTGACCAATTCGCATATTTAAAAGAAAGGAGGATTGATTTGACTTATAAAAAATAAGTAAGTTTTCTTTTTTTTTCTTTTCTTCTCAAGTTATCGTTACAAAAGAAAATTCTAAGGAAACTTCGAATCAGACACAGATTAATGCAATTTTGAGGATAAGAGCGGCTGGTTGAAATTTATGTCCATTTTAGGGAAGTAAAGTAGGATCTCTTACATTTTTAATGTAATTTCTTTTTTTTCCTCGGTGAGGGAAGGCTTAATCCGCCAGCTTTCGAATTCAGTAACAAAGATTTTCCAATCCTGTCCGGAGGAAAGGGGGGGGGGTCTCATATGCTTCCGGCTGCACTAACAGTTTTGACCACGGGCCGCCACTGTTGATTACAAATGGCAGCATTACTTACTGTCCCGTAGTTTCATTTTCGTGGACCACTCACCAGTTTTGTTTCGCTGGGAAACAAAGACGGCGGAATAAGTCAGCTCTGATTTTAGTATCCTTAGTCAAGTCGGCAGATTCATGACATCACGTGGCATTGTTGCAACGTGACAGTGACTTCATTTTTAGGTTAAGACTTTGTAAGGGAATCTATATAAAACAAGAAACTAAAGAGTTGATATAAAAAGTAATGGGATGAAAGGATGAAATAATACGAACATGGTTCAAGAAAATGCCAAAGTTCGATAAATTAGGTAACATTTTTGAAACGAAGCACTGTAAAATATTTTATAGGAGGAGAATTAAAACATGAAAAACAATACATGTGAAAGTTTGTGAAGAAAAAAAAAACATAAAATCAAAGATCTGTCTTATGATCCAATATGCAATAGCATGAAAAAAAAACTAAGTCCTGCAACGTCCAGAAAAACGACAAAAACCTTTGGACAAAAAATTTATGTTGAAGGTAAAGATGACCAAATATTAAATGATTTGCACTGTTACCTAAACGAGGTAGAAGAGGAATTTAATAAGTACTTAGGAAACAAAATAGTGGAAGAGTAAAAATATTGTGCTGTTACAGAAATAAAATGGCGTGGGCAAAAGAGGAATTCAATAAAGAAACAAAATGGCGTTATGAGTCAAGATTATGGATGATTAAATGGCTTTTGTGATTGCATAAAACCGACAAACAATTGAAGATCAAGCAAGGATTAAAAATTGGAGAAATCTGGTAGCAAGTTGAAGATAAACTAACCTTTCTATAGCTGCAAAAACTTAATTTTTGCGCCCCCTCAGCCCGGCGCAAAGTTTAATTTTGGCGCACCTATCTATGGAATCATAAGAACTTTTGTTTCCCCCTTAGCAGTAAGCGCGGCGCTTCGTGCGGTGGTAATGACTTCACAAGGGGGCGTGACCCGATGTGACATCACGAGGGGAATGGAGTTGTTTTCTTCTTACAGGTTGACGGTTTTATTAATTATTTTAATTTATTAATGAAGGTATTTCAATTATTAATTATTTTTAATCAATGATTAATATAATTTTAGCGCTGCCAACCGAGCTGAGTACTTTGATTTATTTTTTTAAATAATTTTTCTTACCTACTTACCTAATTTTTCCTACCTTCTAGCAGCGGGATTCGATCTCCCGATCGGGAATCCGATGCGCTGACTACTGTATGCCGCTCGGCTACGGTTAATAAAACTAAAGGTTGAAGTGAAAATATTTTAGTTTCGGAATGTGAACTTGTACATTTTGTCGTTCAAATCACGGGGTTTGTGATGTCTTATTAATATCGATTCGTGTTTAAGGTATCAAGTTTCTTTTATTGAGTTGACAGCACCGAATTTCTATTACGGAGAGGCACCGCTTTGTTTTGTATCTTGTGTAAGATTACTATACTTTATTTTTATAAACCCGGCACAGAAAATACTCCTTACCTTCCAGAATACTTTACTACAGTACAGTTAATTAATTTGATTACTGTACTTCTTATTGTTTGTTTTATAACCCTCATGTGTGTCTGTGTGTGTGTGTTGTGTGTGTGGTACCAAATGCTAACTCATTATCGCAGCAGTAATTATTACTGTTCAAACTTGAGATACTTTTAATTGTGCATGTTTATCTCTTCAGATAAATTGTTAAATTATTTCCAGAAATAAACTTAGCGATCTGTGCAAATTTCAAAAACTATAAAATTATTTTTGAACTAAATGAACTTAACTTTGCTTTTTACTAAGTCTAGTATATTTTACTGCAGTAAAATCTTAGAGATAATAACTTTACCGGTATGTAAAAGAAATATGGAAGGTAAGAAGTCACTTTGTGATTTGATGTTGACCGAGAAACATTAAATTGAAAAATGTCAAAAGATCTCGAACAGTTATATCGTAAGACAAGTTTACCTGGTAGTTTTTTGGGGAGTAAATGCATTACATCTTGTCTCAAAAGGTAAAATGAAATAGAAGGCTATCAAAAGATTCTTACATTTTACATAAACCATTCAGACAAATTTACTAAGAGTGATTGTAGGAGGTTTAAACGAACAGTTTCAATTTGATTTTGCCGACATGTTATCGTTGGTATCTTTCAACGGCGATTACAACTGCATTCTCACTTGTATTGATATTCTAGATAAGTACACTTGAAACAAAGCTGTAAAATATAAAAAGTCTAAAACTGTAGTGGAAGCCTCGAAAAAAACTATTCATTGCAGAGAGATGCCGGCACGGAATTTTGGAACAAACTTGTACAAAATTTCTTAAGAAAGGAAAAAGTTCACTTTTACGCAACACATAGTTCTACCTCTACATGTTTATAGATTTAATCAAACTCCTAAAACGAAAATGTACAAATACTTCACTGAAATGAATACAAAACGTTACATCCATGTACTTGACAAGTTATTACACAGTTATAATCACACCTGACATCGCAGTATTAAAACGCGGAAAAATGTTCTTTACTGTAAATAAATCAAAAAAAGGTATTGGGTTAGTTCAGCTAAATTTTAATTTTAATTAAATATTTTGATTACACAAGTTCTCAAAATAGTTATTTTAAATATTAAATTGACCAAATAATAAAAATGGACTTAAAAGTTATCAGTAAAAGTTTGTTTATCATGCAACAGTCTATATTGCATAGCTTTAATGGTTTTGAAAGTTTAAATATTATATTGCCGTTTTAAAACTATGCGAAATGACAAATGATAGTATTTTTTTCATATTCTAATTAAAAATACACTCTATAACAAAAAAATCGACGAACCAAGAAACAATCATCCGATTGCTTTGAAATTTCGTATGCATGAATGTTTTGAACAAATATGCAAATGATTAAAATTTGGTGTCCAATGAATGAATAGTTTGATCTCTAGCGCATCGGAACTGCGCATCCAGCAGACGTATATAAGGAGCAGTTCTTCAACGGTTGTTAAAACTTTCGGTTTGATTGCGATTCAGATGAACTTTCAACAACTTAAAAAATGCCTCGCTGCAGGATTCGTGCTCATTACGAGCAACTGTCAGAGTTTGACAGAGGTCGTATCATTGGATTGAAAGAGGCCGGTTGGACTAATCGGAGAATCGCTCGTCATTTGAGTCGAAGCGATGCGACGATTCGAAGATGCTGGCAAGGATGGGTGGAAAATGGCAGAGTGCAACGTCAGGATGGTAGCGGTCGACCTAGGGCTACAACAGATCGTGAGGACAGAGTGATGGTCCGATCAGCTGTCACAGCGCCTTCTTCATCTCTATCAACCATCAGACGTTCAACCCAAACACCAGTGTCCATCATGACCATTCACAGACGGTTGAGAGAGCGAAATCTACGCTCGCGCCGACCGTTACGCCACCTGCCACTCACGCCTGCACACTGCCGAGCCAATTAGCCGAGCCAATATCAATTTCGTTTTTTTTTTTCTATTATTAAAAACGAAATTGATAAATCTCCTTTACCAAATTATCTAAAAACGATATTAAAAGATTATTTGCATAATAGAAAAATAGTAATTAAAAATAGTATGGTACAGATTATACATAATATATACAAGGGTTGCCCACAGGGATATTGTCTTGGCCCGTTCCTATGGTTGATCGCTGCTATTACAGTACTTGAACAAATGGAAGATAACGAAAATTTTTATGCATACGCTGACGATTTCATATTAATAGAATCCGAAAACACAATAGAAAAGCTACAAAATAAAACTAATCTAAAAATAGCAAAGCTAAACGACATATGCAGTAAACTAAAATTAAAAACATCAGTTCAGAAAACGCAAGCGATCACCATAGGTATAAAATCCACAACTAAAGCACGATATAAATTAAACAATAAAAAAATAAAATCTGTCAATGAATTAAAATATTTAGGAATAATAATAGATAACAAACTAACTTTTACCTCACATATAAAATATTTGAACGAGAAAGTTACTACTTTTATTAATAAAATGTCCCTGGTGAGCGGTGTGTCTTGGGGGGTAAGACCCAACATGCTCAAAATCTGGTACAAAACGGTAAGAGAAACAAATTTCGTATGCAGCCCCCGCATGGGCCACTAATCTCACCAGGGAATCCGTTCGCAAACTGTGGGCAATCCAGAATTTAGCTTTAATAAAAATATCTAAGGCCAACGCCAATAGTGCTCATTCCGCGCTTTGTGTAATACTAGACATCCCCCCCCCCCATTGAACTCGTTCTAACACGAGAAATAGACAAATATAATGCAATAAACTTAAATAAAACCATTCAAAATCTAGAACTTCCCGAAAGCTATTCAATAGAGAAAATAATACCATCGTATCAATATCCTGATTGTAACATATTAAACAAACAAATAAAATTTATAAACTCAATAGACGATGATATGATGGATAATAAATATATTAAAATATATACCGACGGATCCAAAATGGATAACGGAACAGCTTTCGGTTACTTTGTATGCAGTAATAAGAATGACATAATCAAAAAATATTCGGAACGAATTCATATTTATAATAGCATCTATCAGGCGGAACAATTAGTAATTGTAACGACGTTGGCATGGGCGTTGACAAACAACTATAAAAACATCAAGATTTATACTGATAATAGGTCTACGGTCGAGAAGCTGGGATCTCTGTATCCTTATACCGAAATCCTGATGACTCTTTATAATCTAATCAAAAATAATAGTGATGTAGAAGTAGTAATTATATGGATTAAAGCACACGTGGGACACTGGGGGAATGAAATCGCAGACCAACTTGCCAAATCACCACTAATTAACAACGAGCCTATAAGTAGCAGAAAATTATCAGTTCCTCGATCAAAAATATTTTATATAATAAATAAAATGTTAAACGATAATTGGTAAGTTTGCTGGAACAACAGTGAAACAGGACGATATACTTTTAATTTCTTTCCAAACATAAAACATAAATTTGATATCAATAATACAATAGCTATAAAATTTATCACTGTTGGGGGCAGCTTCCCAAAATATCTTAAAAGGATAAACAGGAGAAATTCGGAAAACTGTGAGTGCGGCACCTTGGGTGACCCACTTCATTATGTTTTTGGGAGCTGTCCCCTAATGCCCCATAAAATTAGAAGAAATAACAACGTAAACGAATATGAAAATTTTCTACAATTAATACAGATTCCAAAAATAATGAAATTGATAAAAGATAACTATAATAAATTAATAGAACTATATAGCAAAATAAAATTTAGATATATATAATCCCTCCGGTGTCAAAAAAAATAATTGTATGTGGTGTTACATATTTTGTGTACATGTATCATCTTGAGTCATTATGTTCATATTGAGTGATTTATTCTATCTTCTGTATTGTGAAATTTGTATTTTGTGTTTTGTATTGCGCATCCATATGTTTTGTGTTCTAATATCTGTTATAATCTGTTCTAATATATGAAAAGTATTCTAGTGTTAAAGTAAGTGTGCTGTTTTGTACTGGAAAATATAGGAGGTTGCTTTTGCTTATGTTCTGTTCTTTGTTCTTTTTGTGTTGTTCGTTCTACCGCCGGCTTACTGTGTTCTGCCGGCTGTATAGTTTGTATTCTTATGATTTTAAATAAATGTTTCCCCAGAGGGATTAATGCCGTAAACCCTTGGGTCGGCCCCTCTGGTGCATTTCTTACATCTTATACTGCCGAGCCAGATTACAGTGGTGCAGGGCTCGATCAGGTTGGAATGATGCCGACTGGGGACGTATAGTCTTTAGCGACGAATCCCGCTTCCAACTGTGTCCTGACGATCATCGAAGCGTGTTTGGACGTCAACCCCGATAGTTATATCGGAGTTGACGGTTTGGAGGGCACAGGCGTCAACTCCGATATAACATCTATCTATCTATCGGGGTTGGCGGCACAGGGCAGAGGGGGGATCCTGCTTTCACTATTGCACGCCACACCGGCCCTCAACAAGGCATTATGGTCCGGGGTGCCATTTCCTTTGACAGCCGTACCTCTTTGGTCGTCATTAGAGGTATACTTACTGCACAGCGTTACGTGGACGACATCCTAAGACCTGTTTTGCTACCGTTCCTTTTGCAGTGCCCTGGGCTGGTTTTTCAGCAGGACAATGCCAGGCCACATACGGCTCGTGTTGCTCTAAACTGTCACAGCGCACTTGTTACTGTAACTCTGAAATAAATTATTCAATTGTTCTGAAATTTTAATCATTTACTATTCTGTACATTGTCTTCCTATCCACCAATTTTCGTCTCAATCGGACACCTCCTTCTTGGTGCGTCGATTTAATTGTTATAGAGTGTATTTCAGAGTAGAAACATTATTTTACTTGTAAATAATATTCATTTTAATTCCCATGAGCGAAATTTGTATAAAGCAAAAAATTTGGAATCTTCATATAAGTTCTCAATTTGAAGATAACCCTAAAATTACGCAAAAAAGCAATATCGCCGGAAATTGTAGAAAATTGGTCTAAATTTATACTCGTATTAATTTGGAAGCTCTCTTTGGTTTAATAAACTGAAAATAGGGTGTTGCCATATAAAAAGCCGACATTGATGCAGAATTAAATATACCGACGGAGTAGAAGAAAAAAAAACATTACCTTATTTCTAAACGATTGGTAAATATTACTCTGTACGACGAACGACTGCTGAATAAAGACCAAGTGGGCCTTTTTTTCCGGAGCTATAATTTAGATGATAATACACGAACAGATGATAAAATAAATTAATTTAAAATCTTAATGTTTTAATTAACGCTTTTAATTATCTCACAGTGGGAGTAGTCAAATATTGTAATCAATTTTTCAATAACTCCTCAATATGCAAATGGGATGAAATTTACCATACTAATGTATCTTAGCTAACAAAACATCGATCAATAATAAAAAAGTTTAAGTTTTTGACATTTCAAAACATTTTAAAAAACTCATTTTACTTTCTATAAATGGAGCAAGCTGAATATTCGTGAAACATCTTGAAGTCTACCAGTTAGACTTCTGTATGTTTTTTCATAATTTTTTTTTACATCTGTTCTGAGATAAAGTTCTTCTAATTTTTTTTAGGAAAAAACTGGTACTTTTTGTTTGCAACTGTAGAATGTTTCACAACAGCTTATGAAATATGTCTCCTTAGACTTATATGTATTTAAAAATTTATTAGAATATTCCTGAGACCAACAATAATGAAATAAAATTTATCATCGAAAAACTTTAGAGAAAGCTTTTTTATTTTAAAATGAACTAAAAAGAGTAATTTCTTTTACTGGTACCCGGGACCACTTAAATTTTTTGGCAAAAAGCAAAAGTATGTGGATACCCATAATATGTTTTTCATTTGTAATGTTATATTTGTAACAAGATGAGAGCCTTAATTCTTACTTTTAGTCATAAAAAATGAATCCGGGTGTCATAAAAATGAAATTATTTTATTATTTTTAGCTTGTTTTTATGCAAAAGCTCGCTTTCTAAACCTTTTTTTTCTTCTGATACTGTGGCATCGCTTTTTCCAATGTATGGATTTCTATGAAAATGTTATATCGGTGTTAAAATATTTGATTTATATCAGTGTTTTTCGATATATAGAAACATCGTCCAGCCGGAATATGTCTCTATTTGCACAGGCAGAGAAGCTTAAAGCACTGTTATGCATATCATGTACTCTTACAAAAAAAAATAACCACTTATACAAGAATACTAACTTAGATGTTTTCTTCTGTGTCGCTGCGTAATTTCCTTCTTCATCGCATGCAGGATCCCAGATATTATCAGCATAATTTTTATTTTCTTGTTTCCTCATTCTCCGTGTAACTTGAAGAAGAAAGCAACTTCTGCTCCCAAGGTCTGAAAAAAAAAAATGCATTTATTTCTGACATTCGACACTGCGAAAATTTCGAAACACACTGTGTTGTCAACACTAATAGCGCATTTTGGATTATATATAAATAACACCTGTGTTCCTGCTTCAGAATTATTCCCGCTTAAGAAGTTGATATTCTCGGTTACCATTTTTTTCTTGATTGAGTGTGGACTTTTCTTCAACCTTTTGCCAGATAAAAAATACGTATAAAAGGCAAAAATTGTCATGGGGGTGAAATAAGGAACGACTTACAATTTTATTAGGTGCAAATATGCATGGTTCGGTGAAATTGCCTATTTTGGTAATTGAGAAATCGAGGAAAACTAGTTTTCGAAATGTGAAACCACTGCCCTGTTATTATGAAAGTAACAAAAATGACAGGTGCAATTTTTGAAGCTTATTAAAAAAACAATTAAATGATAAAATGAGGAAAGCTAAGCGAAACGTCATCATCAGAGTAGCCAATTGCGCAGCCCATTCCAAAGATTCTAATAACATAAAAGTGCATTTCCTACCATCAAATTCCACTTTCGTTTTAAAACCGATGGATTAAGGAGTAATTAAAGTGTTTTAGCAGCACTATAGAAAACGACTTGTCAAATGAATCATTGAAAAATTGGACAATACCGGAGAGGTGAGGAAAGAAAACCTTTTCGAATCGATTCATTTTATTGTTACAAAATTCACTCAAGAGCCATACGATTGAGTTATACTAAACAACAAGCTTTATTATTCACGCTTGTACATATCAATTCAAGCAATAATTACAGCCTGCTAATACTAGGCAAACTACAATTAGCAACATGCTGATTGTAGCAACTTGCTACAGTAATGCTATTTTAGCGATTTGCCACAATAAGCAAGCGTATATTACAGCTAGAGCAGCACACAAGCCACCAATAAAAACAATTAGTTCATGTATTTACAAGTTAGGCAAATATCACTTTCGGTCGGTCTGCGGAAACGAAAGCACCCCGTTCAAACATGTTTTTCTCCTTCCGCAAACCTCTGACCGAAAAATGAATCCCCTGCGGACGTCGCATCCCTTTTTTAACTCATAACCAGGGGGGGAGGGAAAGAAGGAAAAAGCGCACGCTACCCAAACATTTCCATAGATTCTGGAACATTCGTCTGTTTTCGCTAATTTCTAGGATTCTAGCGCAGATTTTTACTACCAGCTAGCATCAGGGCCCTTGCTAAAGGGGGGTAGGGCGTCTGCCCCCTCCCTAAAACTCGCAAAATTCTATTAAACTTGGCAAAATTAGATACCTAGTTGGCAAAATTGGTGAAAAATTTTAACGAAAACGATAATTTACTTCTATTTCTGGTACACTTGGCAAAATTCCGCAAATCCAGATGGCAAAAGTAAAAAGTTAGTAATCTAGTTGCTAAAAAAATAAGTAAGTTCGTAAAAACAGGTATTTGACTTGGCAGTTTATCGACATCTTACCCCCCCCCTAAAAAATGTCTGTCTGGCACCGTTGGCGACCTTACCATGCGGCCAACACGCCCAGCTCACCAAATTATTTAATTCTGACGAAATTCCGATATTAATTTATAATTTTCCTAAACTTTCACGATCCTGGCGAAAAGGGATATTTTATCATATATAATTAATATTATTTACACTATTTACAAACTATGTACATCGCATTTAGATATGTATACAAAATTTTCAATGACATTCATAACATTATTTTATCTACATGGGAGTTAATAGCACCTTCTGTGATTGCGAATTGTTTCCAAAAATCAGGAATCTTCGATGGAGAATTAACAATGGAATACTACTAGGAATCAGATATTGGAGATGACGGAAGACTGGACAGTATAAAGAAGAATAGATTTCACTGCATTGATTGAAAAGTATTCAAACGATGTTATTTAAGTCAGCAGACGATGAAATACTGCCTTGTGAAGAGCTAACCGCGGATGAAATTCGTGAAGTTGAAGAAGATGAAGAAATGAGTGAAACTCTCTGAGGAATAAGCAGTGGAAATTCCTAGTTTTTTGGATGCTGTAAAAGAACTGGAAAGCTTTCGTCTTTTTGTCGAAAGTGTTGAAAATGTGCCATAAGAAGTTTTTAAAAGCCTAAGACGACTCGATTGTTATGAATTAAAGCCGATAAAAATAAAAATCAAAAAACAATAACCGATTTTTTTTCTGTAAAATCGATCCCAATGACGTCTAAAGTGAAACTTCTGGGATTTAATAAAAATTGAATCAGATTGGATTCAATAAAGGTAATTATGTTATTCTACTTCATTAACTAATTTCTAAAGTGTGCAAAATAATTTACATTTTTATACTAAAATTATGTATTATTTTAATAAGATAAAAAAGTCTCTCCTGAATACTTATACTGAAAATATTTCATTTGTTTTTCAAAAAAATTAAATGCCCCTTTAAGAAGTTTTTGCCTTCCATTCCCTTGGAAAACTTCTTAAGCGGGTTTTATAAGCTTCTTGATTTTCTAAAGTAGTACTTCTCGAATTGTTTTGTAAGAGTGCATTTTCAGAAGCCTATAAGAAAAATAAGAAAAATTCTTTTACATGAGCTTGTACTCTAAAAAGCAGGAAGTTATCTGTATTTTCTACAACATATTTTATCTCGTCTATGTGATGTATCTAAGCATTATCGTAGTTAAAGTACACTTGCAAAGATATGTAATCTGTTGAAAGAATTCGAACTTTAAAAAAATGTTTTTTTGCGTAGAGCTTTTCAAATTTCACAAAACTCAGACAAAATATGACATATGTATTAGAAAAATTTATTTAAATGTATTTAAGAGTTAAATATTTTAAAACGTTTGATCAAGAAAACTAAATAATTTTCAACTGCGCATTCACGCGCACACACACACTCAAAAAAAAAAAAAAAAAAAAAAAAAAATAGAATTTTTTAGCGAACTTCATAGAGCAAATGATTCAAAAAATTCCAGTTGAATATTATGCAAATTTAGAACGATATCAGTTCTATACGTTGGAACGTATGGAATTGGTATACTACTAAAACACCTATTGCATGATTAATAATAGGATTATTAAAAAGAAAGACGCAAAGACAGTGATACACCTCCGAAGACAATTGTTTTCCGGAATAGGTCAAACATCCTTGCTACGAAACAATACTTATCACAGAAAGGGAATTTTCACCGTTGTATACACGCTACGATTTGAGCAAAAAAGTAATAGTTACGTAAATGCTCCACTCAAATAGAAAAGTATTTCTCTGAATGTGCTGGGTGTTTTATAAAAGATGTGAAAAACTTAAAGCTGTGATATTACACTTCCAGGCAACCTTCATCCAATAGCACATGGTCAGCATTATAACGCAAAGACGCTAAATACAGAGAGAAGAAATAGAGTGACCGCTCACTCATACGACTTTCAGGAGACCGTGAAAGAAACTCGTGTAAGTGAGAGACCATATCATTATACGATTTTAAAATTTTAAATGGATTAGTTGTTTTACAGAGATGAAAAATACGTTTTGAATACTAAGAACATATTTTAACAAACTTTATAAAACACAATTCAGAATAAAACAAAATAATTTTTAAAAGTTCACAAAATATAAAATTCTACTTTTCTTATCTCTATGTTTATTTTAAAGATCTACAGATCTGATTTTTTTCAATAAATGTAGTGATATTAGTTTGTCTCTAAGCAAATAAAACAGAAAACGTTTTTTTCTAAATTTGATACAGCTTTTAAGATATTTTGGGAAACATAATTTTGAGGGACATACAACCATCTTCCCACCATACATTTCATCGTTCATAACACAGAAATTTAAATAAGAAATTTTAACCATTATTGATTATACAATTTAACAATAGTGAAAGGATAAACGTAAGAAAACGTGCGTGATTTGTACTTTAAGAGTTATAAAACGAACTCTTGAGTAAGAAATGCAAAATCGCCTGAACCGTTTAAAGCGTCGTATAAGTGAGAGAAGTTTTATATCGCATAAGGCGTAGACGGGACCAAGTGAATTCGGGGCATAACCAAGAGAGTTGTTTAAATGAGAGTCGCATAAGTGAGAGGTTACTGTATACTAGGGAGCGCATCGCCATTCAAAACTCTTTGGAAAAGTGAAGAAAGGATTAACCGTGTAGCTTATGGCAGAGAGATGGAGAGAGGCTAGACATGCGCTATATCGCTATATTTGGTGAATTGTAAGTGGCACAAAAAAGGTATCGCCAAACCTTAGTGCAGGGGAGGCCAAATCGTGGCCCATTTGACAGACTTAGCGCATTGGATCATTTCATGTGGCGCATCTCATTTTTATGCCTCCTTATTGTTTGGAGACAGATTGAAGACTTTCGAAATAATTTCGTGCCCGGAAATATTTTATTTCTAATTATTTATGATGCTACGTCAACAGGAAGCATTTGTAGATTCCAAAATATGTCACCAAAATATAACAATCTGTGATCCCCTACTAAACATCCGAAAAGATAATTCTTGAGTTCTCTTCCTGAGAACAACAATCTCAGCCATCTAGCTAGTGTAGTGGCTAAAGAACCATTCTAGCACACCTTGGGTCCGGGTTCAATTCCCATTTAGGAATTGGAGTTTTATATTTGTCTGTCCCTTCAAAAGGGGTAACATTGGGTGCCCCAAAGTAAAATGACCAATAATTCGGTCCTCAGTTGTGACAAATGCTTGAAGAGCGGTTTAGGGTACATTTCCACTTAAAATGGGGAAAGAAGAACGTGATAAAAGTGGTTAATTACGCATCCGGTCACAAAAAGTCGGGGTAAAACAGGGGTTGTGCAGAAAATGTCAATGTGTTTTTTCCCTGATTAAACCAAATGTAGAAAATAGTATCCTTTGTAATTAAAAAGAAGAGTGTCCATATGTTTGGGTGCAACTTCTAACACAGAGGTAAAATGAGGTCGCTTACGAGCGTTTTGAAAGTCATTAAAAGCCATTACATTGTTCTCTGTCTTCTTTAGTGTCAGTAGAGGAATTTTCCCCCGGTTTTTCATTTTTTTTCCGGTTTAAGACACTGTATAGCTAATATTAATTTCTTTGAAATCATAAAAATAAATCTCACCTTGTTTACTGATCTACTGTATCAAAAATATCAGAAGCATTCTGAACAAGAAAATTGCAAACAATTACACGGGAATATGTCGATTATAAAAACAATTAAAGTAGTCAATGGATTTTTTCTAAATTGTTTTATTACACTGTGCGAAATTTAAACCCGATCAGTCTACCGGAATAGATTAGTTTCCCGGACAAAAAAAAAAGTTTTGCGTTTTTACATTATATTATTACTATTATTATAGGTGTTGATATTTTTTAAAATAATTCCAATTTCAAATTTCGAAATCAGGTAAGGCAGTGCCTTAACATTACTAAAATTTCTCGGAGTTTTAATTAATCTCAAGGAGATACTGTCTTATGTGTATCGAAAAATTTTCTTACGGGATTCCCTGGACCTTTCCCTTGTGCACGCCACTCATCCTAGCTAGAAAAAGTCTGCACCTTTTTTTTTCAAAAAAGTATAGATTGTGCACAATTTGTGCATAAAAAGTAGATATTTTTGATTATTTTGAAAGTATACACTTTTTGTGCAAATTATATGCAGTTTTTATGCATACTACAAAGTGCATATTCTGTATTGCCAAAAACTGTGCACAAAAAGTGTATACTTTTCAAAGTATTAACTTTATATGTACACAAAAAGTGCAAACATTTTCTAGCTGGGATTTAAGCCGTTTGAACAATTTTCCCAAAATCTCAAAATCTAATCCAAATTATTAGAAACTCTAGGGACAAGGCTGTACTCAGGGGGGGGGGGGCGGGCGACCGGACCCCCTGGTCCCCCCCCCAAATTTTAAATTTTGTTAACAAAACAACAATAATGTAGCCTTTTTCATCTTTTAGTCTCCCCCCCCCCGAAAACTTTGGTCTCCCCCACCGGAAATTTTTTCTGGGTACGGCCCTGTCTAGGGACATTGTTTAATCTGTATGACCACCTATCGCGTCGGTAAATTTTGTGAACAAACATTTACCCAGTTTGGAACGATTTTTAGAAGCATCTCAAAATCTAATAAAAAATTTTTTTTAATCCGACTCCTATAGCTTAAATTGAGTGATCATCTATCATGCCACTAAATTTCATTTCTTTCGCTTTAGTCGTTCATACCTGATCTGCGAACAAAAATGTACGCACTTTGAAACAATTTTTGGAAAATCTCAAAATCTACTGAATTTTTTAAAAATATAGTTCAAGATGAGTGACCATCTATCATCTCACCAAATTTTATTTCATTCGCTTCAGTCAGTTTTAGGTGATGTGCGAATAAGAAAAGTGTCACGCACAGAATGACAGAAGGACAGGCGGACAAACTTTTTTTTTTTTGACGGTCGTACTCGGGTCCCAGAAGCTTAAAATGCACAGAAATCCCCCTTTTTTTTAATCTTGAGAAGTGTACTGGCAAAGTCTAGTTTTATTTATTTAAATACATAAATGTTCCAGTTCCGAACTTGAAACAACAATCTCTTCAAACTTAAGACACATCATGCTGAGTGAACTCCAGTCTAGTGGTTAGAATTCTCGCCTACCAAACCTTGGTTCCTCGGTTCGAACCCGAACCTCGGAAGTTTGAATAATGAAGCAAGTTCTTATGTATGACTATAGATGGCAGCACTTAAATGGAAAGAAAGGACGAAAAAGTCGTTCGTTAAAATCAACCGACCACGCCCTCTACATCTTTCCGTCTGATACTAATCAAGTAGTGCACAATTTAGTTTGCACTTTTTATGCACAAGCAGAGTGCCAAATACACTCGGATTTTGTACACTTTTTTTTTACACGTTTTATGCAACCTCTTTCTAGCTGGGATTGCGTATTATTGAAGATTTCTCCTTAATGTACAAAGTATCTTTTTATTCCATATTTTATTTCGATCCTTTATTTTAAAATAAAATAGATCCCCGCCCCCTTATTCTGCAATAAATAATTACAAAGCACTAAAATAAGAAACATTTAATGTTAAAAAGAAATCTTAATATTTAAATCATAGTTCTGCAAGTAATCGCGCACAACGTATTTATAATTAAGTAATTCATAAAAGTACAAAACACGATAATGGTACTTTAGATTGTAAAATGTTTCTAAATATAGAAAATAAATGTTTTGTTGAATCAAGAAAAATTTTGTTAAATTGTCAATATTTTTTATTCGAATTAACAGTTTGATTTTGTTCAAAAATTAAACCAACAAAATATTTTATTAATATAAGTCGATTATTTGGCTAAAATTAATAGGAATTTTGTATATTTGTGTTAGAACCCCTAAAAACGATAAAATAGAATACTTTTGCAGATTTAACACCAAATTAACTGGATCACATTTCAGCGTTGCTTGTGATCGAAAAGAAAGATTGTAAGAAGTGTTTTACAAACAAATCTGTTCAAAATGCCTTCTTTTTTCAAAATTAAATTTTGTCATACAGATTTAAGTTTTATCACTAATTCTCTAAAACAATGTCACATGGTGCGGACAAATTATTTATTGGCTTGAAATTCGTAAAGCGGGATGATTCCCCCCAAAACTGTCCTTAAATCGATCCACTAATTGTTTGTCTATAGAAGAAACTCGTCGTTGAACATTGTCCTTATATACTATACAGTATATATATATATAGCTGTTCTATTTATCCGATTGCTATAATTTCGCAGACTCAGAAGTCCTTCCTTACTTCCCGCCGTACAGTGGAGTATTTGTGTGAAAATCCTGGCCAAAAATATTTTTCATGTGTTTTAAACTTAGAATCATTACTGTTGACTTTTGACTGACTTTTTAGTATTATATACTTCTTAAATTATATAAAAAAGCAAGTTAAAAATAATTCTTAATATAGAAATAAATTAATGAACGAAAAATAGTATTATTGTGAAAAAGCGTGGGGTGTGAAAAAGCTGGGGTCCATATCTCAGTTCTTGAGAATATTCGATCGGTACGATTAGTAAAAAAATGATACAAAAAATATAGCACAAAGCGCCCCACACTTTTTTCACAATAATACTAGTTTTCGTTCATTAATTTATTTCTATATTAAGAATTATTTTTCACTTTTTAGTTAGATCAATTTATCACTAAAGCGTGTTTTTTAGTTTTTATAAACTATATTTATTACTCTCCTACATGTGTATGTGATTATGATAACCAATAATAAAAATAAATTAGCCTTTTCCAGACAACGAGGAAGAAGCAAAGGATTCACGACGTAAAAGGGGGTAAGTGATACCTCTCCTACCTCCTCCTTTTTAAAACTATCTTGATTGGAACCTTTCACCACTCTCATCGCTTACAGCTCCACAATTTTTAGGGAAAAAATCTAGATGAAAGGGGAGGAAAATAAAGTGTCAGGGCATATTGAATGCAAGGTCACGAAGCTTTTGTAGGAGTTTTTTCACCAACTGTTGGTAGTTTTCGTCTTTTCTGTTGCCTAGAAATCCTCATACCACACCTTTAAGCGGCCTCTGTAGTCGGCTTGCGGAGATTCAAGTCCCAATGCTTTGCTATGGAGAAAAGTGCCTTAACGCCTAATCATTTTTCTCAGAAAGTATTAGGTATTTTGAAACGAAATTTTCCTGTTTGAATCTTGAGAACTATTCGCAAGGATTGCGCGAATCAGATTTGAGTCAATTTAGCCAAAAGAGATTTTATTGCAGTCTATAATTTATGTTACTTTTCAGACTGCAATAAAATCTCTTTCGGCTAAAGTAACTGAAATATGATTCGCGCAATCCTTGCGAATAGTTCTCAAGATTCACACAGGAAAATTTCATTTCAAAATACCTAATACTTTCTGAGAAAAATGATTAGGCGTTAAGGCACTTTTCTCCATAGCAAAGCATTGGGACTTGAATCTCCGCAAGCCGACTACAGAGGCCTCTTAAGGGCATCCCAGGCTGTTTTCACCTATCCAGGAAGAACTTAAAAATCTGATAGAGGAGATGAAAACTGATATGATGAAGGAGATGAAAGCCTGATAAGACGAGATGAAATCCGGATTGGAAGAGTTGAAATCCGGACTGGAACTGAAAATAAAAACCGGATTAGAAGAGATCAAAGCCTCTCAAGACGAGATGAAAACCGGATTGGAAGAGTTAAAAGCCACACACGAAGAAGTGAAGACCGGACTGAAGAAAGTAGTGAGAAATCAACAGGAAACGGAGAAAAGAGTGTCACTCCTCGAAGAAAATGTAGCTTCCAAAATTAGTGAAGAGTGTGAAGCTAAAATCGAAGAAAAACTGGACTCTCTCGTCAAACTGGGAAAATTTCCGGAAAACATCACACTGTTGTCACACCGCCCAGCAGTGAAACTAACAATCTATGACGGAGAGACTCCCTGGGAAGCATAACAAGACCTAATTTTTAATCGTCGCCAAAGCCAATGGTTGGACGAACAAACTGGCCGCTTCCCTTAGCGGCGATGCAATTAACGTATTGCAAACTATTGGAGCGACGAAGATAGGGTTTTTGACGCCCTTGCAAGTGCCTGACATGAAATTCGGAGAGAAGTGCCAGAAAGAATAAAGTAGAATGCAACTTAAGTATGCAGAGATCTGGCGAAACCCTTCAACAGCTGGTTTCGGACATGGATAGGCTGTGTCATCTAGCCTACATTGACCACCTTGATGATATCCGAAAAGAAATGGCGGTGCGGCATTTTACCGAAGCCGTCCGGGATTCTGAAATTCAAAAGGCTCTCATGTTGGAGGATTATCAAGATTTGAAATCTGCTCTCGTCTTCGCTATGAAGCTAGAGGCAGCTCAGCGGGCCGTGAGGAAAGATCGTCATGCTGTTAGATCGGTGATTATTCACGAGCGAGCTGATTCGGACACTTCGGAGAGCTTAGAGAGCAGAATAATGAAGGAAGTTGAAGATCTAATGGAACGAAAATTAAGATCCGGTGGAACGAAAGATAGCTCAAAGAGAGTAAAATGTTGGAGGTGCGGCGGCGAGGGGCATTTAAGAAAATACTGTGACGTACAAAAGAACTGTCGTCGTGAAGATCGCAGACACCAGTATACCAGAGAAGCCCGTGAACGAAGACGGCAGAGAGACGACATTGCGGAACGGAGGCTGCGGGATATTCCAAAGCCTCACCTAAAAGTCTTACAGATTTCATCAGTGAATGGCGGCAGTAATGGACTCTTCGTACTAGGATACGTTAATGGTTCTCCATGCCATATGGTGATTGATACTGGAGCAAACTTAACCATCATAAGGACAGATCTGGCCAATAAATTAAATTTGAAAATTATCTGGACTCCGCCCTCGCTAACCCTACAGACTGCGACAGGTGACAAGATTGAAGTGGGCGGAAAAGCTAGAGTGGAAATTACGTTTGGAAATGCCAGATACGACCATGTGGTGTATTTCGACAATATTACGGACTCTTTTATTCTCGGACTGGACTTTGTAAAATCACACAAATTTAATTTGGACTTGAAAAATAATGAGCTTCGTTCAGACTCTGAAGAAATAGCTGCGTTCGAGATTAAAAGTGAAGCTGTTTTACCTGTTCAACAAATAATAGCCCAGACTGATATCACTCTTCCCCGTAGAACTGATTCAATAATTTCTGGAACAGTAAAAGAAATGAATAAATTCCAGTTTGGATTACTTGAACACCCAAACAATTGTGGTGTCGTCAGATGAGTACTTGTGGGAGCAACACTTGTGGACTTGTCGAAAACTAACGTTCCTGTTATATTAGCTAAAGTGACTGACAAATCGAAGCTGATAAAGAAAAATGAAGTGTTGGCTACATGCACTCCTGTTACTTGCATTAATTCCAAGAATTGCAGCCCATCGACAGCTGAATCATCTGAGTGTCTGACGAAGGAATTATAACAAGACGTGGAAAGAAAGAGCAGAACAGAAAAGCGCTGCGGAGAAAGTAATAGCTGAATTTGAAGACCTCTTCTCTCGTACTTCGGGTGACTTTGGTCGTATGAAGTTAACGCAACACAGGAGCGATACAGGCAGCCATTCTCCTATCAAGCAACATCCTTGGCAGCTGCCGTTTGCTAAGCAAGAAGAGGCTTTTAGAGGAGATGCAGCGTGATGAAGCCATCGAGCCATCGACTAGTCTCTGGGTCTCGCAAATTGTTTTGGTCCGCAAGAAGGATGGTTCCACCCGGTTCTGCGTTGACTATAGACGTCTGAATGATATTACCAAAAAAGACAGCTACCCTCTTCCTAGGATTGACGACACTTTGGACACTTTATCGGGAAATGAATGGCTTTCCACTCGGGATCTGAAGAGTGGTTACTGGCAAGTAGAAATTCATCCCGACGACCGTGACAAGACTGCGTTCACCACGGGACAAGGATTGTGGCAGTTCAAAGTTATGCCTTTTGGACTCTGCAACTCACCGGCTACATTCGAGCGTCTAATGGAGACAGTGTTAAGAGGACTTTCCTACGAAGCACATCTCGTTTATTTGGACGATATCATCATCGTCGGAAAGACTTTCGAAGAGCATCGCGAGAACATCCGAAAGGTGCTGCAGAAAATAAAAGAGGCAAACTTGAAACTGAGTCCATCGAAGTGCAACTTGTATCATCGGGAAGTACGTTTTCTCGGGCACCTAATATCCGTCCTCGGAGTCCGAACCAATCCCGAAAAGACGTCCGCAGTCAAGAACTGGAGTCGTCCTGAGAATATCCATGACTTACGAAGTTTTCTCTGTCTGTGTACTTACTATCGGAAATTCGTGAAGGGTTTTTCTCAAATCGCAAGGCCACTTCACAAATTGACCAAGACTACAGAAAAATTCCAATGGACTGAGGAATGTGAGAATGCATTCAACGAACTGAAGACGGCTTTAACATCTGCATCGATCTTGTCGTATCCTCACCCTGACAAGCCATTTATCCTGGACACAGACGCAAGTAAGGAGAGTGTCGGAGCAGTTTTGTCCCAGGAGATAGATGGCCAAGAGCACGTCATTGCTCACTAGAGCAAGTGCCTTTCAAAGGCAGAACGTAACAATACCGTTACATGGAAGGACCTTCTGGCTACCGTCAAGGCCGAAGAACATTTCCATCATTACTTGTACGGGCAAAAGTTCCTGCTCCGAACGAACCATGCCTCTTTAAACTGGCTCTTAAATTTCAAGAATCCAGAGGAGAAGAAGTGGCCAGATAGCCAGGTGGATACAAAGATTACAAGAATATGACATCGAGATACGTCATCGGAAAGGAGCATCTCATGGAAATGCAGATGCTTTGTCGAGAAGGCCCTGCATAGACAGTTGTCGCTATTGCTCCAGGGCGGAGAAAAATTACCATCTGAAACATCCCCTTGTCCGCCAAGTTACATCATCGGCACCATTTCAAGATCCCTGGAGTGACTGAAAACTTCGGGCGGACCAATTAGCAGATAGCGACATTAAACCTATCGTGGAATTTTTGGAAATATCCAGTGATATGCCTAGTTGGCAAGAAATATCGTCATGTAGTCCGGCAGCGAAACAATACTGGGCTTTGTGGGATTCGCTTCGCCTGAGAAATGCAGTCCTGTATCGTAAATGGGAGTCGGACAACGGCAAGACGCTTCGATGGCAGTTAGTGCTCCCTCGTTCGAGGATTCCGAACGTTCTAGAAGAGCTTCATAATGGCTTAACTGGGGACCATTTTGGTATAATTAAGACACTGCAGAAAGTTCGTGAGTGCTTCTACTGGGCTAGGGCTCCAGACGATGTCGAAAAGTAGTGTCAAGCTTGTGACGCCTGTGCCGCCCCAAAAAGCCCGAAGAAACGAAGCCGTGGAAAACTACATAGTTATAATGTAATGTACCCACCGGAGGGGCAGACCCGAAGGTTTACGGCGAAAGATTCCCCCCGAAGAAGACGAGTTTACCCACCCCCAGCACAGCGACACAAGCCAGAAGACCCGACTAAGGACCCCCAATGGACCACAGCCCGACGAACCCGGCCCCCAAACCTAACCAGAGCCACATTTAATTAAGTTTTTTTCAAAAAGAATACAAACTATACCGCCGGCAGAACACAGTAAGCCGGCGGTAGAACGAACAACACAAAAAAATTAACACAAAATGTACAAAGAACAGAACATAAACAAAAGCAACCTCTTATATATTCCAGTACAAAACAGCACACTGCAAAAGTCCTTGAATTTTTTTTTTTTTAATTTGAACGTTCTAAAGTTTAAATAATCTTCACCAGCACATGTGAAAACTTATTCAAGGTGTGAGCAACGGAGAAAGGATAAGATTTACGGACAAATATCATATTTGTGGGCAGAAATTAATTAACATATGTCATGTATTGATCTTACTATTGATACTACTATACATTATTAATATTACTATTATTATTACTATCGTTATTACTACTGTTTTTTTTTATACAGCGTTTTCACTACTAAGCCATACCCTATATTTTACTTTTCATATATTAGAACAGATATAATCCGTACCCACAATATTACTTGTTACAATTTATCCATTATAATTCATATTTACAGTACAGTTGATAATTACTTATTTACAGTATCACATTTCATACACCTGCTGTAAATTATATACATACCGTGTATACACACAGATAAGCATGTGAATACATTTTAAACTGACCAAATATACAATTTATTGTAATATTTCAAATACCTTCATAACCAGCTGATAATATCGTGTACACAATATATAGTACTAAATACCAGATACATCACTTTATATAAATACATAATAACACCGTAATTATTTTACCACGTACACTCATATATACACCACCATATATACGCCTTTATAATTCTTATGCTCAGTACATTATAAATACTATTTACAGTGACAGATTTCAAACAAGCATTTTTTGGGTTACATATATACCATGAGTACATACACGTACGTACAATTTCATCTATACTTAGATACAAATTTATCAAATTTTCAAATAACTCTATACCTACTAATAATATATTACACAGTTTAATCTATACATATATACAGACTTATAATGATATTTCAAATATCTCTATACCTGCCAATATATAAAACACAAAACATATGGATGCGCAATACAAAACACAAACTACAAATTACAAAATACAGAATATAGAATATATCACTCAATATGTACATAATGACTCAAGATGATACATGTACAGAAAATATGTAACACCATATACACGTTTTTTTTTCCATATATACTTTTTTTGTATTTTTTTATTTTTTATAGCCATATCACATGACTTTTTTTTGACACTGTGGGGGGGGGGGGATTATATATATCTAAATTTTATTTCGCTATATAATTCTATTAATTTATTATAGTTATCTTTTATTAATTTCATTATTTTTGGAATCTGTATTAATTGTAGAAAATTTTCATATTCGTTTACGTTGTTATTTCTTCTAATTTTATGGAGCATTAGGGGACAGCTCCCAAAAACATAATGAAGTGGGTCACCCAAGGTGCCGCACTTACAGTTTTCCGAATTTCTCCTGTTTATCCTTTTAAGGTATTTTGGGAAGCTGCCCCCACCAGTGATGAATTTTATAGCTATTGTATTATTTATATCAAATTTATGTTTTATGTTTGGAAAGAAATTATAAGTATATCGTCCTGTTTCTCTGTGGTTCCACCAAACTTGCCAATTATCGTTTAACTTTTTATTTATTCTATAAACTATTTTTGATCGAGGAACTGATAATTTTCTGCTACTTATAGGCTCGTTGTTAATTAGTGGTGATTTGGCAAGTTGGTCCGCAATTTCATTCCCCCAGTGTCCCACGTGTGCTTTAATCCATATAATTACTATTTCTATGTCACTATTATTTTTGATTAGATTATAAAGAGTCATCAGGATTTCGGTATAAGGATACAGAGATCCCAGCTTCTCGACCGTAGACCTGTTATCAGTATAAATCTTGATGTTTTTATAGTTGTTTGTCAACGCCCATGCCAACGTCGTTACAATTACTAATTGTTCCGCCTGATAGATGCTATTATAAATATGAATTCTTTCCCAATATTTTTTGATTATGTCATTCTTATTACTGCATACAAAGTAACCAAAAGCTGTTCCGTTATCCATTTTGGATCCGTCGGTGTATATTTTAATATATTTATTATCTATTATATCATCGTCTATTGAGTTTATAAATTTTATTTGTTTGTTTAATATGTTACAATCAGGATATTGATACGATGGTATAATTTTCTCTATTGAATAGCTTTCGGGAAGTTCTGGATTTTGAATGGTTTTATTTAAGTTTATTGCATTATATTTGTCTATTTCTCGTGTTAGAACAAGTTCAATGGGGGGGGGGAATGCCTAGTATTACACAAAGCGCGGAATGAGCAGTATTGGCGTTGGCCTTAGATATTTTTATTAAAGCTAATTTCTGGATTTCCCACAGTTTGCGAACGGATTCCCTGGTGAGATTAGTGGCCCATGCGGGGGCAGCATACAAAATTTGTTTCTCTCTTACCGTTTTGTACCAGATTTTGAGCATGTTGGGTCTTACCCCCCAAGACACACCGCTCACCAGGGTCATATTATTAATAAAAGTAGTAACTTTCTCGTTCAAATATTTCAACCTTGCCAATTGCCCGTGCCCTGACGGCCAGGCATGCCCTGACGGACGGTCCGCACGCTATAGGCGGCGGGGTCCCGGTGATTCATCGTTATAATGTAGGAGCGCCTTTTTAGAAGATTGCCCTCGGCATCCTGGGACCTCTTCCGCGAACTTTGGATGGCAAAAAATATGTCCTAGTTGTCATTGACTATTTCTCTAAATGGCCCGAAGCTTTTCCTATTCCCGATCCAGAAGCTACGACCGTAGCAGAGGTACTGATGCAAAAAAGATTTCCAGATATGGAACCCCTCTGCAACTTCATTCCGACCAAGGAACGAACTTAACCTCTGCTGTTTATAAGGACTATGTCAACTTCTCGGAATCGACAAAACCCAGGCAACGCCTTTACATCCACAATCTGACGGCATGGTGGAGAGGTTCAATCGCACAATTTTGAACAACCTCTCATTCCTGTTCTCTAGCAATCAAGAGGACTGGGACAAGAAACTCCCCCTCTTCTTACTGGCCTATAGGAGTGCCGTCCATGAGACTACCGGCTTCACACCTTCCCAGATGCTACTTGAGAGATCTTCGTCTTCCCGCCGATCTAGTGTTTGGTCGCCCTCCAGATACGCCTTCATCGCCAGAGGAGTACATGGAAAATCTCCGGGCACGGTTTGAAGACGTGCATAATTTTTCTCGGGAGCGGATACCGGAACTCGGAGAAGATGAAGACTCGTTACGACACAAAGTCTACGGGTCACGAGTTTAACGTATATGACAAAGTTTGGCTGTGGAATCCTACTCGACGGAAAGGCCTGTCTCCCAAGCTGCAATCGCCGTGGGACGGTCCTTACACAGTCCTAAACAGACTGAATGACGTCGTCATCATACGGATTCGTAAGTCACCAAACTCGAAACCAAGAGTTGTACATTACGATCGGCTAGCCATTTACCGCGGTTGTAATTATTATTTTAATATTAGACCATGGTCATTATGGCGTAATTCCTCCTTTCTTCTATCTCTCATTTCTTTCCAGTCTTTCTCTTCTCTCCCTCTTTTTTTCAACTCTGTTTTACTCAGTACTTATGCCAAGTTTAGTGTACATTTTTGTAATATATTGGTTTTCATTAATGTTTATTTGTTTATTTTGTTTATTAGTTATTAGTGTGTAATTATTTATTATGTTCATTATTTATTTATTAATGTGTATTTGCTTATTGTGCTATTGATTATTTGCTTAAATTATCTTGTTAAGATCTTGTTAAATGTTATACACTGCAGATATTTGTGTGACCTCCTAACTGGGGATTGTAGTGCCCAGGACGTGCAGTCCTTGGGAAGGGAGCAATGTTACGAATTTTTGGCGCAATCTGCTGTTTTGGGTTTAAAATAGTTCAAAATTTGTATTCTACATTTCAAATAGTTAAATTTTGCTTTGTGTTGCACCATAATCGGTCAACTAGAACTGGAGATCCGGAGGTTTCAGTTTCCCCATTGTTTTTCTATGGCAGTTCTAGAAATCTCGAGAAATATTGGTCCTTGGACTTCGGTAACTTCACTTTAGGGGACTTATTTTTGGCGCCCAATTTGGCGATATTTCGCCAAAAGTCGCCAAGCTTGGCGACATTTTGGTCATTTGGCGCGATTATCCCAATGGGGCCTGAAAGTTGGTTTTCCTGCATTAAAAAACGCATAATAACCTAACATTTCTCTTCGATGACGTAATGAAAATTCCCGCTTTATGTGGAATCCTCTAGAAATAGACTTTTCTGAAAGCTTCTTGTACCTTCTGCGTTGGCTATAAATAGAAGTGCTTCAGAAGTCCCAGTTGAGAGTGTGAGTTAGTTTTAAACCCCAGTTTTAAAGTGCTGTGTGTAAATTCCTAATTGCTGAGTCTTGAGGGACTGTTAGTGCTATCCCTCGAATATTTCCACTGAATTTTTACCTGTGGATGTGGGGGTTTTTTATGTTAGAATTACAGCATTTGTGAAAGCTTCGGTACTGACTGGACTGCTTTAAACGAGCTGCTGGCCGCTAGTGCCTGTGAATTTTGTAAAGCTGATTGTTCTACCAAGTTCTACATGCAATAAAGTTTGTGTTCCATCCTGACAAGTGACTTTTTACTAGAACTTTCTACACAGGGCCGATCCCACAAGAAAATGTTGGGGAGGTGAAGAGAGTTAAATTGCCGACTGAAAAAATACATTTGCCGATTCAGTTTCCAAGTTGGTCACCTCCCTATATTAGACAGTTTTCCCAGGAAAAGAACGTGCCCATAACATAGAAACAGCACAAATACCTCTGTAAGTTGAACAGAGGGGGGAGCCGCAAACGTTCGACTTTCAGAGGATTCACGTTATTACGCATTAATGATCAATCTCGTTTTTACATTAATAAAGGGCATTACATTAATAAATTGCAGAGGGGAGTACGCAAAAGGCGGAATTTTCCACGAAAAGGCTCGATTATTATCACTTTGCCAACAAAAATACACATTTTTGTTGGGGAGGGATGGTTACATTCCCGACTCTATTACAAGTTATTAAAAATTTTCATAAAATATTCATAACTTTTAATTTAGTCATGAAATAGTCTCTCCGGACTGAAGAAAATATTTGCTATCCGTATGCGACAAAACTCTCAGTGCCATAGTTTGGGTTGGCGGAAATGAGTTTGGGGGTACCCTCAATGGAGTCTTTACATTAACTTAAAAGAAGGGAAGGAAGCCATACCGAGAGCACTGTTTATACTTTCCAACACTGTCTTATTTGCATATATACTATTGCATACCTGCCAGTTCTACTGGATTTTTCAGGAGACTACTAGATTTTGATGGTTTCTCCAGGTCTCCTGATTTTACATTAAAATCTCTTGGTTTTCTAACATCTTTAACAATCGATATATTTATTTCTCCACCAGTTCTGAAAGATTACCGCTCTCTGGGCCTATTCATTCAATATGGACAAATATACCATGGTATTTTGGTCCAATAATAAAGGTTTTTCTTATAATGATAACTCATTTGTGAGGGATTCTTGAAATTTTCATAATTCGATGGCAAATCGTTTAATTGTAACATTTTTTGAGTTCAAAGTCCCAAAATTTTACTACTTTTTTTAGTTTTAGATTTTGTAAAATTTTGAACATTTAAGAAAAACTTGTGAATGTAAAGAAAAATTGACGTTTTATTCATTTTATGTCAAAAGAATTCTATTTCTGAGCTCTTTTACAAATTCTATTTTTAATATCACGACTTTATGTGTGATTGAAATTTCAAATATAAGCTGTTATAAAAAGCTTTTCACTTTAAAAACCATAACTGTGTCGTGTTATTTCAAATTATATTTTGATGGGTTGATACATAGAATAAATGGCGAAATTTAATGCGCGAAAAAATTTCTGAGAGTGTTTTGTGACTTAGATAAGTAATTATGACTTTAAGATTATGATACCACATAAGTTTACTGGATTTTCTTAGCTAGATGTTGGCTGAAATGCTATTGCACGACAAACACTTAACTGCTCGCTCCCGGCGTTGCTAACGACGTGACGGCAGATATTCCTCCTTCCTGCGTCCATCGTTGCTGTCCGACATGAGTCTTAGAATGTTTCTGCTCTGGCCACAGCCTTGCACCAGCGCATGGCTGGACCATACCAGGACATTCAAAGACCCATGCCGGAAAGCAACGATTTACACAGGAGGGAAAAATTTCTGCCAGTGTGTCTTACCACATACGCAAACGACAACGACGGTAGTGAACAGTTTAAAGCCATCAAGAAACTAAAATATTGTTTTAAGTACTACTCTTAAAGTCTAATCTATGAGTGTTATTTTGTTAGCCCTGTATAGGTATCAAAGCTACGTCCACCTATGCCGATGGACAGAATGCTCGCGTAAACCTCAATAATAAACACCAATTTTGTTTTGCTTGAAATGGATGAACGTTTCTAAAATGTACTCTAAACATTCTATGCCCATAGGCTGCGATGGATTGGAATTATTTTGTGTGCTCCTGTAAAAGAACTATAAATGGTACCTACATCCTTTTCAATAGGGTACATGCTATGGTACTTTGCATTCTCATATAAAAATTCGATCGATGCATATTTTCGGCAGTTAGACAGGGCACGGAAACTGAAAGCGAAAACATTTCAAGTTCTTTGGCAAGCGTTAGAAAATAAAGGCTTAAAAAGCATGTGAGGCTTAAAGGGGGAAAAAACTGGAATAGGGAAATTAATTCTAGGTCGAAAAGTTAATTTTCCCTATAATTTAAGAGAAAATGGAAAATTAAGCATATTGATTTTGAAGCTCCTAAGGTCGAGAGCCCCCCCCCCACTATTTGCTCTGCCATGTCTTCCTATTTTAACGGGCCTATCTATACTACGGGATCTATACTCTTGCATTTTATCTCTTATAACTTACCCATTATTTTTCTAAAATCAAATTAAATTACAAAATTGAGGTTATTTCTATGTAAATTATATAAAAATGAATCATAATAAAAAGTAGTACAAATATAATCTAATCGGTGATGATCTTTTATTTTTTGGAGAATGGATTTGATGGAGCTCCAACAGTTTGTATGGAAATTATCTTTCCATTATGAAAGTTATTTCGCGTTCTTCTTTTAGTCATGATCAAAACAAATACGTATCACATTTTGTGCACTGCACTTTTTTTCATTTTCTTTTATTTACAACTAGTTTCGTGTTTTTGTTTACAACTGGTTTCAATCTTCAGTCTTAAAGGCACACTGCATCAAACTTTTACTTCATTTTGTTAAATGCTAGAGATTCTTTTATTCATTTATTTTTACCAAAAATAAGCTAACGATGGTTTTCTTTTAATCAAGGTATGCTAAGATTTAGATTCCAAGGTATGCCAAGGGTCCTCCAAGTATATGTTTGACTTTGGCTCGGTTTGCTGTCTAGCTAACCGAGCTAACCGGAATAGGGGACACACTATTTTCTACTGTACAAGTGAATTTCTTTTTCCCATGCATTTCAAAGAAGCAAAGAAAATGCATCTATATCATTTCCCAGAAAAGAACACGCTGGACCAAAGGGTGGCGACAGCCTCAGGCCAGTTGCGGCCTCCTTGCGCTACTTTTACTTCATACAGAGTGGTGTCACGTTGACACAACGTGCATATTTTTTTAATGAAAAATTATTAATACAAATCCTAATTAATATTGTCTAAATTTAAACTAATAATCTATTCTAAATCTAATTTAAAAGTTTTTGATAATAACTATCTTTTAAAGCTTTCATTTTTCCTCTTGGCCTTCTCAATTACAGCGCATTAACGTACTTCTAAATCATTTCCCTCTTATCAGCTGCTTTGAAATAAAATAACAGTTGACGCCGGCTAAAAGAATAATCATAACATCCCTTCGCTCGCATATTTCTCTGCTCCGCTGAAACAGATGTGTCTCTCTTGCGGTTTTGCCCTGTTATGCAAGAAGCATATTGCTCGAAAAACACCTGCTAAAATTATTCCAGAAAGTTCGGACCCTTTCTATAGACACATGTTTTAACGGTTTTTTCTTTAGCAGTTGGAGAGTAATTTTTGGTGGGGCAAGCCACTCACTTCATGTGAGAAGGCTTTGCCCACCACGATGCGTTGCACGGATTAGCATCTATGCCGATCACACGTTTGATGACGGAGGCTTTCACAACCCCGAGATGTTTTTATCAACACGCTTTCCCAAGTTCATTTTGAGTGCATGTATTGTAGAGTTTTAAATGTATAATCCTGCATTTTAAAAAATTGGTGACTGTTCCAGTGAGAAAATAAAATATGTTTTAAGTTTAAAGGTGTTGACTGAGACTCCTTATTTAAAGGGAATGTGGTCTTCAAAATGTGTTTTTCTCCTGAAGTAAAACGTGTTAGCCCAGTGTTCAAAGTGTTTGTGTGATCATGCTTCAGAAGAAGTAAAACGACATGCGCCATCAAAAGCGAATTTCATTCTTGGTTTTGGAGTTTGTCCTTCCTCGTCGCTCTGATGAGGAATTTCTAGTTCATGTGTGATTTCGTTCAGTGGCGGAAAAAGGCATATTCACCCCTACGACGCGTTGTGTATGCCATCGTGTTCCGTATGAAAGAAAGTACGTCCTACCTAAGGGGAATAAATCTCCTTTCGTCATCGTTCTGTGAATTTAAAATGTGACCCACTATACGATCGTCTTCTTAAAACTATGTCGCTCTCACTACAAAGTCGTACCAGTTATAATCTTTACAAAATAATTCATCGTCTTTTTACGATCACCACCTTCCACCGTACATCTCCATTTGATAAAATTGGTGCCGGTGAACCAGGCACGTTCCGACATCAGATAGTCTTCTAAAATCGTCGTGATTTTCGTGCTCGTGCTACAGTGTGTGTGTTTTTATTGCGATGTTTTGACGAAGCAAAAAAAAAAAATATATATATATTGCGCCTTAACTCTCCATTTCACTTTTTTTTTTTTTTTTTTTTTTTTACTGGGATCCCAACCTTTTTTTATTTTATTTTTTTATTGTATTATGTGTTAACACCTTTTTTTTTGTTTTACGAGTGAGTGTTCATATAAATATATCTAGTATTATAGTTTTATGCATTATTTGAATTTTGATTAAAGTGATTGATATTATTATGATTGATTTTTTTGCTATAAATATATGCGTATATATTTCATAAAAAGTAATTTTCTTCGAAAGAATGAACATTATTTAATTTTTTGCATATATATCTATCTTATAATTTTTGCATATATCTAAATAGTTGATTATTTCTAAGTATACTGCTGAACCAGTTAAATAAACTAGGTAGATATAGAAATGTTTATTTGTGCACTTAGAATTGATAAGTAGCAATTTTATATTTTTATCATATTTTTATCTGTGCATAATTATAATGAGTTCTAGAGGTAAAAATAAATTAGCCAAATCGACAGATATGTCTAATGCAACCATTCTTAATATTCTGCCTTTTCAGGGCGAACCTCATTTATTGGAGTTTTTCTTTAATCAAGTAAAGGACATACATGATTTAAATAATTGGGATGATGCACAAACAAAATTATTTTTAAGTACTAAGCTTTCAGGTGCTGCTCTGCAATATTATGCAGAATCTCCTTTTTTTGCTGAGGCAAAAACTATTAATGAAATTCATGTACTAAATGCATAACTTTAAAATCTCATGCTACTCCACCTATTCCTTTGCAAAATAATCACATACCTGAAAAACCTAATGAAGTAATTTCCATGGACATTCTTGGACCTCTAAATAATGGAAAACATATTCTTACAATAATTGATCATTTTACTCGTTTTCTACAGCTCTATCCCTTAAACTCTATTACTACTGATGCTGTTGCTAACTGTTTATTTTCATACATTTCAACTTTTGGCAGACCTGCCATTATACTTACTGACTTAGGTACTCAATTTACTAGTGCTGTTTTTGAAACCTTTAACAAAGTTTTTGGAATTAAATTAAGACATACTACTTCTGAACACCCACAGGCTAATTCAATTAGTGAGAGAATCAATACCTCCATTAAATCAACTGTAAATGCTCTAATTCAAGATGGTTATAACTTTGCTCATGCTATAAACATTCATGTAAATATGTATAATGCTTCTACACATTCTTCTACTCAATTTTCTCCTAACGTAATACAATTTGGAAGAGAGTTACCTATGATCTTTGACACGTATGACCCACAGATACAGTTTCATCATTTAGATAATTAGATTAGATTATCTGTCTCAAGTAATGTCCACCCTGAAGCGAATTTATGCTGACACATATTCTAATCTAAAGTCTGCACAATACGAACAAAATTTAAAGAAAAATGAAAATGCTAAGCTTAGATTTCTTTTCCCTGGTGATATTGTTTACTTAAAATCTAAAGATAAATATAATAAACATCTTACTGGACCTTATAAGGTTATACAAAAATATTCTCCTGTTATTTATTCAATTCAATAATTAGATAATCCTGACACTTCAGTTCGCAAAATGCATATTGATAGGTTAAAACTTGCTCCACCTCGAAGGTCTTTACTTAATGACTTGCCTGTTATTGACAGTCACTATCAGGTTCCTACTTCGCACTCTTATAATTTTAGGCCACGTAAAAATTAATTTAACCTTTTATTGTTTTTTTTTACAGGGCACTTTCAATGCGAACAGCCTGATCAACTGTTTGTATTGAACCTGTTCCTTTCATCTTTTAACTGCTGTAATATATTTAAAATAATTTTTAATTTACCATAATTCTCTTGTGACATGTTTGTGTGGCAGTTTAAATTCCCCAATGTGGTAAACATTGACATTTTTCCTTCTCCTCTAGTAATTGGAAGAAATTCCGTTTGATGTAAGTGAAATCAAACGACTGCACTCATTTTTCTCATTTTTTCCTTTTTTGCTTTCCTTTTTGGGAAGCTAACTCAGCGAAAAGTTTTAGCCTAGAAATGCTATAATTCCAATTTTCATTTCGTACAATGCATACCAAAGCCTTTTCGAGTTTTGAAATTTAAATTTTTTTGTTCACAATATTGTTTTTAAAAAAATAATTAAATTAAATAAAATAAAGACATGAGTAAGTTTGTGTTGTTTCTATAATGTGAAATATGAGATAAAGTAAATGTATATACTTTGTATGTCCCTCCTTTCAAGATGGCAATTTTTTTTACATTTTAAATAAGAACAATGTTGTATTGAAATCCTTTTGAGTGGCTACAAGTGGTACCACTTCAAAAAAAATCAGAGCTTTTCCTTTTATATATAACAAATCCCGGGTTACTCTTTATTGAAAATTTTATTGAATTTTTGTGTGAAATATTATCTTTATTTTGATATCAAATACTATTGAAATGTGTATATGCAAGAACTGTTGACAATCTTTTTCAGCTGACAATATCAGCAATGCAGGAACCTCAGCACAGTTTTAGATTTCGTGATTTTTTAGTATAGATTGAATCATGTAAAATCAAGACGGACAATTTTAAGGTTTTCTGCAAGAACTTTGTGCAATTTTTTAATATTACTAGGCTTTGATTGATATACTGTTTTAATATTTATGCTGAACATGTAATTTTTTTTTGAAAACTTGGGGGAGTATATATCACGTTGACACAACGTGCATATTTTTTTAATGAAAAATTATTAATACAAATCCTAATTAATATTGTCTAAATTTAAACTAATAATCTATTCTAAATCTAATTTAAAAGTTTTTGATAATAACTATCTTTTAAAGCTTTCATTTTTCCTCTTGGCCTTCTCAATTACAGCGCATTAACGTACTTCTAAATCATTTCCCTCTTATCAGCTGCTTTGAAATAAAATAACAGTTGACGCCGGCTAAAAGAATAATCATAACATCCCTTCGCTCGCATATTTCTCTGCTCCGCTGAAACAGATGTGTCTCTCTTGCGGTTTTGCCCTGTTATGCAAGAAGCATATTGCTCGAAAAACACCTGCTAAAATTATTCCAGAAAGTTCGGACCCTTTCTATAGACACATGTTTTAACGGTTTTTTCTTTAGCAGTTGGAGAGTAATTTTTGGTGGGGCAAGCCACTCACTTCATGTGAGGAGGCTTTGCCCACCACGATGCGTTGCGCGGATTAGCATCTATGCCGATCACACGTTTGATGACGGAGGCTTTCACAACCCCGAGATGTTTTTATCAACACGCTTTCCCAAGTTCATTTTGAGTGCATGTATTGTAGAGTTTTAAATGTATAATCCTGCATTTTAAAAAATTGGTGACTGTTCCAGTGAGAAAATAAAATAATATGTTTTAAGTTTAAAGGTGTTGACTGAGACTCCTTATTTAAAGGGAATGTGGTCTTCAAAATGTGTTTTTCTCCTGAAGTAAAACGTGTTAGCCCAGTGTTCAAAGTGTTTGTGTGATCATACTTCAGAAGAAGTAAAACGACATGCGCCATCAAAAGCGAATTTCATTCTTGGTTTTGGAGTTTGTCCTTCCTCGTCGCTCTGATGAGGAATTTCTAGTTCATGTGTGATTTCGTTCAGTGGCGGAAAAAGGCATGTTCACCCCTACGACGCGTTGTGTATGCCATCGTGTTCCGTATGAAAGAAAGTACGTCCTACCTAAGGGGAATAAATCTCCTTTCGTCATCGTTGTGTGAATTTAAAATGTGACCCACTATACGATCGTCTTCTTAAAACTATGTCGCTCTCACTACAAAGTCGTACCAGTTATAATCTTTACAAAATAATTCATCGTCTTTTTACGATCACCACCTTCCACCGTACATCTCCATAGGATAAGTGGTATTTCATAATTTGTCTCATGTCAATATATGAGACTGGACCATTGTTGTTGTTGTTGTTGCTAATGCCCTCTGGCAACCGCGGGGCGGTACCGCATCCCCCATATAGGCAGGCGATGGGCGGAAGGGGCGGCTTCCATTTTAACCCTCCAAGCGGCTGAGACGTAAAATCCCTTCATCTGTAAGAGTTGTTCAAAGCGGCTGAGACGTAATTTTCTGCTCTTTTTTTTCTGCTTCGAAAGCGGCTGTGACATAAAATCCCGTTACTGCTTACCCCCACTCGCCAAGACACCTGTGACACTTAGATTAATGGATTGCAAAGGAGGGGAGAGCGCACAATGGCCAAGACACGCCTACGATACTTTAATTGTAGCTTTCAACACAACACAAAATTATTTACAGATGTGGTGACCATACCTTTTCTAACTAAAGAAGAGAGAGACCGAATTCTTTCTATATTTTTTCAGATAAGTAATCTTTTGAGCCGGAGTCCCTTCTAAGCATGGTTGGGCACGGGAAATAAGTTTGAATATTTCGTATTTTTCAAAGACCTCCAGGATACTTTTTCACTTATAATAATTTTAAATGTTTAATTAAAATAACAAATTTTGAGTAAATATTTTACTTCTTTCAAATGTTACCTGAAAAGGAAAAGCTGTTGCCTCGAATACAACAAAACAGTTGGCATATAAAAAAATATATATATATATATATTTTATTAGAAGAGACCGATTTAACATATATGGGGTCTTGGGCACACATGCTTACGGATGAAGAGGGGCTTTAAAGAAATGTAGTGCATATTATTATTTAAATTAATACAAATTTACATGTCATAAAAAACTCCTGTATAAATATTAACTCTGTAATTATCCTATTATATAGTAACGCTGATACGTGACTCACTCGCTAATAAATCCGGTCCGGCCACTTCCAAACAAAACTTTTACCGTCATTAATACAAACAGATTAAAAAGTTACTGTGTAAAAATTTAATGAAATTCACACAGTTCGTGCGATCGGCTTGAAAATTTTCATGATTATGTAAAAAATATATATAAACGATCTGCGCTATTTTAAAAATCTGAAAATCCACCTGTTCTCTCATTTTTAAGCGATTTTTTGCTATTTTCAGCTTCCTTTAATTGCGCATTTAATCGCGTTAAGTTTCCAGTAAAATGAAAATCAAACGTCAATAACAGAAGACTAAATTACAAGACAGTCGGAACACATACTCAACTTCCCTCACTATTTTTAGGAGAGTCCAATGTCACTTAGGTTAAATGTTTATCTTACATTTCATTGTTTACATCAATAATACTTACTATAAGGACGTTTTGGCAACCAACTATGTTTCCGGACTATTATTTTTCCCATTCCAATTTTAATGAACTAACGCATTATGTAGAAGCTGCCTGGTGTTATAAAATAAAGTAAAGACAACTTCTACATAATGCGTTAGTTCATTAAAATTTGAATGATAAAAATAATATTCTTGAAACATAGAAGCCAAAACGTCCTTATAGTATTTTTCATGTAAACAATGAAATGTAAGGTAATATTTAAGCAAAGTGACACTGGGCCCTCCTAAAAATAGTGAGGAATGTTGAGTATGTGTCCAGACTGTATTGCTGGTACGATTAAATTAGTCCTCAGTTATTGATGTTTCAGTTTGATTTTACTAGAAAAGTAACACGATTAAATGCGCGATCAAATTTATCAGTAAAGTTCTATTCCGTTCTAAAGATTAAAACAAAATTAAAATAACTAGTTGAAAAGAACAGTGGTCTAAGATAAAATAAAATTAAATCCCAGTTGGATTCAGTGGTGATGATTCCCTTTCTGTGATCTGTGGGTCTCGGTCCCACCATGGCACATTGCACAAGGGACTGAAAATGGTAGATGGCTGAAGAGTAAAAGTCGAGGGTTCTGGACTACTGCGCGGCTGTCTCTCTAACGGTCTAGGGTTTCGGGCGGTTTCGTTAGATGTCTCGTGAAGACGCGGAAGAACACCTGAAAAAATCCTCCGACCAAGGCATTCCGACTTGGCAAATACCCTGAGTGCAGGCTTGCAATAAATGCACTACATTACACTCTATGATCTGTGTGGTTTCCCTGCTCACCTAGCATGGGTCTTTAAATAATCTGCCGGTTTAGCGGAGTGTTCAAAGATCCACGCTAAGAAATTACACATGTAAGAGAAGAAGAATCTACTCAAAAACGTCTTTTCAATAATGAATGATGAAAGCAACCATCCTAAACCTGGTTTCAGACGATAAGAATTATTTAATCAAATTTTTAAATTTAAGAAGATCCATTTTTCTTACAAAATTTCTCGCATATTGCCTACTGCCGTTGAAATTTTCAGGATCCTCCACTGTTTTAGTTTTACCCTAACTACAACATCTTTCCAGAAAAACTAACTTCCCACATTGAACTGCAAGATTTTTTGTTGTTGTTTTTGGTGTTATGTGGTGTATGTGTGTCAGTTCATTTATGTAAATATGTATACATGCAAGAAAACTTTTTCAACCTGTAAAGAATTAAAGAAATTGTTACGTAAAGAAATACACAGAAATAGACCAATTTGTATAAAGCCAAAATTTTCATCTTAGATTTCGAGACATTTAAATTTATACCGGATCACATCGAAAGCGTCAGTTTGTCATAGATTTATTATTTTATTATTGCTGCTTTTAATTGAACAATACGAATTCTAATTTCTATTTTTATTCTATATTAGCTGATGTACCCGCTCATCACACGGGAATAGAGATTACTTTAACAATTGGTTAAACTAAGCTGCCAAATAGACGAAAAAGTAAATAAATAAAATTTCCAATTACCTAAATTTAAAAATAAAGATTAATTTTAGTGTAACTGTTTAAAATATGAAGTTTAAATCGAAGCGCTGTTGCAAATCAAAGCCATGATATATAAACACATGGAGAGAGAGGTGGGGATTTTCGTTTGATTATTTTGAGAAATAGCAAAATTATCAAATGTTTAATTTGAATTTCAAGTAATTTATTTTTACATATACATAACATGTTATAACTAGCTGCGTGTCAGTTCTTCACGACGAAGAAAGTAATGATTTTTTTTTTACACATGCATTTTAAATTATTCCAGCTATACGGAAACTGAAAAAATGCAGAAAACTTTTACTCGAACCTAGCGTTATGGATATTAAAATATGCTGTCATAGCTAGCTCAATTGTCACAGGATGACCCAAAAGCTATATTGGCAGTGTTAACGAACGGGTGACAACCCTTTCTTCTTTCAATACACATAAATTAGAAAAATGTTTTAGTTAATTAAGTAATTTAATTTTTCCTATTCATCCTAAAATAAATTTTTAAGGAGTCGTAATAACCTGGTGTGCAGAAAGTGAAAGGATTCGTTTTCACATCTCGGCTGATCAAAAACCGCTATATGTACATGGCGCAAACGTGAACGATAAATCTGTGGGTCCGCAGCTCCTCTAGCTGGATATAGGCTGGTATACGGACGAGAGTTGCGGATCCGAAAATAACATCCTTTTGGGTGATGCCCTACACTAAAAAAAAATTTTGTGGATTACTAAGAAATCTCTTTGAAACAAAGATGCTATAACTTTTCTTAGTATTGCTGCTAAATAAAGTCATGTAAATCAATTGGCAAGCATGGCTTTATTTAGTAGTAATACTAAGAAAAGTTATGGCATCATACTAAAAAAATCTGGAGTGCCTCCACTCGACTTTCCGAAGACTTACGATTAGATCATTACCAAGCATTTAAATAAATTTTAATCGATGAATAATTCAAACATATATACCAAATTGAAACTCAATCGAATGCACCATTTAAACGCTAGCACACTTTCAAGACTTTCTCCGCATATACTATAATGTCAAAGAAATCTTTGTCGTAGCCCTGTAGAAAAACTATTAGTCCTATATACACCAAAATCAATACCGGTCTTGCGACGGTGGTTTATAACATGAATGTCCAATTTGAGCTCAATCGAATGATCCGTTTAGGAGCTATCGTGTTCACTCACATACACACAGACACATACACACACACACACGCGCACACATACATACATACATCTTGTAAAAACAGCATAAATGAATTCAGAAGACCTCAAAACGTGTCAATACATCAAAGTCTCGAAGTCGAATTTTTTCATGATTACAATACTTTCCTTACATGGTACATGTTCGGAAAGTAACAAGTAATGGAATCATTGTTTCCTAGAGATTTCTTGGTAATCAACTGATTTTTTTTAAGAGTGTAAATAGTAGGGAAAAAAAGATTCTCGACGATCCCCAAGTCTGGCATAATAGCTATAAATCAGTCCCGTACTGCTAAGCTTTCAGTATTCGGCTATTAAAAAAAAAAAATCAGATTATTAAGCAGAAAGGCTAAATTTAAAATGCAGACTTTTTCTAAGAAGGAAAGCGTTCCAAATGAGTTAAAAGGTTAACTCTAACAAATTATATGTCATAATCTAAATAAGTTTGCAAATTTTTGCGGTTTTAAATCGTTTGAAATAGCTTCTCGAAATTATTAAACTTCTACTTCTTTTAAGAATATTAAAACGAATAAATTGTTTTCGCCTAAATAAAGCATTGATATAAGGATTAATATATATTAAGCATTTCAGTGGTCCAATTCCGAAGGATTTTTTTTTTTTTTTTTTTGATTACATGTGGGAATGGCGCCAGTTGTACGTCATACATTTAAAATTGACAAAAATTTGTACTCATGTTTTTTTAACCATTACCGTTGACAAATTAACAGCGCTTCGCTTTTGATTACTCCCTCTAACTGCATAATGATGCGCAAAATGATAGAGAGAAGACGTAGGCGACCTTAAAATTTTGAAAATCCACCCGTTTCCCCAAAAATACTAAAATTCAGAGCCTTATTATCGCATGGGAAAATCGGGACTTTGTAAAGGGCCCCGAATTTCAAATGTTCTGAAATAGTCTTCTTTTATATCAAAATTTTTTGAAAAATAAAAAAAAAATTCATGGATGGGGCCCCCAAAATTCATCAATGTCCGGGGCCCCTGTTGGTCATAATCAGGCCCTGCTTAAATTTAGCAATTTAAGTCGCTAAAATTATTAAATATAGATAATTTAAATTAAATT
This sequence comes from Cheiracanthium punctorium, assembly GCA_038373885.1. Taxonomy (NCBI): domain Eukaryota; kingdom Metazoa; phylum Arthropoda; class Arachnida; order Araneae; family Cheiracanthiidae; genus Cheiracanthium; species Cheiracanthium punctorium. The sequence continues at coordinate 71,082 of JAWZYV010007958.1, read as the reverse complement.
AAATTCATTAAACTCAATTTAAGTCAATGCGCCAGTGGGTCCTAATCTTGCGCGCAAAACTTGGTATAAGCGCTGAGCATTCAAATAATACAATATATTCACATAAAAACGATCCAAAAGAATTACTTTCAATAAACTTCTGATTTCAGTCAAAATCGAAAATTTTCAGATTTTGGTCTTATAAATCTAAAAGCGCATTCAACTTGCGTCAACTATACATGCATTTTTTTTATAAGTTCTAATACATGCCTTTCAAAGGACACCTCTTTTGCCTTAGCAACTTGAAGGTGCAAGCTATGGTTAAGCCTTAAAAAAAAAAAAAAAAAAAAAATAAAAAATAAGGGAAAATGTGTGTTTTTGTGACCTTCAGTGACTTTGCGTCGATAACCTGCCACAGATTTCTCATATATTTCATGAAGTTCTATCGTCTAACATTATAGATGTGAAATAAATATCATGGCAAGTTGTCCCCCAAAGAGTTTTTGACCACAGTATTTTCTATGACTGAGAAAAACGCCCACTTTTGTGTGCTGCACGGACTTTTTTACAGGCCCGTAGCCAAAGGGGTGCCAGGTGGGGCTGAGCCCCACCCCCGCTAGAAAATTTCACATAAAAAATGTTTAATGCAGATGCTTTGAAATTTTTTTGTATATAAGGTAAAGTTATCAGAGTTTTATATCAAAGTTTTATATATCAAAGTTTTATATCAAAGTTTTATATATACAAAGTTTTTCTTTGTAATACTCTGTCATTTTTGTTTTGTGTTCTCATCTTCCAAATATGATCCAAAGATGACAACTTTAAATCCATTCTGTTTAAGCCAAGGAACTTTTACTTCTTGGAAGCCGATTGGACTTTTCAGAATTTATTTAATTATAAACTTATGCTATTATTTAATGAAGAGAAATATAGATAAAAATGTTATCATTCAAAAAAATATAGGATGCCACCCCACTTAAGTTAGGGTGCCTCCCTCCCCCCCCCCCTGAATAGAAAACTTGGCTACCGGTCTGCTTTTTTAGTAGGCCATAAAAGATGAACAACTGCACTTTGAGACAAAATATTCTGGATTTGATACATTAATAAGATTAATAACAACTGGGAATTTTTTGGTAAAAATCTCAGATACCATGAATCCTAGGTGTGTTACTTTCTCAGATTCGTGCTCTTAATTTTTCTTGGAATTTTTTCGCACATGCAGAACATAAATTAAGGTCTTTAAAAACGTTTATTATTTAACAAAGATTAATATAGATATTTCATTTAACAAATTTACTAAACAAGTCCTTTAAATGAAACATCGAAGAATTTTTAATTTTTATTTTTCTCGTACGCTTTAATTTAAATGAAAGCTTTATTACCCTACACTCAAGTACATTATAGTCTCTCTCTCTCTTTTTTTTTAACTGTCATATTTTTTTTGCATTACAACTTCAAAAATGATCGAGTGAAAACCAAATTTCCTATTTCTCTTTCCTAACAAACTGTATGAACTTTTATGAAAAAGTGCACAGTTCGAAAAAAATATAAGAAATAATAATAATTATATGGAACACTTTGCACCTTTTATGAAGGACAGCGTCTTATATAAGGTTCAGGTAAATGGGATATATCTGACATTGGACACTTTATTGAAAATATGTACACGGGGTCTTATCGCATGAGCAAATCGGGGCCGTGTCCAGGGCCTCATCTTGAAAGGGGCCCATTAGATATATTATTTTTCGTTCATTTCTATTAAAGCTTTATAAAGAAATTTTTCAGATAAAGAAGTATAGTAAAAAGATAATCACTAATTTTACTATTTTTAGAGCACAAGTGTCACTCTCACTACCTGCTCATTATGAGAGGGGACAAAAAACAAAGTATCTCTTTTTCCAATCTTCATCAGACAAAAATGTGGCTCTGGGTGAGTGTACATGTAAGCCACCGAGAAAAGAACTTTGGTTTCCTACAACGTTGCATAGATTCCCGAGTATTTAGGGGGGAAAGAGGTGAGGGAGACCAGTTGGTCAGATTCACCGGACATGTGCTCCTACAATACAAAGTAATTTATCAGGCGGTAGGTAGGCTGTCACGTCGGCAGTTTGTTAATTACCTTGTTCCCCACGCCTTCCATGCGGAAATGGGGGGAAGCAGGTTTTTCTTGTGCATTTTCGAGAGATACAGATCCTATACACTGGAACTTTTTTGAAGTTATCACTAGGCAAACTCCAGGCCGCTCGGAGGGTTAATGTGCCCCAGTGGGAGGAAGTCGGACTCAGCTCGGGGTCCCCTCATTTTGAACCCATTCCAGGGGCTCTACCACCAACTCACCGGATTGAGATTCCGGCCGGAACGAAATCCGGCCGGAAACTAGTTTCCACTGTTTGTATTATCCGTACCATGAGCTCATCGGAATAACCCATCGGTATGTGAATTCCGGCGATTTCACATTCCGATAGGAGGGACTTCCGTTGACCAATTGGAGAATGCAAATGTCACTTGCCGCGCATAAGCCGCACAATATCATGACTGCAAGGCGGCCATGTTAGTTTGAACCTATCGCAAAGCAGAAAGAACCTAAAACATAAATGTGTGAAATATTTAAATATAAAGAAAGAAAGTCATAAAAAGTGACATTAATTTTACATTTCCTGCAGACCCGTACCCAGAAAAATCCTTCGGGGTGGCTCCAAAAATTTCGGAGGGGCTCTAAACGGTGAAAAAGGCAGAATGTTTCACAAAAAGATTTCATAATTATTATTTTGTTAACAAAATTCTAAGTTTCTCAATGGGTGGGGTTCCAGACCCCCTGGGTACGGCCTTGATTTCCTGTATCCACTTTTTGCTTGTTTCCGCTAGTGCTCAAGCAGAATTAGAACCTTACTTACGCTAGTACCAGGGAGCAATGACGGCCGTGAGTCAAAGCGCTTTACTCCTGCACGAACATCTCGGGTTCAAACCTATATCCCAGCTACTTTTCACTTTTGTAAATTCTAGAAACTGAAGCATTGCTTTTATATTGTATTAATTTAGATATTTTGTAATTATTTTAGTATTTTTAAAATACCTTTACTAATTTTTAAGAGGACTTAAATTTTGATTTTAATTTATCTTTTTATCAGTCTTAAAATTTTGTTCATGCCAATGAGCAACTCCCCTTCCGTACCTCTGTTCCAATCCACAATTTTTTGCATTGTGCAGTTGAGGGGCGATTGCCTCAGGCACTGCAAATACCAGAACTTTTTTGTACTGTTCCACATTTAATATTAGTTTCAAATCGAAACATTTTTGAATTATTTCAGGTATAAAATTTTCTTTTTACAATATCTATAATTGGGCTGCTCTGAGGTGTAGTTTAAAAAAAGGATGATCTTAAATATTTAAGCTACATTAGGATTTACGTACTTATAATATGCTTAAATACAACTTTTAAAATATGTAATATGAGATTTCCTTAATTGTTACAATTTCTTGAATTTATTTATTTATTTATTTTTGAAAAATTACAGGGAAGTATTAGCTTTATTATAAATATATATTATCTATCAGGATGTATTCTAAATTTCAATACGCTCCGCACAAATCAGTTCATTTACCCAGAAAATGTTTACAATTTTTCTTCGATTTCGAAGACAATCCTCATCTCCCAAAAATGCTAATGTAACAGCTGGAACCAGCGCCATATTGAGCGACGAGAGAAAGATTCCGGTACGGAATGTAGATTTCACATGCTTTCGGCCGGGTGGAATTTTAGGACCTTTTATTCCGCTTCGTAATTGCTTTCCGGCCGGAATCAAGAGCTCGTGGTAAGCCAAATAGACTTTCACCGGAATCGTGACGTCACTCGGTCCAAATTCCGATCGGAATCTCATTCCGGTGAGTTGGTGGTTGGGCCCCAGAGGAGGGACCCACCCCCTGAAATCGAGAAAAAGAGCAAAGAAAAAAATGTATATAATTCTTTGCGAGTACCTCCTATTTAGAAAAAAAGAAAAGGGAAGAAAGAAAAAAAAAAGGAAAAATTTAAATTAATTGCTTTTTGGTTCTGCATCTATTTCAATTCTGTTTGAATTTGCTGCTTTTGGATAAAATGCAAGTTACTGTGAATTGAAGTTCGGCTTCCTAAATTTTATAAATTTGGATGAGCCTGTTTATTCTGCTTGTTTTATATTATTTTATATTTTGTTTGCCTTCTCGCACTTTAATAATGTACTTTCGTCGTTTTCTTGTGTGTTTTTCTTATATTTCTTTGTTTTGTATGTCTTTTTATATTGTAATCCTCCTATATGTTTTCCTTTTGAGAGCTCTGTAATTCTGTAATTTTTTTTTTGTTTCAATAAAGTGCTTCCTATGGGGGAGTTGGTTGGCGTAAACCGCCTTCGGCGGTCGCCCCGACCCTGTTGGTGTTTTCCCCCTGAAATCGGCACCCCCAGAGGTATCGTTTAAAAACTTGGAGGACATTGGAGCCACGACGGATATTACGTGCACCAGCTCTCATTAGCGTACACGGTCCCGCAGCAGTCAAGCCGAGAGGAAGTTTGCCCTCTCAAGCCGGATGCTGCTTCACTTGCCGTGTTCTTATGGGAACGGAGTTTAGCGCCCAGACCACTGCGGGACAGAATATTCTTGTTCTCATCCTCAGTATTCCTCCCATAGACATGTGCACAGAAGACTCTTAATTAGATTACTATGGGCATGTGAGATGACTATTTGCATAGGGAAAAATGCCGAGACAGGTGTTAATGGACGTACGTAGTGTCAAATGCAATTGCAGATAGCTGATTCTCCGACTCCCCCTTTCGTGTATCTGGCCACCCAGTGTGCCGAGCGCTCTTTATTCATTCACACTTCATTATTTTGACGGATGCGAATGAGAAAGGAATTTCTCACTCGGTTTTGTATGCACTGGAAGTAGGACGTCAAAGGGACAAAAGTTAGGAAAAGTGCCGATTAAAAACTCTTTTGAATAATAGAATGAGGAGTTCTGGAAGTTTGGAAATAGCAATTTTGCCGACTGCATTTTAAGTGGGAGGGGGGATGTCTCACCCCCACACCCCCCAGTGGGATCGGCCCTGTTTCTACACCAACTGGACTTTAGAACGACGAACCCAGGAATTCTGCAACATTATTATTAGTTTCAAAATATTATGTCTATTTTTATCTTATGTCAGCTAAAAGATTTTAAATTAATCGAGATGTTATGAAATATCCAGCTGAGATGGGAAGTAGAGTTAAAGTATTTTAAATTTTTACTCTATTTTCTGAACAGCTAGCTTTCTTATATACATTTAAAACTAATATATGTATCAAAGATGAGGGTACAAGGTATGCAAATGCATTGAAGTAAGTAAAATCTTCGTATTTTTAGCTTAAGTAATTTGAATTTATTGTAATTTTTTGTAATTTAATGAGCTTTGGGTTTAGAACTATCATTTTATTTTCGCAGTGGAAACGTTAATTCTATATTATGTTTCTGCTTACCAAGAATATATTCATGCAAACGTGGTATAAAGTGTTTACTGGTGTGCTAAAATTGTACACGCGATATAAATTATGTCTTCTAAAACAGTTCTTGAATTTTTATCTTCAATAGCCCAAGTTCCTATCAATAGTGTTATCCTCATGCAAGTTTAAAGGTAATAGTTAGTTAAGCCTATACCCACTTTTCCATAAAATAAATAAAGTTCGTTAATTGTATAAATAAAATACTCCTAAAAATGTTGATTAATGTATAAAACTTTACTTTCATAGTAAAACTAAAAATATGAATGCACATCGTATTAAAACTCTATATAAATCAAGCTATACTAAACACTACTTGCAATACGTATTATGGATGAAAAAAGTTCCCTATGAGTACAAATAAAATATTACGAAAAATACAATTTACGTCTAAAAACTATACTTTTTTCCTAATTTAGCTATAAAAAAAACCAAGTTCGCTACAAGTAAAAAATATAAACTAGTACAAAAACCACCAAAAATCTGACTAATATATTAAAAATGTATTAACTAGGTAATACATCTAAGCGTTTAAAGAAAAAAAAAATTAGATTAACAAGCTTTACACTATAACTTTGCGCTATCTAAATTATTATATGTAAACACTAGGTACTAAAACCTTTCTATGATATAACTTTCTCTCGAATACAGTTTAAGTTCCCAAAAAGACGAAGGTATTTCAATCGGTATCAAGTTTAAAAACCAAACTTTTATACTCTAGTAAACTGCTATTTTCTGAACAAAAATACGCTATAATCCTTATCGGTATACGTAAAGTATAACTAAAAATTCAAACTATGTTTTATTAATCATTCATTAAATTTACATTAGGTATATTACTTAACAGTAATAAATAAATAAATAAATAAACTCCTAAAAATGAGTCACTCCCCTTATTTCTAAAATCAAAATTCAGATGAAGGGTTCAATATCTTATTGTTAAAGCCAACAATCATTAACCTAAGAATTCTTTTCTGGGTAGCGGGTTCGAATCTGCACAAACGTAAAATTATTCCAAGTACCCTTATTTTGATTTAAAAATTCGTCAAAGTCTAAAAATCCTAAAATATTTTCTAATTCCCCTTAAATGAAAAATTCTTTTTAAATCCTTATCAGTCATTCCTTATCACTATCGCTGGTCTCCTTCCTCTCTCAGCGTAGGGAAAGCACTTGTACAGCGTACCACCAAATTAACATGGTACCAGCTGGGCAGAACTCTCATTTTTCTACTACTGTTATACCATGTCAAGCGGCATCTGTTGCAAAAACTTGAGGTAGTTTCACCCATCAAAACGTTCTGGTAGAGGATAAGGTCCGAATAGGTGGTTGCCGATTATTCCTGTGACATATGGATTTATATCTGCCCATGCATGTTGATTGAAGGTGTTAAATGTATCTTCACGTGAGAAGGTACATTCATCCTTAAAGAGCACTTTTCGCGCCCTCTAGTGCCTTCCCGTTTGAATTTATGCCGTGCGTTGTTTCATAGAAAATGCATGTTTGGATATGTGTTATCTCCACTTAACGTTTTGCCCATCTTTGATGAACCACCCAATATTGAGAAAGAATGTTAATGTATTTCGTACTCACCCAATTGGCATTTTCCGTTTACGCATTTAAGTCCAATTTTACAGCCATTCTTCTTTTCTTTGCAAGGATCATCAATATCTAAAACGCAAACAGTGATAAGAAAAGACGTGAAAAAAATAACAATTATCAAAAGTAAAATTATACCATACTAAACTCTTTTAGAAGTAGCTTTAAGAAATAAGTATTTTTTCAAAATTTCTATGCTGTTTTCCCCCCGCAAAAATGTGTGTTGCGAGAAAAAGAGTTGTACAGACATTATTGCAAGTTAAATGTTGTCAGGTGTCATAAAAGCTGTCAGGTGGAAAAGGAGTTATATTGTGGCTGTTGAGTTACGACACCACAGACTGGAGGCAGCTAAAAGGATGCTGCTTTAGAAAATTAAAGCACGGACCTGAGCCAGCTTTAGGCTTCAGCAAAGCGGACTTAAAAGTAGTGAAAAAAAAAAGACTGAATTTAACTTTCATTGGAGAGTGATAAAGAAATCTGTAGAATTCATGGATTTGCCTGGAATCGGAACGAATTGAACTTGTTTCCGGGGGAGAGATAAAAGGACTTCTTCGTCAAGGATTTATGGAATTCATCGATTTGCTTGAAATCTGAAAAAGGTGAACCTGTTTTCGGTTGGGAGATAAAAAGACGCCGCGGTCCGAGAAATGATTTACAGACGTTCCGGAGAGAAAGTCCTTAAAATATCGGCGGTAACAACAGAAGTCTTCAACAGAGGACATGCGTCATCTTCAAAATGGGTATGCCCCACAAAACACTTCATTGCAAAGTCGACGGACAAAAGTCCAAGATTTTTGTGTGTTTTGTAATATTATTTTAAGTTCGAAAAAGGGTGACAATTCATATTTAAAAATTAAGTAAAGCAGTACTGAATGTTATTTGGAAAGGGATAGTGGAGGTAATATTACAATCAAATGTTCAATTGCTTAAATTAAAGTATTTAAATTAAGTGGAGAATTGGAAAAAAAAATATATGCTATCATTTTATAATGTTTCAGAAATTTAAATGACTTTTTATAATTCTGAGTATAATATTGTTAAGTTGTAAAAATTTGGATATGCAGTAATTTTTCAAATGTGTATATTTTCATAAATTGGTCGAAAGGCCTTGTAAGTTCAAAAGTATCTTTAACAGTGAATGTTAAAAATTTGGAAGAAGGTAATACACTTGATTTCATAATTCCAAGAGTTAGCTGAAAATGTGTTTAAAGTGTGTGTAAAAGTACAATAGCTGTGACTTTTGGGGGTTCAAAAGAAAAGTATATTATCAATATTATTATTGTTGTATGCTTATGGGGAATGTAAGAAAGTTAAGGCCGAAGTACTGCATAATTTGGTTTCGGAAAAGGAGTTAAATGGCAGTCTCTAACCCTTTTTGAGCGAAATTCGTGTAAACGGAGAGTTGAGGAATTGTTAAAGAGAAAGCGGGAGCAGCATCGATATGAGCGCTCAAAGTTTGATTCCCCTCGAAAGTTTCACGAGAGAAGTCACTTGGTCTAGGCAGCCGCTGGATAGTGAGTGCAAATGTTTGCCCCTCTGGAAGGTAGTTTTAGAAGGAGATTTTGGTCATGTAATTACTAAGGTGGTGGTGAAACCTGATAAGCTAAATCGAGGGTTTTATTTATCCGTCATAACTTTTAGATATTTTGTCAAGTGACGGAGCGTGCATTTCGCCCTCTTTAAAAAAAACCTGAGGAAAATATAAATCAGGAGATTTTAAAAGAATTTTTAAATAAAGAAGGATTTAAAATTCAATAGTAGCTGCTTAAAAATTTCGCTATCATATCATGCGGTTTGGTTGTCTTCGAAACAGTAAAAATGAATAAAATTACCCGTTGAAAAAAATAAATAAAACTACATTTAACATTTGTTTGAAAATTAAAAAAAAACTTTCCTCTTCTGCTCTTATATTCGGTATGTGCCCCTCCAAAATTTCAATAAGTCTGGAAACAGCCATAAGCCTTTCTTAGAAAGCTATTATTATTAGATTATTAGGTATTGTTACAAGCGTATATTACATATAAACCATAGCCCTTTAGTCGGGGGGTACAGGCGAGCACGTGTCGGATTGTGTCAAATTATTGTATGAATTATTGTATGTATTGTACTAGGAATACCGTCTCCCCAACTTCCACTCAAAATCTTAACAAACATTTGTTTTAATATTTAAAAGAAGCTTCTCTTTTCTGCTCTTAATTCGATAGGTGCCCCCTCAAATCTTTCCTGTGGCCCTCCAAATTTCGGTTGTCTGGAAACAATGATAAGCCTTCCTTAGGAAGCTATTGTTACTAAGTTATTAGGTATTGTTTTAAGCATATAATACATATGGACCATAAACGTAGTATCGGGGAGACAGAGGGGATACGTGTCCCCTGGGTCCCCAATTTCAAAATCTTTTAAACAAACATTTATTTCAAAATTTAAAAGAAACTCTCTATTCTGCTCTTAAATTAAATATGTGCCCCCCCTCAAAACTTTCATGTGTTCCTCCAAAATTTCTGTAGGTCTGGGAGCGGTGATAAGCTTTCCGCCTTCCTTAGAAAGCTCTTGTTATTATGTTTTCCTACGAATGTAATACATATGAACGATAGGCGTATATCAGGAAGGGCACGTGTCCCCCTCTCCCTCAACAACTTTTGTTTGATGGGTCGTTAAAAATTTGTTTGATGGGTCGTTCTAACTGTTCCACTTAAAAATGCAAAAAGAAAGTCCAGTCTGCGTCTTTACAAAATATATATTTTTTAAATTGTCCACTCTCAAGGTTGTTTAATTTAAGCGTTACTTTTTTTAGCACTTGGTTTAAACAACGTTTCTTATTTTCAATCTGTTTTACTGCTTTTAAATACTTCCTGGATAACAGGATTTCTTCAACTTTTATTTATTTATTTATTTTAATTTTTCTATGCAATACAAAATACTTTATGCAAAAAAAGTTTTGTTTCGTGAATAAAAGTGAATAATGTTTTCCCTTTTCATGATTAAATAACTGTGACATGTTTACAGTAAGTTGTATTATATTGTTAGATTCATTAGTATTCTTTTTTTTATTGTCTTTTAATCATATATAAAGTTCAATATTTGATAATTTACCCTTATTATTTGTATATCGTCTTTCTCGCGGGTTTCAGCATGTTTTTTAAAAGCTTGCTATTATAAAATTTAATAGTTTCATAATGAAGAGAAATATTTTTGTATAAGTTCATCTGATAAAGCTTTAAAAAGCATTTCTTTAATCGGATACCTTTTACGTCATAGTATAATTACTTTTTACTGATTTCATGATAATTTGGTAAACAGTTGAAATGTGTGAGTCCAGGGTTCTGGGCTACCGAGCGGCTGTTTTCTCCAGGTGTAACATGAATACGCGTTATAACCACTCCAAAAGTCCTCCATCCAAGGCATCCCTTAATAAGCAGAAAACCCTCATGTAAATCTGCCTTAACCTCAAAACCAAAATAACTTTCATGATAATTTACTTTTTAGTAAAAAGTTTTAATATTTTTAGTAATAAATAAAAAAAATCACTTCCAATTCCTATTGTAGAGGGTGCCCTATAAACACTAACCTAGTTATTTCGGCTTTAAATATTGATCATAGACCGACAGATAGAATAAATAAACAAAGTTACTTTATGGTATCGAATAAAATTTTCAGGAAATTAAATGTAAATACATACCAAATTTTACTTTTTATACATCACTCTTACAAAAATTCCCAGTAATTAAAATGCGCCCCCATGCATTAATGAAGCAATGTACAAAGTCTCAGCCTTTCTCATAAGAAGGCTTAGAGATATGTTTTATCAAAGTTAGTGAGGGCAATACTTCGATGAGGTGGCTTCAGCCATCGGTGTATCATGGAGATCGGTACGTGATAGGATGAAGTCGTGTAGTTTTTTATAGACATATACTTGAATGTGTATTATATTTTAAAAGTAATATTTACTTGAGAATGTGTATGCTAATAATGTTCTGATAATATGAATAAAGAAATGCCTGTCCCTTTCTAAGAGAATGCGAGTGAATTTCTTCATATATAAAGTGTGTTCTTGGAGTTCGTATATTTGTGTGGTAGTTTTAAAGGAAAAGAATAAAACCACGTGTGCTTCCAAAAAAAAAAAAAAAAAAGAAGAAGAAGAACGAAAGAAAAAGAGTTTTCTTCTTCAACGACATCATCATGCGTGATGTGTGATGAGCCATCTCCATCGTTTAGTGATTCTTCAAATTAATTTTTAATTGAAAAGGGGGATCGATGACTTGTGTCCGATCATATCTTCGAGTTTTTGCGATCGTCGTCCCAGTGCGCTATTCTGTGTTTTGATGCCCAGCATTTCGATGTTTTTACAAGTGTGTATTCTCACGATTTTTTATAAGAAATAAATAAGCACTTTTGATTTGAACAACGCGATACCTCAAAATTTTTGCCAACTACAAAAATAAATAAATAAATAAATAGCACCGAGTTCTTCGGTATATAATGGTGACATACCCAGGCACGAATCGGATCAATTTTTTATGATTTTCTTTCTGAAAAGTTTATTTTTGCGATGTTGTGATAACAAAATTAAAAATATTTTTAGAGCTCTCCACCTTTTTACCTCATATTTTAGAGTTTTTGGGATCCCAGTTTTTTGTTCTTGTGCTAATGCACGATTTTTCTTTTACAAGTGCTTATATTTTTAATAAGAATACATATAGTATTACATTTTTATGCATTATTTGATTTATATTTATATACATTGGCAAGGTTATTATGATTAATTATTTGACTATAAACTTATAGTATTTCATAAACAGTGATTTTCTAAAGCATATTTTAACGCTGATCATTTTATTTTTGCATATATCAAAATAGTTAGTTCACAGTTTTTCAATTTCTTTTTTGTGGGATGTCAATTGAATACAGCAAAACAAGCAGATTCGAAATGGTTTTGTTTATTTGAATTTAGAATTAATAAGTAGCTTTATGTATCCTTTTTGTCACTTTTGATATGTACCTAATTTCAAATAAGCTCAAAGAATAAATATAATAAAATGACAAATTCAAAATCAATGACAAATTGAACCATTTTAAACATTCTACCCTATCAAGGGTATCCTCAGTCACTAGATTGTTTCTTTAATCAAGTCAATGATATAAAAAAATAAACGGTTGGGATTGTGCTCAGACTAAATTATTTTTAAGTACTAAGCATTCTGGTACTGCTCATCAATATAATGCACAGTCTCCATTTTTGCTCAGGCAAAAAGCATTGATGACAGTTATTTATAATTTCTGAATTTCTTTGGACCTAATAATCAATAAGAGTAATATTAGTCAATTACATATTCTAAATATTTTACCAAACGAATCTGTACTCAACTTATCCCATCGTTTAGACCTAATCACAAAGAAGGTACATAATAACATTTATGATAAAAAAGCTTTGGATGCAATAAAATTTAATCACTTTCTCAATGCAATTCCTCGTGATATTCACAAAATTTTACAAATTGCAAACGTAGACAAATATGATAAAGCTGTATCCCGTATTAAAGAATTACAATTAATGAAAAAGTATTATTTTACATTACATTACAATTAATGAAAAAGTATTATTTGAAGTAAATATTTGCTTTAACTAGCTGTAAATTTTCAGTTTTTTACTCGACAAAAAATTGAATATTTACTCCTTTAGAATCCTGGATGTCTTGTGTAGAATTTTGATCCTTAGAAATAATTATTTACTCCTTGAAAAATCCGGTTAGACAGTTATAACAATTTTTTTTTCGAAGTTGGATTTTACTTTTTGATTTTACAGTGACGCCAAAACACGCCGATTTCAAACACGGCGGTGGGACGCATACCTCTACTCTGTAATGGAGTATATGGAATATGCACACATGTGTGGTTTAAAAGTACTAACAATCGAAAAAGTCAAATTTTTCATTTAAAAAATTTCATATTTTCGAAATATATCGGTAGGAAAGTATACCAACGATCTGAGACTTTCTGCAACTTTGAAAGCAATGCAAACTATTATTTAAGTATATTAGTTTTGAAAATACGTTATGCGGTTATACGTTATGTATATTATTTACAGTCTGCAGAATTACATTAAAAGTCAGATATAAATTTGTTCTGAAAATTTTAAAGGACTGAACTGCTTTGATCTGTTTTGAGAATGGATACTAAACTGCTTTTAACACTTAAGGACACATGGAACATAAAGTGGCTTAAATTTTTGAATTTTCAATTATCGACCTAAAAAAAAATGAGCAGACTGAGACAATTCCATACCTATATATTTTAGGTCGATTTAGAATGTACAAAGACTCAATATGGCTTTTAAAAAGTGAACGAACGTGGCCTTAGCTTTTTGCCCTTTTCTCAGAATGTGTTTTTTTATGCTTTGGTACACTTTTCTAAAAATCTGTTTCAAGTAAACAGTTGAAATTTTCCAAAAACATTTTGACTAACTTGTTTCTTCAAAAATACCTAACATTAGAGATCTGAGCGAAAAATGTTTGAAAATAATGATTTTTTGATTCTTTAATTTTAAGATATATTATTTTCTTAGTATTGTTATTTTCTAGTAAAAGAATTTTAATTTTATTTCGTTTTAGCCAAAATGAAAATCGCTGTTTTATTATTCTTAGTATGTTTTCTGATACCATACAAAATTTTAAGGTGATAAATTGAATAGTTTTTTAGAAAAGTGTACCAAACTGACGTACTGTACAAAAAATTGCAGAGAAATATGTAAAAAAGTTAATTAGTTCTTAAAAGCTAATTTATGAATCAAATTAATTATTTTTATTTTGTATATAGACTATACTAGTTTTTATATACAGTGGACAAAAATTTTCATTTGTATCTCTATTTTTAAATAAAATACATGATGTTAAATCTTTTCCAAAAACTGCCTCTTTTTTACTCGTCGAGATTCTCCATGTGTTCTTAATGTAAATAATACAAGCGTGAAATGATTTCCGTAAGTAATTTTAAGACAATGCATCCGCCTGGGCGTCTTCAAAACAGGTAAATAAGTGAGGTTGTTTTTACTGGCGAACAAGCTCAAGCAGTTGAGTATATGAGGGTTTTTATCATGTGAAATATTTCACTATCTGGTGTGTAATATAATGTGACATCATTTGAGTGCTTTTAAGGGGCAGGGAGTGTCTATTGTATTTGTTTAAGAGGCTCATCTTAGACTTTCAAGAAGGTTAATATTAAAATTAGATGGGACAAGTAGGTCTCTGTTCCCTATACATAAAAGTAGCTTGACCGAATTCTTAGGACGGAACATATCGAATTAAAAGCTAGAAAAAAAAAGTTTCTGTTAAATTTTGAAACAGAAGTTTTAAAGCAAAAGATTTTTAAGCAAAGTTGGGGGATAGGCACTTGCACCGTGTCGCCCCCCGACGATTCGTTGAACCAACTAAATTTTGTTTGTATCATCACTGAAAAGAATCAGTATGAGGATTGAACTTCTTTAACGAGGGCCATGGTAGCCCACTGGTTAAGGCGTCGGAGTCGTAGCCGGAGGAATGCGCGTTCGTTTCCGACATACCACTTGAGACCACTGTGTACACGCGGAGTACATGCACGTTAAATCCGTGGTTCCGAGGGGTATCAATATTCGGAAGTCCCCTATCTTCTGATGAGGATCCAAACTGCTGCGGGAAACACTGTGAAGGACGCATATAGCTCTAAGCGACACATTCAGTGATTCGAGCTGTCCTTTCCTGGCAAACAAACACACGAACTTCTTTGACCAGTGTTGCTTATGTTTATTCTGATATTAAATGTTACTGGAACATTGAAAATTTGTACATCCGAATAAGTTGGAACTGTTGAAAAACATACGCAATTCCTCACAGCAGCAATGCTTGAACTTTAGTACAGCTTTAAGTTTCATGAATTTTTCAGTGTAACAAGTAATCTATGTTATAAGAACTCAAGACAAGTAATTTTTTGTTTCCTGCAATAACTTTATGTAGCAAGATTTGTTTAATACTACTTAAGTTTGTTTCGTATGTGATTTTGACGTTCATTCTGAATATGTATTATTATATTTTTGCAAACTTGTAGGAGTATATGTCTTGTTGCTTTTATTATCGGATATATTTTTTAGGGTTGAAATGTTTTAATTACTTTTTTTTAAAAATAATAACAAAAAATAATTTTCAACTGTCAAAATTTAATTAATATTTTTAATCCTTCCCTTTTTAAATTCTCTATTCGTAAAAGAAACCGCGCTTCAAATTTCTTTCTCGTCTCTCAACACTTTCTGCGGTTAAAAAAAAGACTAATAATAATAATAATTCGAAATGAAACGTCAGGTCTTTACTGCGCAGTAATGTTTCAGCACTAGCATAATAGTATACCCTTGTGGCATAGTATACCTATGTCATGCAAATATACGGTTTATTTATTCCCAATTTATTTCAAATACCCTCCCCGAAAAATATTTCTGGCTACGCTCCTGCACCGATGCATATGGTTGGTGTCAATCATGAAAATTTTGTGAACTTAACACGGACTTCAGAGGATCAGAATAGGGGAAACTTAATTAGAAACATTGATTTTGACATTCACTGAGTTTAGTCGAATTTGTAACTATAACAAAATGAACAAAAAATTGTGAAAACTGAAAAACCATATTTACAAATATTTAATTATATAACCTGATTTTCCTCTTGAAACTGCCAAACTGTTAGCAGTTTCAGTAATGAAAAAAAGTTAACTTTCTGTTTAGTCTAACTATTCTGTTTGTTCAAAAACCGGCAATAAGTTTAGGAATTGCGTAATTAGATATGAATTAAAAAAATTATGAAAATACCCACATCCCACCCCCCAATTCATCCGACAGTTATGCTGATCCCTGACGCACTGACTCACTCTCAAACAATTCCGAGCAACCACTTCAAGATAAAAATTTTACCGCCATTATTCCAAGATAAAATTTCAAGAAGATTAAAAACCACAAAAGGCGTTATAACATGTACGCCGTTTGTACGTTACGCTTGAAAATTTTCATAATTATGTATAAAAATATAGAAGACAATCTGTGGTACTTTAAAAATGATAAAATCCGCCCGTTCCCTAATTTGCAAGCGATATTTTGTAATTTCAGTTACATTTTATTTCCGAGATTAAAAAAAGTTAATCATTTGCATGACAAAATTAGGCTCTGCAAGTGACAATGACATCATATTTGAAGTCACGGTTATCAGGCTTTAAAGGCAAAATTGCGATTTCAGTTCGTTTTAAACAGTTTTCCAGATAACATAGTTTAATTTTTTTACTATGCGTGCCGTCTGCATGAAGCATTGATATAAGAGGGTCTGTTTACACAAAATGAAATCGTTCGAATGCGAAAAGTTTCCGGGAGTATCCAGCAGAGCATTAAATTCGATTTGAGTAGGGGAAGTTGGGGTACAATGAAACATAATTTACTAATTTTTTTTTCCTGTTCACATATTTGCATGTTCAAAAATAAAATTAATAGACAATTTTAACCTATTATTCCCCTATTTAAATGAATTTTTATGATTTTGTAAATAGCATCTTCATATTTAAAAAATTGCAAAAGGTAAATGTCTGTCTGTGTTTTATTGTACCCTTCATGCCGGTGTACAATGAAATACTTAATAACACTTTACAAGCACTCAAATAATATGAGTCAAAATCCAAATTTCAGCATATATGTTTTATGTTCATTTATAACAAACTTTAGACAGATATAAAAGTTAAATTAAAAAGGAAAAAACAAATTTAATTAAACTGTTATAGTTTAAGATGGAAACATAATGCTTTTGTTAGAGGTTAGCTTATAGTGTTTCATTTTATATTAAACTAGCAGCGAAACCCGGCGTTGCTCGGGTTAAAATACACCGCATGTTTAATGGTATAAAAGATATTTAAGGATCCATTTTTAACGTAGATAATTTAGATTTCTATCTTAGATGTTGAGAGACTTATTCGACCATTAAACATGCGGTGTATAGAAAGTATTCCTGCTGATATGGCAACAGATGATAAACATTAAATTTTAATATTTTATTGGAGTTGAAAAACTGTTGTTTAAGTTACTTTGTTAGTGTTTGTCTAAAGTTCATGCTATTTGAATTCGTAGTTTATTGAGTATAAGAAACGAAAGATAATGTTTAATACTAATGAATACACCGAAATGGTGTTACTTTACGGAGAATTTCATCGGAATAAGCTAGAGGCTGCGAAGCAGTATGCTATAAAATTTCCGAATGACAATCACCCATTGCAATTTATCTTCACTCGACCAGACATTTCTGGAACATTCCATATCGATTTTAACAGTTGCACACAATTTGGAACTTTCTAGATCATTCCAGAAATTTTTAGAACTTTCTAGAACATCCCATACCGATTTTAGCAGTTGAAGACATTCTGAATCTTTCTAGATCATTCAAGAAATTTTTCGAACTTTCTAGAACATTCTGGATTGTTTTTAACAGTTGCAGAAATTTTGGAACTTTCTAGATCATTCCAGAAATTTTTAGAACTTTCTATATCATTCTGGATCGATTTTAACAGTTGCAGACTTTTTGGAACTTTCTTTATGATTCCAGAAGTTTTTAGAACGTTCTAGATCATTCTAAATCGATTTGAACGGTTCCACACGTTTCTAGAACTTTCTGGAAATTTTTAAAACTTTCTAGAGCATTCTAGATTGACTGTAACAGTTGCCCACATTTTGGAGTTTTCTAGGTCATTCCAGGAATTTTTAGAACTTTTCAGAAGTTCTCATGAGTTAGAAAAGGACAAATATATATTTTTTCACATTTTCGCCACACACAACCACCCACTTTTACCCACCGCGACCAAACTCCCTTACTTTAACCGTGAGGCCAAGGGGTATTTACCACCCCAACGGGAAGTTAATTCGAGTTGGTGGTGATAGAGGAAACCCTGTCTTTACAAACGAACATTAGCATTTTATATATATATTAAGATTAAGATTCGCCACCCACTTCCACCCACCACGACCAAACTCCCTTACTTTCACCGTGAGGCCAAGTGGTATTTACCCCCCCCAGCAGGAAGTTAATTCGAGTTGGTGGTTATAGAGAAAACCCTGTCTTTACAAACGAACATTAGCATTTTATATATATATTAAGAATCGCCACCCACCGCGACCAAACTCCTTTACTTTCACCGTGAGGCCAAGGGGTATTTACCACCCCAACGGGAAGTTAATTCGAGTTGGTGGTGATAGAGAAAACCCTGTCTTTACAAACGAACATTAGCATTTTATATATATACTAGCAGCGAAACCCGGCGTTGCTCGGGTTAAAATACACCGCATGTTTAATGGTATAAAAGATATTTAACGATCCATTTTTAACGTAGATAATTTAGATTTCTATCTTAGATATTGAGAGACTTATTCGACCATTAAACATGCGATGGATAGAAAGTATTCCTGCTGATATGGCAACAGACGATAAACATTAAATTTTAATATTTTATTGGAGTTGAAAAATTGTTGTTTAAGTTACTTTGTTAGTGTTTGTCTAAAGTTCATGCTATTTGAATTCGTAGCTTATTGAGTATAAAAAACGAAAGATAATGTTTAATACTAATGAATACACTGAAATGGTGTTACTTTACGGAGAATTTCATCGGAATAAGCTAGAGGCTGCGAAGCAGTATGCTATAAAATTTCCGAATGACAATCACCCATTGCAATTGATCTTCACTCGACGAGACATTTCTAGAACTTTCTGAAACATTCCATATCGATTTTAACAGTTGCACACAATTTGGAACTTTCTAGATCATTCCAGAAATTTTTAGAACTTTCTAGAACATTCCATACCGATTTTAGCAGTTGCAGACATTTTGAATCTTTCTAGATCATTTAAGAAATTTTTCGAACTTTCTAGAACATTCTGGATTGTTTTTAACAGTTGCAGAAATTTTGGAACTTTCTAGATCATTCCAGAAATTTTTAGAACTTTCTATATCATTCTGGATCGATTTTGCAGACATTTTGGAACTTTCTTGATCTTTCCAGAAGTTTTTAGAACGTTCTAGATCATTCTAAATCGATTTGAACGGTTCCACACGTTTTGGAACTTTCTAGAACTTTCTGGAAATTTTTAAAACCTTCTAGAGCATTCTAGATTGACTGTAACAGTTGCACACATTTTGGAGTTTTCTAGGTCATTCCAGGAATTTTTAGAACTTTTCAGAAGTTCTCATGAGTTAGAAAAGGACAGATATATATTTTTTCACATTTTCGCCACCCACAACCGCCCACTTTCACCCACCGCGACCAAACTCTCCTACTTTCACCGTGAGGCCAAGGGGTATTTACCACCCCAACGGGAAGTTAATTCGAGTTGGTGGTGATAGAGAAAACCCTGTCTTTACAAACGAACATTAGCATTTTATATATATATTAAGAATCGCCACCCACCGCGACCAAACTCCCTTACTTTCACCGTGAGGCCAAGGGGTATTTACCACCCCAACGGGAAGTTAATTCGAGTTGGTGGTGATAGAGAAAACCCTGTCTTTACAAACGAACATTAGCATTATATATATATATTAAGATTTACTAAAATCGAATTCAAAAATTAGCGTTTCTGCTTTCCTTACTGTGTCGCTTGAAGGAACAGAAGGTGATAGTTTAGATGCGATGAATTTTTTCAAACATGCATGTTTCCGAAGAGCGGACAAATTTGAAGCCTGGGTGCAGCAGTCGTTTGACGTACAGAGCTTCGCATTCCATTAAGTTTATTATTTCCCCGACGGAGTGCATTTATTTACATTTAAACTCACCTTCGTTCATAAAAAAAATAATCATTTAGAGCGATACTGCTTGTGTCATACATGTTATGTGAGGACAGCTCATAATTTGGTACTGCTTGGATTGTTAGTTGAAAATTCTCACCATCTTAAGTCTGGATTATCACCATCTTTAGAGTCTGAAGAAGATGGAGTACGACTTAAAAACAACTCCTTATTGACTTTATGTGCTGTCTATCTAAATATTTAATAGTAACATGTTTATTTTAAGCGAATGCATTCGCGAAGGATTAATGGGGTACAATAGAACATGTTGCATTGCGCCCCATCTACAAGTGTTTCAATGTACTCCAAATTGAGGCTACAACCCAAGCAGCACGACTGTTTGGCAAACGATTGGCCAAACATCGATTTGATTGGGATTTGTTCGGTCATATTATAAGAATATCATAATAACATTGGCCCATCATCGCTTCCGATATTATAATTTTGTCCTCAGAACGCGACATCGTCATTTGTTGGCACGAGATCGCCTTGCGATGCTAAATTTCCGACATCATAAGCAGATTTCGGAATTTGTTTGGGGCGATATCGACCGGCGATCACTTAAAAACTCGCCACAGATGTTCCAGGGTTTGACATCGGCCCAAATTCGCTTTGAAATTACTTAACAGATGGCGCTGCGGAATCTGGGACATTTTACTCCTTTTCAGTGGCAACGGGCGGAGGAGCAGCGATTCGGCCGGTGTTTGTTTAGTTACTTCGATTTTGATTTAGGGTAAGTTATTTCTTTTACTATTTTCTGATCTTTTTGTTGTTGAATGCTTTAATAATCCTTTTGAAACAACTTAAAAAGTATCATTTGTTAGATCGAATGTAAATATCGGTACAGCTTTATAATGAAGTGAGGTTGATGCTGTGAGTACGCATTGTACCGCCATTTTAAGTAATTCAACGTTATGGTAAATATTTCTATTTTAACAATGTTCGTCCGTCATTAGAGCATTACACGTAACGTAAAATTCTGAGGGGGGAAGTACAGTAGAGTATCTTTAGCGTAAAGGAATTTACTTTCAAAGTTGTACGATGAGGATGCTTCATTAAAGCTGATCTTAGTAATAGTTTTAAATATACAAATGAACCCTTTCTAGTGTTATGGTAGCGTTTGTGATGTCAGCTAAAAAAAATGCATCCTAAAATCATAAAATATGTTTGTTTATATTTTGGTTTAGTTAGCATGTAACAAGACTGTTTTAGTAGTAAAGTTATTTATTTTCCACCACCATCAACCACTCTTTTCATTTAAAAAAATAAGAGGGTGGTCTATCCATATTCTGTAACTAGCTTTACAAGTTTTACATAATTGTGTGCAGTGGCGTATAAAGGGGGGGGGTTCAACATCCCTCTCTTGTCAAAATTTTTTTGACAAAATGCCCTTATGTTTTGAATTTTTAACTTAAATATTATGCACTTTAACACAAGGTTATGTCTATAACCCCCCGCCCCCCCCTTGAAGACGCCACTGATTGTGTGCTACTTTGATTCCAAACTACCAATAAATAAAGAAGAGATTACTTAAACACAATGATTTCCTTACAAAGTGGCTGTTCGGGCAGACGGCTCAATCAGGACACAGGCTATTCCCATTCTTCAGTGCGGGGCCATACCAAGAAAAAAGTTTGGGGGGGGGACCAAATGGTGAAAAAGGCCGAATTTTTCACCAAAAAAAACTTCATAATTATTATTTTGTTAACAAAATTTTTAATTTCAGGGGGGGGGACCAAACTCCCTGGTCCCCCCACCCTGGGTACGGCCTTGCTTCAGTGTATATTTAAATTATTAAAATACTAATAACGTACTAATTATGCATTTAAAATTGTATGTTTAATTAGAGATCTAAAAACATGAAAACAAATTTAGGTATTACGTATTATCGTGGTGGTCTGCCAAGATGAGCGATTTTTTTTTTTTGCCAAGAGAAATGCCGGGCATATGAAATTATTAATGGTTTTGAATACGATTGGCAACTCATTTGACGGAAAAATAGTTTGGCGGGAATGACTGCCGGGATAATACATAAGTACCCAAATTTAATCCAAAACATCAATTTTTAAACGTTTATATTATTGCCTTTATCTTGTGTAGAAATATTTCATTCTTGTTTTTAATTTTTACTTTCCGAACATGTTCCATGTAAGGAGAGTATTGTAATCATTAAAAAATTCGACTTTGAGATTTTTATTTATTTACTCATTTTGAGGTTCTCTGAATTCATTTGTGCAATTTTTAAGAGATATTTTTTATGCATGGCTGTGTGTGTGTGTGTTAGAGATAAGTTCGGGCTCATTTTTTAAAGCCCAAGCCCGAGACTTTTAATTCTAGCCCACCTGAGTCCTAATGATATGTTTTAAGTCGTAGCCCGAGCCAAATATTTCAGCTAATATATAAATAAAAGTCAATTACTTCATTGATAGAATATCATAAATTTTGCTGTTTGTGAAAATCAAACTAAATTGTTGTACAAATTAATTTTTTTTAGAAGTATGTTTTTCCTCTCATGAATCACTGTTTAAAAATCTGTTTACAAGCTGTATCTTCAATATAGGAAAAATTTCTGGCAAGCCCGAGTCCGAAGACAATCTTGCGTTACAGAGCGAGAGCCTGGGTGAGGTTCGGACTTGGGCTGAGCCTGTCTCATCTCCAGCAGGGCTCGAAAATTATATTGCCCAACATGCCCGGGCATGTAAAAATTCAAATCGGGCATGCATTTTTATCCCCTTACATGCCTGACCCGGCATGTAAAAATAACCTAATGAGTAACAGGCAAAATTAACACATATTCAACTACTTATAGAAATAATGCTCTGTGCATCTTCCTGATAGACAGTATCAAGGGCGGTTCTAGAGTTGCAGTGTGGGAGGGGTAATGATATTTAATACTTTTATATAAACTCAGTGCCACAGAGAATGTGACTATCGGGGGGGCGCACATTGGAAAGGGGACCTCTTTGACTGCACAACACGTTTCATATATGCGGATAAAATGAATAAATCATTAAATGTGAAATAAACGTTTTATTAATCATATAATTAATGAAGTATGTAAATACCGAAAATAACAACATTGCATCTTTGACCTCATTGATTAAAATTATTGTTCTCCCCCCACTACAGATGAGACGGGCTCCGGCTCTGTAATTTGCGATTGTGAATTTCCTATGCAGAATTATTTTTCACTTCCGTTTTCTAAATCCTGGGAGGGGTAATTACCCCCAGGTGTTCTGCAGGAATGCTTTTAAGATTTTCCAATCTGTATACTGCTTGCTTAAGATGAACTTTAGTTTGACTAAGCTAACAGTTTGATCTCTTGAAAAACAGAGATAGTTGTTTGAAAATCATTAAGTAGTCACACAAAAAGTGTATGGTTATTAAAAGTCTAAAATCTTTTTGGCATTTGGCATTTGGCATTAAGCTTTTTAAGCAGACTTTTAGCTGAATTGCCATCTGCATTCTTTGCTTTTTCAGAGACAAACATCTGACATTTCTGATGACATTTTTGACACCTTTTTTCATTACTGTATTTGTCAGAGTCTGTTATGTCCAATTTAGATAGCAACATCAGTAACTCTTTGAAATCACTAAATGGTCAGTTGTTCTTTAGTAAGTAGTATGATGTATTGAATAATGGGTAAAATCAAACAAGACGGTGCACACCCATGTAAACACAGTGAGAGTCGCTGGAGCTTGGCGGTTGCCAAGCCCCAGCGACTGTCACCAACCATCTGGCATGATCAGCAGTGTTTTAACAAGCACATATATTCTACTAACAAAAACATTAAAACAAAACACACCATCCATATTTAATCAAAAAAAAGTCTGCAAATTCAGTAACAGGCAATTTGAAATGAGCAAACAGTGGACCGTTTTTAACTAAAAAAACTACAGTGGATTAAGCAACCTAGTTGTACAGCTAATGTAAACTGGGCAAACACTGCCCCTTTTTCTACTCAAAAAAACATCAGTGGATTGAACAACCTAGTTGTACACCTCATAAGAAGTCAGTATGATTAGAATAGCACTTACGAAAGCATAAAAACATCAAATATCAATTTAAAATTCACATTAAAAACCTTAAACATTGCAAGGTTTCGTTAAGAAAAAGCACTTACCTTTATTTTTTTTAATTAACCGCTCAGAAATGTCCCTAATACACACCGGCTTATAACGTAAAACCAGCATGCTTTCTTTTATTTAGTTTTATATTGACACTACATTTCTAACAAATACACACACCGGCTGATAATGTAAAACCAGCATGCTTTCTTTTAGCTGTATATTCACACCCTATTTCTAACAAACACACTCACATACATTCTTTTCATACAATAACATATTTTATCCCTTTCCATCCATAACAAGAAACAATTTCAAATTCCCAAACTGACAAGACGATTCTCGTTTCTTTATGGTTGCCAGTCAGAACTACCACCAGCAGGTTACTTCACTCACGCTGTGCATCGCCCACGACTGCGCCAGAACAATCACCAATTGAAACATGTAAACAATCAATCATCCATATGTAAACAGCACCGGATACGGAATATAGCCCGGAAGTGATCAAATGTTTTTTTTATTCATAGCTTTTAGGCATTTAGCTATCGGCATGTCACATGGCTTTTCTTTTCAATTTTTTGCTTCCTCACAACGAAGATGGCAATCAGAAACACTATGTTTTTTTTTAAGTTTCCAATTTAAAATTGGACAAGTAGCCTTGTACTACTCTTGAGGTAGTGTCACTTAATTTGGGAAATAAGTTGCAAACCTTGCATAATGCTGTTCCATCTTCATATTCTAACCAATCAAAATCTTACAACCAAGACAGTTGAAATTTCCTTTTTCCTAAATTTTTACGCCTAGTTTCAGTTTTATTTTTGTTTGTGCTCATTTTAAAATTTTTATGCACCTCCATCCTATTTTGTCTTTGTTGTATTCCCGAAGCTTCTGCCTTTTCATGATCAAGTTTATCTGAAATAAAAAATCCCTCTATTTTCTTTTGCTTCCCACAGTGAATTCTGTTTGATACTTCTCTTCATTTTAATTTTCTTGATTATAAGAGATTAGAGAAAAATTGTAACTAAAGCCGCTTGCTTAACTGAAAAAAAAAAAAAAAAAAAACGTAATGCTCACAACACAGTGAACTGCCCATGTTTATAAGCTAATCTCTGTTAACCATGCTGTCAACTAAAAATGTGAGTGGAAGTAGAAGTATTTCTGAAGAAATTACAACCTCTGCAAATCGCCATGCAGCGAAACACCCAAAAGAACTAGATGAAAATGCAAGTGAACAAATTAGCGATGAACGCACCAGTTAAGGAATTTGAACACAATTATTAAAACTACATTAATTGGCAACCCAAAATAAATGAATAAGTAATGGAATGCTGTACTTACATGTTGTTCCAAATTGCCATTTAATTCAAAATTATGGTTACCACATAAATAGAAAAAAAAATGGCTGTGATAATTGCATATGTTTAATTATCGTCACCTTGGCGAGAGTTCAGGGGTTAATGTAGAAATCAACCCAAGAAAGACAAACATGGCACAATCATGGATTATGATGCCCATTCCAAAGAGTATTTAAAATGGTGATGTACAGTTGGAATATGCTTGACGGAAATTTTAAAACAGTTTTAGTCGGCGATTTTTAGACGAATTTCGATTCGAAAGATGTGTTTTATGGAATATGGGAGAAAAATACGGCACTATCATGAATAATGATACATTTTCCAACTTAATGGAATAAGGAACAAAAATAGGGACGACCCATAAATAACATATGATGCGCTTTTAATATATAGCACTTTAATGTGTATTTAAAATCTGAAAGTGTTTCAGATTTTCCTTCTTTTTTTCTTTTTTGTTTTAACCAGAATTTTGCTGAACTGACTTATCTCCAAATCTATTTTTATGCAGGTTAAGATGAAGTCTTCTATAATAATTAGTTTCACACTTGTACATATGTTTTTGCATTTGCTTTCATTATTTTTCCATGGTGCTTAATTTTTGTTATAATTGTTTTTATGGGTGAAGCTCAGCCTGTTATGGTTTGGTAGATGTTGTGAAAGATGATTGCCACCCCTCCCCCCACCACCCTTCTGACTAAAATAGAAAGAAAAAATTAAGAAGGTAAGTGCTTTTGTTTATCAAGTCATGTACAAATCTTGTAGTTGACGTGAGATTATGTCTAAGTAACAAGTGATTTTACCATTGGAGCAACACATTGAGTCCCACGAAAAGAGAACTTCAGAGGAGAAGTAGGCTGTAGAGCTTTTTGTTCTGGGAAAACACAAAAAGAAAATTTTAAAGCAAATAGATTTTATTATGGAATAATCAGGGGGTTTCACTGTACTATACTAGTGCTAATTTAGAACTTATAACTTTCTTTTTTTTTAAGATAAAAAATCCTTATTCATTTTAATTCAAATGACTGGTACAAAAAGCCCCCATTTGAAAAAAAGAAAAAAAAATTTTTTTTCCCTCGCGCTGGCCAAAATTATAACAACCCTGCCTCCTATCCACTACCTAAGCCCCATTAGGATGCCCCTGGCATCCTAAGCCCTACCAAAATTCAGTCACTGAAATTAAAATATAGGCAAAAATCTTATGCATGTATATTAATAAATCTAGTATCCCCGATTTGCATTGCGCTTAAATTTTACTTGATAACTTAATCACCCTACATCATTTCTTCAAAGTAAGTCAAGCTTATTGATGGTTGAAGTTTTATTCATCATAACATGCATGGTGTTCAAATACCGTATTTACGCATGTATAATGCGCACCCTATACTTAACAAGAAAAAATCGCAAAATTTTGTTATCTCGTATATAGCGCGCACCATAAATTTGACATTCAAAAGACTTTGTAGATTCGTAACCTAAGCACACCATTCAAAATTGTTCGTCCAGCTCTCCAAATACCTGAACAACCAGCATTTCCTTTCTCCTTTTGTCAGTTTTGGACTGGGCGTTACGCTTATCAGTTAGCTCAATCAAAGAAAAAGGTAAAGAGGAATGATCCTGGCTTTTCTTCCCCCATTCAAAAATGGACCAACCCAACCCAGTCTCTATGGGTTATGGAACAAATCACAGCGGTTGGTGGGTCAAGTGTTGGTTGCAAAATGACGTCACACAAATATCGTCCATTCCTTCATTGTTTGTGAGAGTCTTTTGACAACGTGGGAGTAAGATGGAAAAGCGAACTAGTTATATACTGCAGCATTTAAGTTGAAAGTAGTTCAGTATGCTAAAGAAAGTGGTAACCATGCTTCAAGTCAGAAATTCGGTGTTGGCCGAAATATGGAAGAAAAACTGAAGAAATCACCATCTAAAAAACGTGCTTTTGGGAGGAAGTCATGTAAATATCCGCAAGTGGAGCAGCAGCTTTTGAATTATGTAATGGATTTGCGGTGTTCGGATACTCAGTCTCTGTGGAAATGTTGATGTTCGAGACCTGTAAAATAGCTAAGAAAATGAATATTCCAAGAGAAGACATCAAAGGGAGCTATGGCTGAGTGCAACGCTTTATGATCTGTAACAGTCTCTCTATCAGGAGAAGAATGATGCTGTCACAACAGCTGCCGGAAGAATACGAAGAACAGCATACCAAATTCTTCCAATACATTATAAGGCTGCGAAAACAAAAGGGATATCAGATGTCACAAATTGGCAATGCAGATCGGACTCCATTGTGGTTTGACATGCCAGAAGCCACAACTGTTCATCCTGTTGGAGACAGAAGCATTCAAATGCGCACGAAAGGAGCAGACAAGCAATGATGCACCATTATGCTGTCCATTACGGCTGACACCTTATGTGATTTTTAAAAGAAAAATTATCCCTAAGGAATCTTTTCCAGTCGGGATAATTGTAAGAGTCCAGGAAAAAGGGGTGGATGACAGAGGAGCTCATGAAAGACTGTATTAAAGTTGTGTGGGAACGTTGGGCCGTTGCTTTACGTCGGCCATCGATGCTGATTCCGGACAGCTTCCGTGGATACAGGACCTATGAAGTAAAAGTGCAAATTCGTAACTCAAATGATTTTGTCATGATACCTGGTGAGATGACAAAAGTGCTACAGTCCTTAGATGCTGTCATCTACCAACCATTTAAGGTTGTATTTCGGCATGCCTACAATCAGTGGATGACAACAACAGATCACAAATTCACTCCAAACGGGAGAATGAAGCGTGCTTCTCTCGCAACCATATGTGAATGGATATTTGAAGCTTGGAATTCCATCTCAGCCGATAACAAAGAGCTTCAAAGTGACTGGAATTCCCAATCGGATGAATGGAACTGAACACGATATGATATACGAGGACATTGACTGTGCCAGTGATGACGAGGACTGTGACGAGAGCAGCGGTAGCACCAATAAGGATTGCTAATTATATTAATGTGATGTTTCTAGCACTGTTGTATGAAAGAAGTGTTAGGAGAGAAAAATATATGTAGCAAAAAATGACTTCTATTAAGTAAGATTTTTCCCGTTTTATTTTCTTCTTTGAGTACTTTTCTTGATTCAAACCTATATCATGTGATTATATGCAGCAGTGAAAAATTATTCCAAATATGACGCGCACCTAGAGTTTTTGCCCTCAATTTTGGAAAAAAAAAAGTGCGCGTTATACACGAGTAAATACGGTAACAAGAAAAATATCATTTTATTATACAACGGTAAACTGTTTGTTTAACATAAGCTTAGGTTTCTCGCGTGTTAATAAGAAATTTGTTTTCCAAGTTTTCTTCACTAAACACAACGTGGATCAATTGTCATTACTATCAAATAGATAAAACTGATAGAGCATTTAATTTTAAATAATTTTTTATAAAAAAATTAACTTCCTTAAATACTTATTATTTTTGTTAAGAAATTAAAGAATTTATTTTTGTTATTTTATGAACTACTTGTGTGCACTTGTTGTTAATGGATTATTTCATGTAATTTGATTAATGTTCTAAAATTACTAGTTTTTTGTGTGGGGGGGGGGGAACTAAGTTATGTCTGATTTCCGGCTGGAGTTTTTGCAATTTGACTGAAATTATATACCTCCTTTTGACTGAAACCTTTTAAGATACTACTCCATCTGAAAGTACTTAATTTTTATTCTTGCTTATCTTAAATGTGACATTTCTGAAATTCTAATGTTTTATAAATTCTAAATTGTACATTGTTTTTTTTTTCTTCCCAGTTTCTGGTTATCAACTTTAATCCAGAGAACGACGAACAAGTAGATGATGGAAAGAGGGAAAACAACATTTACATATATATTTATTTGTTTCATGAAATACTGATTTATTTTGTATGTAATAAAGAATGTTAATAAACTTTATTTTTTATTATTTTTTACCTTGAATATCATTAAAATCTGTGTCATTAATCTTTTTTATTGAGAAAACTATGAATGGGGTTTAAAAGCATGTTTTGTGATTAGCAACAGTTCATAAAAATTTAATGATAAATGCTTTTGAAAAAGATGGTAAGTATAAATTTTTGATTGGAGGGTACTTTATAATCAAGTCTTTAGCCACTACAAATGCCTGAACTACAGGCCATTTAATAATGGGGGCGCCAGTTTAAGTGTAAAAATTTTGGAGGGGGGGGCGCTGTAACGATGGTGATATATTTTTCATTGGTTTAATAAGCATTCGTTCGACAAAATGAAAACCTACTGCAGGAGAAGATGCCACTTTAAAGGTTCCAAGAAAAAAAGTACAATAAAACTTTATAATATGAAGTAACTGATCAACTCTTAACTTTGTATAAGTTAACCTGGGTCAAATGCAAATATGTCAGTTCAGAGTATAAAAATAGTACTTAGTGCATGAAAAAAAAAAAAAAAAAGGAACTCTCTACTTGGAGAATAATTATTTAATTAAATCTTTTTTCATATGGTACTGACTCAGGGGCGTAGCCTAGGGGGGGGTCATACCCCCCCCCATGAGGAACTTTTTGCCATACAAAATGTATATTCTTCACTGCCTTATCGCACACATGTATGCATATATGTGAGTTGCAGTAGTCGTAACCCCCCCCATGAATAATTTCTGGCTACGCCCCTGTACTGACTCCAACTTTTTTACCTAATTTAAGTTACATACATTTTTATTTTTTAGACTTGATCAGCTTAAAATTAATGTGAGTGTAGGAAGAGTTTTATATAGGAGCTGTTTTCAAACCTACTATGTAACAGTATGCAGAAAGGGGGATGAATATCAGTGATGCCATTTTCTATACATTTTTGTGTTTATGCCCACATGTAATACAAGTAATTAATAAAAGTAACATTTTTAATGTTTGTTTTAAAGTATGAGGATGTTACTTCATTATACACAGGTATAGCCATAATTTATTGTTTTTTGGAGGGGGGGGGATTAATATTGCATTTCAAAGAATAATTTAACTAATTAGCAAATCTTAAGGTTGTTTCTAATTTAGCAAAATCTTAAGGTAATATAGCAAATTACATTATTGAAATCGTAAACCAAAGTTATTTAGTAAATAAAAAAGGCGAATTGATGCGATTTGAAAATTGCTTAAGTCGGGATACTACTGTATATACACACACATTTATATATTTTATTTATTTATTTCTTGAGTGTGTTTTAAACTGGGTATTTATATATATATATATATATATATATATATACAAAATCAAAATAGGAAATTTGGCCTTGCACTCAAATACTTTTTTTAAGTGAGTGTAAATATCTGAGAGCTCATACTAAGTAAAGTGAAAATATGAAAGGGGGGGGGGGCAGAAATACATATCCTGATATTTTAACTGCCCCTCCCCTTCTGGCAGTGCCACTTTTTATTAAAGGTGACACTATATGCATATATATAAAGTACTATTTGTAAGATTGAAAAAAAAATACCTGGGATAATAAAATTACCTTTAGAGCGAATAATTTATATATATAAAATATAAACTGATGTATAAAGGCTGGAATTGCTTGGGTTAACATTTGGCGATTGGTCGGCCGTCGATAATAATCTTTGGCAACTGATCGACGGTCGATAATAACTCTTTGGCGATTGGTCGACCTACGATGAAAGCCATTGGTATCTATTTGGCAACTGTTCGACCGGCGATGAAAGTCATTGGTATCTGTTTGGCGACAGTTCGACCGACGATGAAAGCCATTGGTATCTGTTTGGCGACTGTTCGACCGACAATGAAAGTTATTGGTATCTGTTTGGCGACTGTTCGACCGACGATCAAATCCCTTTGGCGCCAGAAGATTGGCCAATCTTCACCCGATGAGACATCCCCAATCAATCGCCCATATCGCCGGCGATGTTGGCCCCATGTCAACTTCCTCGGTGAGCGATGTTTGGCCAAAGTTTGGCCACTGATGAATTGCTGCTTGGGAAACTAAATGAATTTTTATTAATTCCTAATATTTATTGAAGTAAAAGCTTCTTTAGGCACGTTGGGCGCTTTTGAGATGGGGAAAAAGCCCTGAAATCACGTGACTGTCACACTCAGATACAAATGGGAGAAAAATGGATTGTGATGTCATAGCTACACCGTCTCTTACCTGCTAAGATTTCTTCCCCGTTTCTTTGAATTTTAGTGCTGGCACCTGTTATCATACGTAAGAACTTCAAGTTACTTTTAAACTTCGTCCTTCTAGCTTCCACGACTGGTATCGAACTGTGGATCCAAGGTGTGGTAGGCAAGCGTTCTAATCACCAGACGAGTTTCACTCGGGATGAAATGACTCAACTTTGAAGTGACCGTTGTTTCAAGTACGTCCGTTAAAAAATTGTCTGTTGGTCTTTTGTTCTGTCAATGAAGCTTTTTTTTTATTCGCACATAACGAAAAACTGACTGAAGCGAATGAAATAAAATTTGGCGACGTGATAGGTGGTCACTCAACTTAAACTAGAGGAGTCAAATTAAAAAAAAAAATGATTAGATTTTGAGATTTTCCGAAAATTGTTTCAAACTGGCTAAAATTTTGTTCGCACATCACGTAAAGCGAAAGAAATGAAATTTGGTGACTTGATACGTGATCACTCAACTTAAGCTATAGGCGTCGGATTAAAAACAGAAAAAGATTAAATTTTGAGATTTTTTTTAATATCGTTTCAAACTGCGTAAGTTTTTGTTTTAGTATGCATAAAAATTGCATATATTTTACACAATAAGGGTATACTTTCAAAATATTTAAAAAATATCCACTTTTTATGTAAAATCTATATATTTTTGCCCCCCAAAAAGGGCAGACTTATTCTAGTTGGGTAGGTGCTATAATTTTCGATTATTTTTAAATAATTATTTAAAATACTGTACTTGATAGCTATATAGTGATATAGCTATATAGCGATTGTGCAATAATTTGATAATGTGCAGAGTTTTAATAATTATACTGTACGTTGTTTGAATGATAAGTGTTATACTACACTGCATTTGAATTTGATTTATTGATCCATCATTCATTACAAATAAATAGGATTATTGTTCATTTCAACGTAAGCACATAATTATTGATAATTAATAAATTCACGTACATAATTATGAAATAAATCTAGCAAAATCCAACACGTGGATAAAAATATGTATTGCTGATGTATACCATACGCATATACCAGCTGTGTCACCTCCGGCCTGTGCGCGCACTCCCTCTCTCTTTTTGAAATTTTAAGTGTGCACACAAATCGAACGCGAAATTTGAAATGTAATTAAATGTAAAAATAAAAAATTTTATTGCTAACCCTGTGAAAATTGCCTTAAAATGTGTACAAACGAACAAAAATATATGATGTTGTGAGAATATCATAAATAAATTTGCGATACCCTTCAGTAAAAAAAAAAATTACAATTTTTTTATAAAGAATTGCAAATGTATAAAAATTTGAAAAAAACGTTTATAAATGTTTATTTGTTATTAATAAAGATACAAAAAGCTTGATAAGAAGTTTTCACTTCTGACGTGCAGTCCTACGACTGACTGTTTTTTTTTATTTTTTATTCCTGTCTTTGAAAGTATGAAGACCACACCATAGTGATCATAATATTTGAAAAATAAATCATTACACATAAGAAAACAAATAGGTATAACATAATTACTTTCAGTAACGAAATTTACTTTCAATGGTGAAAATAAAATAATTTTCAATATCTTGTGGCGTCGTCACTCAGCCACATCCACTATTTCACCCAACCACGTGGGTCCGGAAAACTTGCACTTCTCAGTCGCGAATATAACAAATGAAACAAGTCCATAATTTCTTGGCTAAATAATATATTCAAACTATTTACAGTGTCGAAACTATGTACAAACATTTACTAATTACAGAAGGGAATTTTGTGGGACAGACTTTTCTTTAGCATTTCAGTCCTCGCTCGACTCGAGAGCGGGCTTCCTTCTCAGACGATGACCAACCTCTTCGCTGTCCAAAAATCATCTCTCTCTTTCGTGGGGTTCCTCCGTACCAGGTGCGCCGCTCTGTCACCGTCGGCTCCCGACCGTCCGTCAGATTTTCTGGGACCAAGGCGTCTTTCTGTTTCTGAGCAGAACTCAGATTTACATACCTCAGATTTCAAGCAAGTCGACGAATCCAGGCATCGACGCATTCCACGCAAGTCGACGAATTCCAGGCAAGTCGAGGCAACACTTGATCTCTCTCCACAGAAAGTCAAATTCAGTCTTTCTCGTTGAAGCCATCGCTGGCTCGGGTCCGTGCTTTAATTTTTCTAAAGCAACATCTCCAGTAGCTGCCACCAGTTTGTCTGTGGCGTCGTCACTCAGCCACATCCATTATTTCACCCAACCACGTGGATCCGGAAAACTTACACTTCTCAGTCGCGATTATAACAAATGAAACAAGTCCATAATTTCTTGGCTAAATAATATATTCAAACTGTTTACAGTGTCTAAACTATGTACAAACATTTACTAATTACAGAAGGGAATTTTGTGGGAAACACCCTTTCCCTGGCATTTCAGTCCTCGCTCGACTCGAGAGCGAGCATCCTTCTCAGACGATGACTAACCTCTTCGCTGTCCAGAAATCATCTCTCTCTTTCGTGAGATCCCTCCGTACCAGGTGCGCCGCTCTGACGTCAGCTCGGTCGCACCTGTTTGAGGGGCGTGACAGCTTGATCCATCTCGAACATTCCAGGCCACGCACAAAGCATGCCGCTAAGTGCTTTCCCCCCTAGTGGGCAGGAGAGCTTGCTTTTCCACAATCTCTTGTTACAAAAACGATTGTCTCCAAATCACATGAGTAACTGTAACATATATTTGTAGAATAGGTGTGTGAGTTACAACTTTTTGTGACAAATTCTATTGATTTTAGCTAGCATGTTTCATTGTACTCCAACTTTCCCTATATAACAAAAATTGAATGGGAAATCATTTAGGTGGACGAAGATGAAATATGCTAAGTGTAGACATATTTTCACCAGGTGTTTTTTTTCCGCCCGTTGTAACGGCTTCCTCAACGGGCTTTGACTTCCAATTCTTCTATATTTTAAATAGAATGAAAAGAAAAGAACTAGACGAGAATAAGAAAAAAATTATGATTTGAAACAATTAATTTACAAAAATATTATTAATGTGTTAAATGTAGTCCTTAATCCATCTTTATGCAGGAAATTTATATGCTGTATATTTCTAGAAAGCCTCAATTTTCTAACAGTTTCAGTTCCGATTTTGCTTAGAACACATTTCATGATGCATTTTTGAAGAAAAATATATTAGTCCTCAAGAAAAATATTTTCTAGCTTCTGGTTTGGGAATTAAAAAAGCTTATATTCAGTGCGATAAAAAAATGACTTTTTAAATTGATTGTACACTCTCAGAAAAATTCGTCTGTATACACTAACTTATACCTCATTTTTCAACGAATAATTTACATACCCGTCGGGAACGTTATATTTCTGTGAAATCTACCCGAAGAGGGAAAAAATTCTTCTCTACACGCATGAGTATTACGTTATCAAGCCGGCATGAGATTACGAACTCTAATGGCGCTGTCTGGGATCCGTCCGTATTTGTACTCTTCGGCTGGTGTCTGTTGCTTGGTTAATCCTTGTAACATCGGCAGGGGTAAGTATTCATTTCAGAATTTAATTTCTATTTTCTTTTTAATGCCCTTAAAATTAATTTTAATTGTCTTATAAGCTTCAAAAATGCCTTGTTTTGTTTTAGTTGTACTTGGCTCTTAAGTGAAACAAAACATTGCGTTTTCAATGGCAATGATCAAACTGCTATTTGTTAAGAGCAAACATTTCCACTTCTTATAGTGTTAAACATGAGTAATTATTTTCTTATTTAGTATGTATAAAAATGAAATATTCTTTATAAAATACGTGTGTAACACTTTGAAAATTATTGTTCGAATTACAGAATCATATAAACTTCTTAAATAAACAAAATATCTCTAAGTTAAGCCAAAGCAAAATTGAGGGATTTCAGTTCATTGAAGTGTATAAAATTTGATATTTTTATACTATTATATGATACCTGTATAAAAATCTGCTCAAAAAGTTAATGTTAACTCTGTTACGGTGTTCCAATGTATACACATAAGATGTTCGGGTTGAAAAGATCCATGGTGTAATTTTCAATATTAATGAGCTGTACCTGCTCACATTTTATTAATACGCAGAGCCAGCAAAATCTCCAAAATTTTGCATGCCTGGTCGGGCATGTAAACCTAAAATAATATATTGCTGAACCCAAAATGTACTTGCCCCAAAAAAGCTAATTTCATTCCTCTGTAAAATTTACATTATTCGTATTGTTTGCAGTGCAGGAAAAATCGAAAATCCTTCAACGCACGTGAATGTGGGTTTTTTATCTTTTCCCATTATTGCTGGGATTCTGTATTCTACAGTTAAGGTTCTGAAATTGCCACTAGAACCTTGATAAAATCACAGAAATAGAAATGGAAATATATTTTTTCCGTAACAAGACTTAAAAAATTGATGGCATTTAAAAATATTTACCTAATTAAAAGAAATTAATTTGTGAATTTCCCACAGTCTATTCTTTTTACATGCCCAGTCGGGCAAGTGGAAAAAAGAAACACATACCCTGGGCATGTTGGGCAGTAGATTTTTCCTGCCCTGTTAATACTTATAATGTAATCATTTATAAAATTGATATTTTATGTCATGTATTTGGTCATATTTTAACATTGTATAAGGTACTAATACATGATGATAAAGAGATAGACATTAATAAGCTGCTGTTTAATTATCAAATAAAAATGCTGTAATTCAATAGTTCACCCCCCAAATATTACTGAAACATTAATACAATACAAAATGGATGTTTTCAACTTTTTTATAAACTACTAACTGTTTTTGCTAGTATAACACATCGATGCAAAATTAATTTGGTATCTATCGAATAAGACCCATACACCTTAGCAGGGTTAAATTATTAATGCTCTTAAAAAAATAAAAATAAGTATTTTTGGTACTTGGTTATTATACCGTCGACATGTCAAGGGAAGAGATTACTCACCAAGGGTTTATACTCTGCAGTTCAGTTGCTATTGCGCACGCGATAATGCGCATCCAAATACCGTATGTTCTGCTATGGATAAAATGATTCGTTTTTCTTTAAAAATTTATAAAGTTTTTTATGTGTGCGGTTGATTTTTAAAATTGATTTATGACTTAACGAAATTTAAGCGTTTAACAAAGCATTGTAATGAGAATAATATGAAAAGTGTGCGTTAACTGCGGAGTTTGCATTAAGCAGAACTGTTATGTGTAGGCTGCCAAGGCGCCGTTTGATGAACTGAGTTTGTGTTGTACTATTTATAAGATGTTTGTGTGTGTATTTTTAAAAAAATGTTTTGCATATCTTAACGGAATTTAAGTATTTATTAAATTGGTATATGTTTATGATACACCAAAAATTTTTGTGTTTTATAAACTGCGTATTTTATTTAACTAGAGGCGTGATGTCAGTATTTTATGTAGATGCTATTTCAGTATAATACGTCTGGTGTTTAAGTTATTTTCTGGTTTCCAGAGAAAATGGCGCGTTCGTTGCCACAAAATGTTGAACTGAGATTGTCTATCTTAATATGAATGTATGAATCCCTTTTATATATTTATTGCTTTAAATCTATGTACACGCGCTAATAAAGAACACAGTATCTATTGGTTTTTGTTTTTATGGCAACTCGTGGTATTTAAATATTTGACCAGAAGTATTTTAAGGTAACCCGATCTTAGCGACGCCAACTAGGTGAAAATATTTTTGGCTAAAATTTCGACGGTATAATACACAAGTACCATATTTCTTTGTGTATACCACATTATTTTTTCCTTCAAAATTCGCTTTAAAAATCAAAGTTCATATTATATACCGGTCAATTTTTTTAACAGGAGAAATGACATCATCGTTTTCTCCCCCCACCATCTTGTGTTCCCTTCTTGTTAGAATAGACCTTAAATGCATTTATATGGTTATCTTTTCAGATTAAAAATTTATCATGGAAGATCAAATATTGAAATGTAAAATCTGTGATGAAGTTCTACCCAATTTAAAGTATTATACAGATAATTTAAAACTGCATATAAACATCAGTAACTGGTAAAATCATACAAGACGGTGCGCACCCCATGTAAACACAGCGACAGTCGCTGGAGCTTGGCGGCTGCCAAGCCCCAGCGACTGTCGCCAATCATTTTCACAATCAGCAAAGTCAACACATTAAAATTGCACATATATTCCACTAACAAAAGCATTAAAACAAAATACACCGTCCATATTTAATCTAAAAAACGTCTGCAAATTCAGTAACAGGCAATTTAAAATGAGCAAACAGTGGATCGTCTTTAACTAAAAAAACTACAGTGTATTAAGCAACCTAGCTGTACAGCTAATGTAAACTGGGCAAACACAGGCCCGTTTTCAACTCAAAAAAAAAACATCGGTGGATTAAACAACCTAGTTGTACACCTCATATAAAGTCAGTATGATTAGGATAGCACATAAATAAATAGCACTTACGAAAGCATAAAAACATCAAATATCAATTTAAAATTCACATTAAAAACCTTAAACATTGCAAGATTCTCTCTATTCTAAAAAAAAGTAAAGGCCGCTGGCGCTGTCAAAGCTTCTGGACCTATCTCCTCCTAAACCGTAGGGATTTGAGTTTCGACTAAGGTACCCAAAGATTCGAAAAATTCCGAGGAACCTGCTAAGCTGATTTAAATTTCGAAAATAGAATTATTTTAGAAGATATTAATAAAAAACTGAAAAAATAAACAGAATGGTTGCCAGATTTGGCATAAAATCATTCATTCCTTTGCAACAAAGCGTTTCCAAGTATCTAGAATCGCGTGAAATTTACAAAGTTAACACAAAAAGCCTAATAACTTCTTCACCGTTTGAAGATCCGCTTGAAAATTTTCATGATCATTTATAAAAATATAGAAAACAATCTGCGCTTCTTTAAAAACCTGAAAATGTACCCGTTTCCTCCTTTTTAAGCGATTTTTTGCTATTTTCAGCACCATTTTATTTCCGAGAGTCAAAAAAGTAAATCATTTGCGTGACAAAATTACCCTTTTCAAGTGAATATGACGTCATACAATTGGGATTCAAATTCGTTTAAAAGAGATTTTCCAGATTACACAGTTTATTATCATTTTTTTTCACAAATAAATCGTTTGCATGGACATGAGAATAGCTGTGTACACAAAACGAAATCTTTCGAATGCGAAAAGATTCCGCGAGTTTCCAGAACAGCATGAAATTTAATTTGGGTATCTCTCTATTCTAAAAAAAAGTAAAGGCCGCTGGCGCTGTCAAAGCTTGTTGGCCTATTTCCTCCTAAACCGTGGGGATTTAAGTTTCAACTAAGGTGCCCACAAATTCGAAAAATTCCGAGGAACCTGATGAGCTAAGTTAAATTTCGAAAATCGAATTATTTTAGAAGATATTAATAAAAAACTGAAAAAATAAACAGAATGGTTGCCAGATTTAGCATAAAATCATTCATTCCTTTGCAACAAAGCGTTTCCAAGTATTTAGAATCGCGTGAAATTTACAAACATGAGTTAGAATTACGCCCATTTTACGCCAAAATAAAAACTATATGAAATAAGTAACTCAAAATGTGTTACACAAAGTTGACAATTTTCAAATAGTAAGTTCGCTTAGACAACAGAAGTTTAGAATTAGCGATTATTCGTTTTTCCAAAACAGGATAACTAATATCTTGAAAATGAAAAATAATTAAGATGCAGATTATTTTAAAGCCGGTTCTCGTCCAGCTGGATTATTTGCTACCAGTAG
Source organism: Cheiracanthium punctorium (assembly GCA_038373885.1). Taxonomy (NCBI): domain Eukaryota; kingdom Metazoa; phylum Arthropoda; class Arachnida; order Araneae; family Cheiracanthiidae; genus Cheiracanthium; species Cheiracanthium punctorium. Next base: position 31,876 of record JAWZYV010007958.1, on the reverse strand, counting down.
AAATATTTGGCGTTAACTATGCCATTATAGCAGTTATAGTACACTTTGGATATTTGCTAGCGCGACGAGATGGTATAATTCGTGGTGTTAAGTACGCCAATCTGCAAACGATTATGTAAATGAAAGTATGGATAACGGTTTTCCGGTAACCTTAAATGAACAGTAAATATAGGTTGTGAGTATGTGTAAATCGACAGATAATGAAAAGTCGCCATTGGTGGCAGGCTATTCTATCTGTTCCGTAGCTTTTATTAACTTTAAATGTACGCAAGTTGCCAAATAATAAAAAATCGCCATGGGTGGCAAATTCGCAAGGTGTCCAATAGGTTTTACATTATTAAAAATACAGCTGAAACATATGTTCTTATTTTATTACGCTTTAGCTCCTAATTAGTATAACCTTTGAATGGCAACATTAAATATCATTGTGCTTCTGAGGAGTACAAATAATTTTTCCAGCGATTATAAGCGGAGTCCGCACTCCAGGTGGAGTATAGCTCAGGACCCGTACAACACGGATTCCCATAACAAAATATCTTCCGTGTTATGAGGAGTAGGGGGTCTACTGTAGTGTGAAGTTTAAATTTTTATGTACCAATGAAGATGCAAGAACTAAGCAATGTGTAGCTTAGCTCAGTAACATTCTATCTGATCCAATCTTCGGGTTTTCTGTGTTGAAATTATGTCTTTTTTACGAATAAGCCCGATTAGGGGCCGAATGCCTCATATGAAAAGCGAGCGTAGCGAGTCTGGGGGCCTTGGCCCCTAGTCGTTAAAAAAAAGCACTTACCTTTACTTTTTTTAATTAACCGCTCAGAAATGTCTCTAACACCCACCGGCTTAAAACGTAAAACCAGCATGCTTTCTTTTATTTACTTTTATATTGACACTACATTTCTAACAAACACACACACCGACTGATAACGTAAAACCAACATGCTTTCTTTTATTTAGCTTTATATTCGCACCATATTTCTAACAAACACACACACACTTTCTTTTTATACAATAACGTAACACATTTCATTCACTTCCATCCATAACATGAAACAATTTCAAATTCTCTAAATGACGATGCATGTTGTTTTATGGTTGCAAGCCAAAAATACCACCGGCAGGTAACTTCACTCTGGCTGTGTATCCCCTGGTGCCAGAATGATCGCCAATAAAACGTAACACAAGCATTGATATGTAAACAAGCACCGGATACGGAATATAGTCCGTAACTTTAATGCTCCCTGTCCTTTTTCAACTTATGAAAGAAAACTAGCTGAAGTACCCGTCCTTAACAGGTTAGTGAATGAAAATTTCAAAAAAGCAAGAACTTTCGTCAGCATTGTAGGAGTACACAGAATGGATGTAGTATGTTGCCAAAGTAAAGAAAGCGAAGTTATAATTTTCATATATTGTATTGTTAAAATATTACAGGTTAGAGAGTCACTAAGTAATATCATTTCATTCGCTTTAGTCGTCATTATGTGATGCGCGAAGGAATATTTACAAATATATAAATAATTTTCGCAAAATCTCAAAATCTAATCAACATCTTTGAAAAATTGGAAGCCTAGAATTTAAGTTGAGTGACAACCTATTATGTCACCCAATTTAGTTTCATTCCCTGCAGTCTTTATTTCGTGATGCTGGAACAAAATTTCAGCATTTTAAAACGATGTTCGCAAAATCTCCAAATGTAATCAAAATATTTTAAAAATTCAACGCCTATAAATTAAGATTAGCAACTATCTATCCTATCACTAAATTTCGAATCATTCGTATTAGTTGTTATTACGTGATGTTTGAAGAAATATAAACGTATTTTGAGAGAATTTTCACAAAATCTCAAAATCTAATGAAAATGTTTTAAAAATTGAATACCTATAGTTTATGTTGAGCAACCATCTATCATTTGACCGTATTTCATATCATTCGCTTTAGTCGTTATTACGTAATGCGGGAACAAAGATTCACTCAGTTTTTAACGATTTTCGCAAAATCTCGAAATCGGATCGATTTTTTAAAATTAGATGCTTATAGTTTAAGGTGAGTGACCACCTATCATTTCACCAAATATCATTTTTTCACCTTTGCAGTTATTACGTGATGTGCGAACACAAATTTACGCAGTTTGAAACGATTTTCGCAAAATCTGAAAATCTAATGAAAATTTTTAAAAATTCGACGCCTATGTTTTAAATTGAGTGACCACCTATCATGACACCCAATTTCATATCACTCGCTTCAGTCGTTTTAACGTGATGCTCGAACTCAAATTTACGCAGTTTGACAGGATTTTCGCAAAATCTCAAAATCCAATCAAGATTTTTTAAAAATTGGACGCCTATGTTTTAAGTTGAGTGACCACCTATCATGACACCCAATTTCGTATCATTCGCTTCAGTCGTTTTTACGTGATGCTTGAACACAAATTTACGCAGTTTGAAACGATTTTCGCAAAATCTCGAAATCCAATCAAGATTTTTTAAAATTCGACGCCTATGTTTTAAGTTGAGTGACCACCTATCATGACACCCAATTTCATATAAATTGCTTCAGTCGTTTTTACGTGATGCTTGAACACAAATTTACGCAGTTTGAAACGATTTTCGCAAAGACTGAAAATCTAATCAAGATTTTTTTAAAATTCGACGCCTATGTTTTAAGTTGAGTGACCACCTATCATGACACCCAATTTCATATCATTCGCTTCAGCCGTTTTTACGTGATGCTTAAACAGAAAAAGCGTCACGGACAGAATTACAGAACGACAGAATGACAGACAGACAAACTTTTTTTTGAGGGTCGCATCGGATTCCCGGGTGCTTGAAACGGATAGAAATCGCAAAATTTTTGAATTCCAAGAAATGTACAGACAAAAGTCTAATTTTATTTATATAGATATAAAAAGGCCTCATCATTAAGAGCCAAGGGCGGATTAAAGCGGGGGGAATGGATGTACATGTCAATCTTCTAACTGCCCCCACCGACGGACAAAACGGGTGGATTGAAACCACTTACCAATGTGGTTGGATTAGAGTGTCTTTGTCCGCTCGAAACGGGACGCCTTCGATGTGGTAAAAGATGCACGTGGTAAAAGATAGTATGTTTATGAAGATTCATTGCGCAATCGATCGGGTTTATGAGAAAATATCCCCACAATGTTTAATTTTTGAGAATACACTGAAAATATTTGGTAGCCTCAATGCAATCGCCACAGAAAAGAATGGTTGGCAAAAAGTTTTAAATGGTTGCATTTGGCGACTGGCAACTGCTAAATTTGAGGTATACATCTTACCCATCTGTCGCAAATGACAAAACTAGATCTTCGAAGTCATACCCTGCCTCTTAGGTTCTTCAATAAGTCAAGACGCGAAGGATTACACTATATACAAATTCTTTATTTAAAGAGAGCGGAGTAAAACGTACTAGAGATGAGACGGGCTCAGCCCGAGGCCGAAAGCCCGAGCCCGGGGCCGAACCGGGCTCGGGCCCTGTAATTCACGTTTATATTCGGGCTCGGGCGGGCTCGGGCTCGTGAAAAATGTCTCCTTTATTGAGCATACCCCTTGAAACGGATTTTAAAAAGCGATTCATCGGAAAAATAAACGTACTCATGTGATGCTAGGACTTGCAACAAAATAATGGATGGGTAAAAAGCTAGCTTTTTCACATAATTTACTAAAGGGTGTGTTGTGCTATTTCATTTGCATATGTGTGTTAAAACGCTGTTCATTCAAAATTTTGATCTCATTATTGAATGGCCTATCTTAGTTAAATGTACACTCATGTCCATAAATTAAGGATAATGAAGTTCAGGCAAAGAAAGAGAAAGAAGCAAAACAAATTTGACTTCTTTGTAAAGTCTATTTATTAAACAAAAAGTAAAGAGCAAAAAAGATGCTATATGTTTGACATAATTAATAAAATTTGCAAGTTTTACTCCCTTGACCAAATTTCAAAAAAGAACCTATTTACAAAAAACAGTATAACATGGTTAGTAGGATGGTTAATACGGGGTATGTCTCCCGGACGATGCAATACAGGCCTGACAACGCCTAGGCATGCTGAGTACCAAATGATCAATCTGATCTTGGGGAATATTACACCACTCATCAAGCAATGCACTCCGAAGTTCCGGTAGACAGGTGGGAGGGGGTTGACGGGCTGCAATTCGTCGGCCAAGCATCTCCCACACATGCTCTATTTGGATTCAAGTCCGGTGAGTATGCTGGCCAATGCATACGGGTGATATCCTCCGATTGAAGGCATTCGTCTACAATGTTTGCACGGTGAGGACGGGCGTTGTCATCCATAAACACAAATTCAGCACCCATGGCGCCCCGAAACAAACGTACATGTTGTTCCAGAATGACATCCCGATAGATGTGGCCTGTCATCGTTACACTCTGAACATGCAGGTTAGTTCTGGAACCAAGAATATTTCCTCCCCAAACGAGCCATCCTGCACCACCGTAACGGTGTCTTTCAATGGTGTTCTCTTGGTGGTAACGGGTACCTGGCGCTCTCCAGATGAATGTCCGGCGAGAATCAGACTCCAAACTAAACCTGGACTCGTCTGAAAACATCACACAAGACCACTGTTGCGGTGTCCACAATGCATGCTCTCTACTCCAGGTTAATCGCAGGCGACAGTGAGTTGCGGTAAGTGGAACACATCTGACAGGCCTACGAGCATATAGACCAATGTGCCCTAAGCGTCTGTACACGGTCTGCCTTGAAACTGTCGTACCGGTAGCTGAAGAGAGCTGACGAGACAGGTCTGATGCTGTACTCCGTCTGTTTCTTTTGGCAGTAACTGCCAAATAGCGGTCCTCATTCGGCGTTGTAACTCGGGGGCGACCTGTGCTGTAACGTCTACTCACATTACCATCATCTTGGAATCGTTGCCAAAGCCTGGAGATGACACTCTGGGCGATTCCAAGTTCCTCGGATACTTCCAGCTGGGTACGTCCACATTCCAGTCGTCCGATAATTCTGCCACGTAAAACATCATCCAAATGCCTCCTTTGTGCCATAATTATGCGGTTTTTGCACTGAAAGGCTTTCACAGCGCTTGTGAAGAATTTTACTTCTTTGCCACCATTCCTTATATACCCCTCTCTTACACTCTCGTCATTGTGACGTACCATCCACGCCACCTGCTGGTTTCCTGTAATTTGCATATTCTTCTTCAAGATGTGTGTGATCATTCCACAGGTGAAATTTTTATTTTAGAGATCAATTTCTGTGTGATTCTGAATTATCCTTAATTTATGGACATGAGTGTATATACTATTCACATCGTATCATAAAATATTTTTTTAAAGTAATTTTGTTCCTATCAACTAAATTCTTATGCAATAATATATTCTTATGCAATTCTATGGCAAATATGCAGATTTCTTAAATTTATTATGCAAAATCTCTTTTCTGGACGTGTTTTAAATATAACATTTTTTAATGTCACCATATGAGATTTATGACTTGTCTTTTTCTGTATCTAATATATCTAAGTACATACGAATGTTTGACACTTATGTGACTACCCAACGGAATTTTTAATAAAAAATTGAAAGGTTATTGTTATTATTTGATAAACATGGATGTAAAGAATTAGAAAGTGCCTTAAGAGTTTGCGACTATATTTGTCTTTAATTGGCACAAACGGCAAAATTTATCGTATTGTATCAATGAAGTAACTGAATTTAATTTATCTTTAGCTGAAATTTCGGGCTCGGGCGGGCTCGGATTAAAATTCCTCGGGCTCGGGCGGGACCGGGCTTCAAAATATGAGCCCGAACTCATCTCTAAAACTACATCTCGGCCTCGTGTTTCCCAGCCGTCTGCCTTATCTCTTCGAGCGAACATCGAAGAGCAGCAAAAAATAATGAACTCTAGCGACAGACCTACAGGCGCCACTTATGCAGAGGAGGGCCGTATGGGAGGCCAATAATGGGAGAGGCCATTCGCCACATCTTCCCACCTGGATTTACAACAGGTAAATTCACCTCGTTCTAAAATACACATTATACAAAAAATTATAATAATTACCTCATTAGTGGTACATCAAACAAATTTGCACTTCTCAAAATCAATATATACTTACATAATCTAAAACTGATGAGCTCACCTAAAATTAATAAAATCACATAATATAATTTAAAATTCAATCTCGAATAAGTGGAAAAATGAATGTAAACCAATAAATGTCATTCATATGCAAGTCTTTTGGGCACAATAATTGGCCTTCCACTTCTCGTTCAAACTGGTTTAGGGAAATTGTCATTTTCTACTTCCAGATTGTAAAGTTTTTGCACAAGTCGTAACAGTTCACAGTTTTCTGTTTTGATCCGCGCCATAAGACGCATATTCTTCTGGTACGAGGAAAAGAATCGGTAGTACCAGCCGACAGGTTCCGACAGTTAGTTTGGTTATGGCTCTCGAAGGCAGTTTTGCGTTTTTTTTCGTTAATTAGAGCTTCATCAGGAGACACTACACTTCGATGTCATGACTGTTCAGGCTGTGGAAATGTGGGACCCTCCCACCATTTGGACTGCAGAAATTGTTTTACGGAGCAACCTCTGGAGGGGAGGTCAGCAGCATTCAGTTCAGACGGAATGTGTCTACAATTCTCCACCTTGGTCAAGGTTCTGATTTCTTGGACACAATTATAGACAAATGTACCCCATCTGGTAGTTTGTCATATCCAGCTCAAAGCAGTCGTCGAATCGCTCCAGTAAAATGTGTTTAGTGGGATTTTAAGATCAGCAGCGGTAGAGCTTCCTAATCTTGCACCTATGCAACAAGCAAGGAGCTCTAAACGCCGGATAGTTATATTCTTGAGAGGGGCCACTCTTGTTCTTGATGCAATAAAGTTTACTGAGACTTGATCACTTGTTTGTACTCTCAAGACAATCGCAAGTTGCGTACGCGTAGGAACTGGAATCGCAAAACACATGAAGGCTCATATCTTCATCTTCAGACTTTCCAATATTAATCCATCTGGGAATTTTGACATTATTTATTTCATTAATTTCTTTTACCCAATTAAGAAATATTTTCTATAAATGTTCAGGAAGGTCCTGATCCCAATTTAACTGCAATTTCCAGCATTCTTGGAGCATTAGTTTAGGGAGTAGGGTCACGGGAGAAGTGAATCCTATAGGATCGAATAATTTGTGAGGGCACGAGAGAAGAGCTCACTTCTCTTCCCCCCTAGAATCAATTCTAAGGAAAGAGTGTCATTTCTTAAATCCCAGTTTAAACCCAAAACATAAGTATATTCATCCTCAGACTGGGGTATGACCTCGGTTTCGCAGTTTGATTGCCATCCTCTCAGATTAAATTTCGCTGATGACAATAGCATTCTTGATTCTAACACAAATTTATTCACCTCCTCAGAGTTCTGAAAACTACTAATGCTGTTATCAACGTAAAAGGATTCCCTTAAAATTTTGGCTGTAGCCGAAAACTGAGCTGGAGCGTTATCCAAATGAACATTCAGCGTGGCAGCTAACAAAAATGGGCTACAGTTAAGTCCAAAAACGACCCTTCGATGCCTGTAAATTTTAATGTTCTCCCCTGAAATGCCCCTCCACAGAAAACGTAAGTAATCCCTGTCCTTTTCTCTAATGCCTATTTGCAGAAAGGCTATTTCTATATCGGAAACTACTCCAACACGGTTCTTTCGAAATCTATTTAATAACGATGGTATTATTTCTATTAAGTTCGGTCCCTTCTCTAAACAGTCATTCAATGAAAGAGATCCTTTAACATGAGCAGATGCATCGAACACCGGTCTGAACTTCGACTCTTTAAACACTGGCCTGTGCGGCAAATAGTAAACGTTAGATTGTTTCGCGTTATCAACCTCCTCTATAATTCCGTCTTTCAACCACAAATCAAAAACTTCCTGATAAACTTCAATTTTGTTCGAATCTATTAATTTTTTACGCGTATTTGCTAATCGCTTTTCAGACAATGCTCTATTACTGGGTAAGCGAGAATGCTCCAATATCCAGGGTAAAGCGACTTCATACCTTCCACCCGAGTCTACATTTAGGTTGTTCTAGAATGTCATTGCTTCCTCCTGAATTTCAGTCTTTGTTTTGGTTTCAGCTGGGTCTCGTATACCAATAGCATCTAATTTCCAAAAATTCTCCGCCGATTTTTCGGTCAGAAGCAACGATGTACATAAAGAAGACTCGACACGCTCAGTTTCGTTTCGCGGAATTTTACCCATTAAAACCCATCCCTGACGCGTCTGCATTGCGACTGGGCCGCTTTCTAAACTTTTAATATTTAAAAACAATTTTCCAGCTATGTCACAACCAATCGGCAATTTAATGTCATTTTCCACCCTTAAAGTACTGTCCACAGTATCTGTTAAACGTATACCGCTTCTATTCAATTCATCGATCCACGGCCCTTTCGGTATTTTCCTTACATCGGAGCAAATAACTGATTCACTCAAACAGTAAAGATTACAACTGAATTTATTGTCGAGACTACTCAAATGAACTTTACACTTACGGTGTAATTTTTCTTTAGTTTCTAGTCCGCCGAACAATTTATGAGTTAATTTAACTTCCCCCTCACTCTCACATCCTAAAAATTCGATTAAATCATCGGTCAAGTACGTTTTTTCCGAACCTGTATCAAAGATTGCTCTAATTAATTTCTCCCGGCGCCCGTTCGACACTTTCAAAACAAGTGTTTGCAATAAAACATCTGAATTCTGCGCTTGGGAAGTCAAAACTAGGTCATTACTCTTTATCTCAGTCTCTGATTTTGAAATCGCGGTCTCTTTACCCCCGTTAGAAGGGATGCGTTCACACATCACCGCTAAATGCTTTTTTCCACAGAATAAACACTTTACCCTTGACCTGCAATGGCGAGAAATATGGTTCCTTTTTAAGCAGGACAGACAGACTCCTTTTTTCAAAATTATCTTTCTTTTTTCGTCTGAAGAAAGTTCACTAGCCTTAGCACACTGGTCTGACAAATGGGATTTATCAGAACAAAAAATACATAATAAATCTCTATCTTTAAAAGTATTACCTACAAATAGATTACTGCTAGTAGGTACATTAAAATCAGACTCATTAATTTTAAAGGATTTTCTATATTTATCAACACTAAGACTAGTACGGGCTAGAAGAATTCTTTCTTCAGCAATCACTTCATTTTTTAAAAATTCAAGAAGAGAATTTAAATCACTCTTACCTTGCGACTTCTCCCGTTCCCTTTCCCAAATCCTTAATACATCTGGCGGCAGACACGATTCAACTAACGGGAACAAAATATACGCGTATTTATCTTCTATTACACCCAGAGATTCTAAGGATCGTAATTTTGTCTCTAAGTTGTCATAGAGCTTCGGCAGGTTGAACTCCTTTTTATTTCCGTTGTTGTTAAGTAAAACTAAATTCAACAGATCTCGGACATAAACTTGCATTAACATATCATCTCTTCCGAATCTCTTCTTCAAATGCTCTACTAGCTTAGAGTAATTTTCAGCCATAGTGGGGAAACTGTTCACTATTTCGCGTGCTTTTGATTTCGGCGAAGTCGCTTGTATTAGATATACGAACTTTGTATGTTCGTCCAACACGGGATCTTCGTGAATCTTCTTAAATGCATTCCAGAAGCTCAGCCAGTTTCTAACATCTCCGTCGAACGGAGTCAGGTTAATTTCGGGCAATCTCATTACAGGGTACGTGATGTTAGGAACAGTATTTTCTGCTGCAAGTGAAACCGTTCTCTGCACTGGCTTCGCATTTCTTAATCGCTTGACAGCTGCTTTAATTTTTATTAGCTTCTTTGTATACGCTTCACAGCTTTTGAATTCCTTTCCATATTCAGCTTCAGCACCTTTTGTTTTCAAAATTTCGTTCAGAATCTCCGTATCTAAAGCTCGCAACCGCTCACACTTGTCATTCAACACCTCTAATAAATCTTCTAAGTTGTTGAGATCGGGGTCTGCCACTCCTAGGCTTTCGTTCAAAGAATTATAAGACTTCGTAAACGCTGTTCGTAGAGGAATTCGCTTTTGTTTTAGAGGCTCCATTTCATGAACTCTTCGTGTCCTGACGCGAATGACAAAACTAGATCTTCGAAGGCATACCCTGACTCTTAGGTTCTTCAATAAGTCAAGACGCGAAGAATTACACTATATACAAATTCTTTACAGAGAGCGGAGTAAAACGTACATCTCGGCCTCGTGTCTCCGAGCCGTCTGCCTTATCTCTTCGAGCGAACATCGAAGAGCAACAAAAAATAATAAACTCTAGCGACAGACCTACAGGCGCCGCTTATGCAGGGGAGGGCCATATGGTAGGCCAATAATGGGAGAGGCCATTCGCCACACCATTCTTCCTTCCCCTACACTTAAGGCAAAAACTTCCCCAGGGCTTCAGAATTTCCTTCGAACCTCATTCATACATTCACACCAGGGGCAGCAAAATCTCTAAAAACTTGCCCGGTCAAGCATGTAACCTAAAATAATACATGCCCGAAAAATATTACTACACTTCACTGCTCTGTAAAATGTACAAGATTCAAATTATTTGCATTAACAGGAAATGTTGCAACAAGAAACCGATTCAGTATGGACACCTGAGATATATATGAACAGTAGGGTGGATCGAAAAAATTTTTTTTTCGAAATCTTTATCTCCTGAGGTGTTAAAAGTTGTAAATTGATATAAATAAGACATTCAAAATAACATTCAAATTTTCCAAAATTTGAATGTTCTACGACAACGTCTTGGGGTTGTGGATCGAGCTTAAAATTTAGAAGTTTTTGAAAAATATGACTTTTTCCAAAAATCGACCAAAAAAATTCTTTTCCAAATTATTAGGCTTCTGAGGTTTTACAAGTTGCATATTGTTATGGATAAGATGTATGAAAAATCTGAAGGGGCTGTGACAATTTCTGGGAATAGCACATGGAGCTTGAAATCTATAAATATCTGAAAAATTTGCGTTTTTTTGACAAAAATATGTAGAAAGCAAAAATTATATTTTTAATGAATTAGTCCCTTTGAAAAATAGTCAGTAACGTTCGCAGCTCTTCTCTAGTACATCCACAATCCTAACTACATTACCCAGGACCCACCTCGTTGATTTGCCTGCGATCCGAGTCCTGCCCGTGCCAGCCCTAGCATCCAATTATTGGAGCGTGCGTTTTAATGAATAATGTAAAGCCTAACTTCGAATCAAACTGTGGCATTTTTTGTCACGTGTAATAATATAGTGGATCGTAGGAATCCATCATCTGATAGAGGGATATACAGCAAATTTCGGAGTGGCTGTTTGCTATGTGTGAAGTTGGCAAATACAGCATTGCAGAGATTCAGTTAGATTAGAGAACTGCGTTTCTAGATTTCACATGAAGCGTTTGTTATTTCCAGAATTCAATGATTCGCCACCACTGCCAGTGCATGTGAGGATGGCAAGATCAATAGATTTCATGTTAAACTCTCCCAAATTTCCAGTGAAATTCTTAAAATCAGATCGCGACATACGGCCAAAGTATGTTGAACCAGGTTCGATTATCAGCGAGATATTTTCTTTGTGACAAACACTTGGGTGTAATTTGCAGTCAACAAATTTTTCTATGTATCTGGTTTTGTTCTTCCTCCTATCAAAACACAATCCAAAGAAAATTTTAAAGAATTCTTCTGTTTCTTCCACTGCGAGTCATCTTAGCCTTCCTCTAATTTTATGTAGGTTGAGAATCAGATGAGAAGCCATTTTTCTCACCCTTAACATTCCTTTCGCTTTCTAGATTGGGAAATAAAGTTGATACCAGAGTTCCTGCTGCCCAGTCCGTAATAACTTTGTGTAACAGACTAGTGAAAGCACTGAGATTTTCATTCTAACTTGGTCGTTTGTGAACGCATCTCCCAAAGTGGCGGTAGATATAGGCATTCAGCGTTTTCTTCAGTCTTTCGTACTTCTTTTTCGTTATTTTCACTTTCCAAATCAATGATTCAAGTTGAAATATACACTGGATATTGGAAATTTCACTTCTTTCTCCACCAATCTCGAAATTTCTCTTTCCAACCTTTCAACTCTCCTCTCATTCACCACAAACTTCTCTACTTTACAATTCCATCAATTGTCACATATCTAGCTCCCGTCTGGTCTGCTAATGACTCCCGTTCTGTGTGAGGCTGTGAGCCACACCTGCTCCCGGAAAAGTCAGTACATTTGCAAGTGCGATATTCAATAGCTCGGTAAGGGAGAGTTTTTACCACTTTCTTCATAAACAATTCCTTATGTCCGTCTCTAACGTACGATTCATTTAGCAGCTGCACTTGCTCAGGACCGTTTCTATCTCTTGAATTCCTTGCATTGACACAGTAGGGATACTGACCTTGATCCAAATTTCCTGTATTTTGATCGCCCCAACAAAGGTTACTTCTCCTTCCGGTGGATCCTACCCTTTATTCAGAAATTTTTCTTCTTAAGTACAAAATAGTAATATAGAAGTACGAGTATCAAATGCAGGTGTACGGTGGAAGGCGGTGATCGTAAGCACACGATGGTAGGTATGTAAATCGTTGTCACATTTGGTATGAACAATCGCGAAGAGCATCGCGTCACTGCATTAAAAATAAGGAAAATGTGTCGACCTCCATATTAGACCTACTGCTATAGAAAAAGGGAGCTCACTTTTTCTGGAACAATTTAGCAGGTGTTTTTCGAGCAATATGCTTCTTGCACAGCAGAGGAAAACCGCAAACACATCTGTTTCAGCGGAGCAGAGAAAGCATATGCGAGCGAAGAGGTGTTATGATTATTCTTTTAGCCAGCGTCAACTGTTATTTTATTTCAAAGCAGCTGCTAAGAGGGAAATGATTTAGAAGTACGTTAATGCGCTGTAATTGAAAAGGCCAAGAGGAAAAATGAAAGCTTTAAAAGATAGTTATTATTAAAAAAACTTTTAAATTAGATTTAGAATAGATTATTAGTTTAAATTTCGACAATATTAATTAGGATTTGTATTAATAATTTTCATTAAAAAATATGCACGTTGTGTCAACGTGACATATACTCCCCCAAGTTTTCAGAAAAAAATTTCATGTTCAGCATAAATATTAAAACAGTATATCAATCAAATCCTAGTAATATTAAAAAATTGCACAAAGTTCTTGCAGAAAACCTTAAAATTGTCCGACTTGATTTTACATGATTCAGTCTATACTAAAAAAATCACGAAATCTAAAACTGTGCTGAGGTTCTTGCATTGCTGATATTGTCAGCTGAAAAAGATTGTCAACAGTTTTTGTATATACATATTTCAATAGTATTTGATATCAAAATAAAGATAATATTTCACACAAAAAATTCAATAAAATTTTCAATAAAAATGTAACCCAGGATTTGTTATATCAAAAAGAAAGAGCTCTGATTTTTTTGAAGTGGTACCACTTGTAGCCATTCAAAAGATTTCAATACAACATTGTTCTTATTTAAAATGTAAAAAAAAAATGCCATCTTGAAGGAAAAAGGACGTACAAAATATATACATTTACTTTATCTCATATTTCACATTTTAGAAACAACACAAACTTACTCATGCCTTTATTTTATTTTACTTATTTATTTATTTAAACACAACATTGTGAAACAAAAAAATTTTTAATTTCAAAACTTAAAAGGCTTTGGTATGCATTGTACCAAATGAAAATTGCAATTATAGCATTGCAAGGCTAAAACTTTTCGCTGAGTTAGCTTCCCAAAAAGGAAAGCAAAAAAAGGAAAAAATGAGTGCAGTAGTTTGATTTCACTTACATCAAACGGAATTTCTTCCAATTACTAGAGGAGAAGGGGGGATAGGACAATAGAAGAAGAAAAAAAATTGTCAATGTTTACCACATTGGGGAATTTAAATTGTCGCACAAACATGTCACAAGAGAATTATGGTAAATTAAAAATTATTTTAAATATATTACAGCAGTTGAAATAAGAAAGGAACAGGTTCAATACAAACAGGTAATCAGGCTGTTCGCATTGAAAGTGCCCTGTAAAAAAAAACAAAAAGAGATTAAATTAATTTTTACGTGGCCTAAAATTATAAGAGTGCGAAGTAGGAACCTGATAGTGACTGTCAATAACAGGCAAGTCATTAAGTAAAGACCTTCGAGGTGGAGCAAGTTTTAACCTATCAATATGCATTTTGCGAACTGAAGTGTCAGGATTATCTAATAATTGAATTGAATAAATAACAGGAGAATATTTTTGTATAACCTTATAAGGTCCAGTAAGATGTTTATTATATTTATCTTTAGATTTTAAGTAAACAATATCACCAGGGAAAAGAAATCTAAGCTTAGCATTTTCATTTTTCTTTAAATTTTGTTCGTATTGTGCAGACTTTAGATTAGAATATGTGTCAGCATAAATTCGCTTCAGGGTGGACATTACTTGAGACAGATAATCTAATCTAATTATCTAAATGATGAAACTGTATCTGTGGGTCATACGTGTCAAAGATCATAGGTAACTCTCTTCCAAATTGTATTACGTTAGGAGAAAATTGAGTAGAAGAATGTGTAGAAGCATTATACATATTTACATGAATGTTTATAGCATGAGCAAAGTTATAACCATCTTGAATTAGAGCATTTACAGTTGATTTAATGGAGGTATTGATTCTCTCACTAATTGAATTAGCCTGTGGGTGTTCAGAAGTAGTATGTCTTAATTTAATTCCAAAAACTTTGTTAAAGGTTTCAAAAACAGCACTAGTAAATTGAGTACCTAAGTCAGTAAGTATAATGGCAGGTCTGCCAAAAGTTGAAATGTATCAAAATAAACAGTTAGCAACAGCATCAGTAGTAATAGAGTTTAAGGGATAGAGCTGTAGAAAACGAGTAAAATGATCAATTATTGTAAGAATATGTTTTCCATTATTTAGAGGTCCAAGAATGTCCATGGAAATTACTTCATTAGGTTTTTCAGGTATGTGATTATTTTGCAAAGGAATAGGTGGAGTACCATGAGATTTTAAAGTTATGCATTAGTACATGAATTAATAAAGTTAACTGTATCAGCATACATACCAAACCAAAAATAACGCTGTCGAAGAAATTCATATGTTTTTGCAATACCAAAATGTGGTAAATGGGCAATAGCCAAAACTTTTTTTTTTTTTAGAGAGTTAGGAACAACAATAGTAGGATGAATTTCCAAAGATGAAGATTCTTTAGCATAGTACAATAATTTATTATGAGGATGTAGAAAATAACATTTATTGTTGTTGCTGTTATTATTAGATTTCAAATCACTTATAATTTTTGTAGTAGTTTTGTCTTTTTGTTGTTCATCAAGAAATGTTTTACAAGAAATTTCTAAAAGTGGGTCTTGTGGCGAAGACTGTGAAACATTTAAATAATTAATATTTTCAAAATTATCAGGTGTTTCAGGAATTGCATCATCAATGACAGGAAGTACATCATTATTTAAATTTAGAGTGCTTGGAAGAGAATTTATGTCATGGTGTGGTGGCGTTTCTTCAAGACGTGAAAAGTAATCAGCCAAAAGATTTTGATTACCAGGAATGTGCTTGAAATTAAAAGTATATTCACTTAATTCGCATAGCCATTTTGTAGTGAGATCAGCAGGAGAAGTAGTTTTTCTATAGTGCTTTAATGGTTTACTGTCTGACATAACAATAAATTCTCGATTGTATAGAAAATGTTTAAATGCTAAAACAGAGTCATGTAGAGCTTTTAATTCAATTTTTATGGCTGGATAATTTCTTTCAGATTTAGATAAAGATTTGCTAAAGTAAGAAATAGGATGCAATTCACCATTAAATTCTTGTAAAATGATACCAGAAATTGCTTGATGACTACCATCAGTATTCAAAATGAAAGGTTTAGACCAGTCAGGTAAACAAACAAAAGGTTTAGTGAAGAAAATTTTCTGTAGTTTATTGAATGTCAGTGTGAATGTCAAGCCATTGAAAACTTTGTTTAGGACAAGTTAACTGGACAAGAGGATATGTTAGTTCAGCATATGAAGGTATTAAATTTCGATAAAATCCACAAACTCCTAGAAAAGCGTTTAAGTTGTCTTTTTGTTTTAGGAGTTGGAAAAACCAGTAATTTTGATAATATTGGAGGAAATTGGTGAAATTTTATGATTTGATAGATGAAATCCCAAATAATCTATTTCGGTAAGATGGAATTGACATTTATTTGGGGATAAAGTGATGTTATTTTAGATTAGAGTATTAAGTAAGGCATCAAGTTTTTGAAGAGTTTCCTCGAAAGAATTTGAACCAATAACAATATCATCTTGATATGCCATAACTCCTGAAACCTCAGACTCTTGTAAGATATTGTCTATTAAAGCTTGAAATGTGCTGGCAGCAGTTTTTAAACCAAAAACAAGGCGGTTGCTGCGAAAAGTACCCCAAGGTGTAGTAAAAGCAATAATATCTCTGTATTCATGAGGTAAGTCAATTTGCCAATATGCACTACATAAATCCAAAACAGTAAAATATTTATAGTTTGATAAATTAGAAATAATTGTAGAAATTTTTGGTAATGGGTAAGCCGATGGTTTTAAGACAGCATTTAAAAGTCTTAAGTCGAGTGCCAGTCTGAATTTCGGTTTAGAATTAGGATTAGAGCTTTCTTTTTTACTAAAAGCATAGGAGATGCCCATTCAAAGGGAGTTCTTTCAATGATACTGGCTTCCTGCAGTTCATTTAGTTGTCTCAGAGCCTAATCTTGTAAGGATTGAGGGATGGGAAATGGTAAAGTCCTAATTGGGAATTTATTCATAAATGATAACTGTGGTTTAATTTTATCTGTGTCCCAAGGTTTTCAAAGATTTTGAAAAAGCAGAAAAATGGTTCATTAATATTTCTTTTATTTGGTTTTGTTCATTGTGAGTTAAATGTTTCAACTCAAAGTCATTTTCTTTAAGCTCATTCTTTCTTTCTTGAATTATTTCATAAGAGGCAGTAATAAGATTGACATGGTCATCAGGCATATTTGTGTGAATATTTAATTGAGCTTCTTCAATAGGACTTATAGTTCCAATACTCATTGCTTTGTTTAAGTGTATGGTTTCATCAGAATTATTTTTTACATATATATAAAAATGGGGATTTTTGATATCAGGATTATCAATGGAATGTATTGAATCATAAATTTAAAATTTTAATGATTATATATTAGGTTCAAACAAAAATTCAGTATATGGGCAGTTATGTAGATTAAGTTTTACATATTGAAAGTCATCGGGGTGTAAAATGATTTTCTTATCAAGTTTAATTGTAATAGGCATGTCATTACTTAACTCTTGTGTAATAGGCGATTCAGAATTAGTCATGTTATTTACAGTGGTTCTATGAATTTCCCTGTTCAGATTCTGATTTTTCATTAAGGGAACAAGCACGTCACCAATCGAATAAGTTCTAGAATGTGGATTTAATTGTAAATTAAATTTTTGAATAAAATCAAATCCAAGAATACCCTGAAATTGAGATGAAATTGTCACATTGGTGATGAAAAAGTGATGTCTAAAATGTTTATTATTTATTTTAAATGAAATTTCAACACAACTAGAAAAGGCAACCTCAGAGTTAATTGTATTAATTTTAACAGAACGTGAAAGAAATTTATAATTAATTGCATGTTTTAAATTATTGAAAACATTCTGTGATAAAATACATAAGGATGAGCCACTATCTATGAGCATAGGAATATTACTATTATGTAGTTGAATTGGAATGATAGGAAGTTTAAATGAATTATCAGAGACACTTGCAATAATTTGGCATTCATCCATCATAAAATTATCAGTTTGAGATTCAGAATTCTTACAAATTTTTATAGGTTGCAAGGTTTGAGTATGTGTTGATCTTTGTGAAGAAAAAGTCTCTGGATGAGAAAAGGTCATAGGAGAAACTCGAGCATCGGGGGCTAGGGTTCTCATAGGTGGAAGTTTTGGGGTAAAGTCACTTGAGAATCTCGAGTACCAGCACCAGGAGTTCTCATTAGCAGTTTAAATGATCATTATGTGGTAGAAAAGAAGTTGCATTCGTATTAGGAAATTGTGATACCACATTTTGTTGAGAGGCATTACGAGTAGGCAAATTTTGGAACATAGGATTAGGCTGAGCTATGGGCTCAATTGGAATGAAAGAGTTTTTCATTTTGAAACATTGGTGGACATTTATGCCCTTTTTTGTAGCAGAACTGACAAGTTACAGAATATTTCTTAGAATTATTTGCCTTTGTTTGTCGAGGAAAATAGTTGTTGGAATTTTTGAAATCTCTATTATTATGCCTAGATTTATATTGATTGTTTCTATAGTAGTTATGAAATTGTCTATTATAAGGATGACTGCGTTGAAATATAGAGTTATTGTGTTTATCATTATCCTTATTATCATCTTCGAGTTTATTGATTTGCTCTTTTAGCGAGTTTACTGCTTCGGTTAAAGATTTTATTTGGAAGGACTGAGCTCGAGGTGGGGAATTAGCAGAATTAATTTGCTGCAATTCATGAGCTCGGCAAACAGCCTTATCATACTTATTTACTTTTTCGATTTGTAATATTTTTCTGATATCACGAGGAATTGCGTTAAGAAAATGATTAAATTTTATCGCATCTAACGCTTCTTTATCAGATATGTTGCTGTAAACCTTCTTAGTAATAAGATCTAAGCGATGGGATAGGTTCAGCATGGATTCATTAGGAAGTAAATTTAGACTATGTAACTGGCTTATGTTAGCCTGAGTATTTTTAGTACCAAAGAAATTTTGAAATTGTACATGAATTTCATTAATAGTTTTTGCCTCAGCAAAAAAAGGAGATTCTGCATAATATTGCAGAGCAGCACCTGAAAGCTTGGTACTTAGAAATAATTTTGTTTGTGCATCATCCCAATTATTTAAATTCTGTATGTCCTTTACTTGATTAAAGAAAAACTCCAATAAATGAGGTTCTCCTTGGAAAGGCAAAATATTAAGAATGGCTGTATTGGACATATTTGTCGATTTGGCTATTTTATTTTTACCTTTAGTACTCATTTAAAATTATGCACAGATAAAAATATGGAAAAAATATATAATTGCTACTTATCAATTCTAAGTGCACAAATAAACATTTTTAAATCTGCTTAATTTATTTAACTGGTTTCAGCAGTATACTCAGAAATAATCAACTATTTAGATATATGCAAAAAAATATCAGATAAATATATGCAAAAAAATGTAAATAATGTTCATTATTTCGAAGAAAATTTCTTTTTATGAAATATATATACGCATATATTTATAGCAAAAAATCAATCATAATAATATCAATCACTTTAATCAAAATTCAAATAATGCATAAAACTAACTATAATACTAGATATATTTATATGAACACTTACTCGTAATAGAAAAAAGGTAATTAACACATAATATAATAAAAATTTTAAAAAAAGGTTGGGGTCCCCCCCCCCCCCAAAAAAAAAAACTTGAAGTAAAAGGAAGCGTTCATTTTTTTTTTTTTTTTTTTTTTTTTTTTTTGCTTCGTCAAAACGCCGCAAGAATAAAAACAACACACTGTAGCACGAAGATCACGACGATTTTAATACACTATCAGATGTCGGAACGTGCCTGGTACACCGGCACCAATTTTATCAAATGGAGATGTACGGTGGAAGGCGGTGATCGTAAGCAGACGATGGTAGGTATGTAAATCGTTGTCACATTTGGTCATGAACAATCGCGAAGAGAATCGCGTCACTGCATTAAAAATAAGGAAAATGTGTCGACCTCCATATTGCGTATTAAAGATATACGTCAGCGAAATGTAGCACTATAAGAAGAAAATTTCAGTTAAAGCAACACCACATTCATTTTTCTTGAACGCCAGCAAACTAAATCCGATTTCAAGAGAATGCTGGGAATCATCACAGATAGCGGTGCATCAAAGCAGGTTCGCAAAAGAAAAGAAGGACGCGGTCAACTAATTGTTGACCCATCATGTTGTTACGGAAAGGCATCCGTCTTCCTAGCGCTCGTCGTTTCATTTTTCTTTTTGAGGAGAGCACGCAGAAAACTGGAACACAAAGCACAAACTTTGCGAACAAAAATCAGTAAGTCGACTATAAGTAATTGGCAGGACTCATCTTCATTTTAGTCATATCTCTTTATTTTTACACCATCTGAAGATCAACATTTTGAAACTTTATAATACACCCTCAAATAAAAAAGGAAAACTGGGGAAGCATTCTTCTAAAAATTATTATGGCGTGCATGGCATTTCGTGCCTACGTTCCGGTGGCGAAGGTTCCCCACTTAAAAGTGAGGACCTCGCCACACAAGTACCAACTCCGCAACTGCTAAAAAAATGACCATTAGACCTACTGCTATAGAAAAAGGGAGCTCAATTTTTCTGGAACAATTTAGCAGGTGTTTTTCGAGCAATATGCTTCTTGCACAGCAGAGGAAAACTCTGCAGTGGGGAAGGTTCCCCACTTAAAAGTGAGGACCTCGCCACACAAGTACCAACTCCGCAACTGCTAAAAAAATGACCATTAGACCTACTGCTATAGAAAAAGGGAACTCAATTTTTCTGGAACAATTTAGCAGGTGTTTTTCGAGCAATATGCTTCTTGCACAGCAGAGGAAAACCGCAAAACACATCTGTTTCAGCGGAGCAGAGAAAGCATATGCGAGCGAAGAGGTGTTATGATTATTCTTTTAGCCAGCGTCAACTGTTATTTTATTTCAAAGCAGCTGATAAGAGGGAAATGATTTAGAAGTGCGTTAATGCGCTGTAATTGAAAAAAGCCAAGAGGAAAAAATGAAAGCTTTAAAAGATAGTTATTATTAAAAAACTTTTAAATTAGATTTAGAATAGATTATTAGTTTAAATTTCGACAATATTAATTAGGATTTGTATTAATAATTTTCATTAAAAAATATGCACGTTGTGTCAACGTGACAACGAGTATGTCTTCTTGGGTTGGTAACTTGGTACAAGGTAATTCTTTTGATATTCCCCGCTCTTCTATGAACACCGATTTTTTTCCATGTCCTGTTGTTGCAGACAGTTTCACTCTATTCAGAATCGTAGCAGTGCAAGGCAACCACCTTTTAGCTTATTTGAGAGTAAACTTGGAGCACCATCTATCTGAAACGTTAAACTAAATGCCTGTTTCAACAAAATATATCGTGCCTGATTTAACCGAACGCATGTGCATCGCCATCACTCGGCAGGCAAACCGGCGCTAGTTGTCTGGAGCACAGCTTGCGTACTGCGCCCAAGACAAAACGACAGCATGACGTGTGCATTGTATAAAACTATTCGTAAAGCCATTTTTTTGTGATTGACTGAGGTTCTCTGAACATTTTTTAACATATAAAAGGACTAAATTATTTTTAACAAATAAAGTTTGCTTTCAACATAATTTTTTCAAAAAACATATAATTTTCAGATATTTATAGATTTCAAGCTCGATGTGCAATCGCTAGAAACTGTCGTAGCCCCTCCAGATTTTGCATACGTGTTTTTCATAACAATATACAACTCCTAAAGCCTCGGGAGCCTAATAATTCGGAAAATAATTTTTTTGGTCGATTTTTTAGAAAAGTCACATTTTTCAAAAATTTCTAAATTTCAATCTCGATACGCAACCCCAAGACGTTGTCGTTAGAACATTCAAATTTTACACACGTCTTATTCATATCAATATACAACTTTTGAGACTACAGGAGATAACTTTTCGATTCACCCTAGTGAACAGCCTGGTGGACATTAGTATGTCTGAAACCTTTTCCTGAAGATTGCCAATGATTGATCCCTAATGTAGGACCAGAAAGTCCTCAATTTCAGATCACCAATGCTGATTCTCATCAAATCATTGACGGAGTCAGTTGAATATACAAATTATTATTGTGTCAGTAGAGTAATTCATGAATCTCTCAATATAAATTTTTTTACACGCCTGATTGGGCATGTGGCAGAAAAAAAGTACATGCCCAGCAGAAAATTTTGCATGGCCCGGGCATGTCAGGCAATAGATTTTTCCGGCCCCTGGTTAACACATATTCTGTAGGGATGAAACGGATATCCGGCCAATATAATGGATATTGGAAGTAGCCGGATATTTGTAATATCCGGCAGTACATCCGGCCTAAAATTATATAAAGAATAAATAACATAAATAAACATAATAAATGAATAAATTAAAAAAATTGCAGTAATAAAAAATGGAAATAAACAAAGTTTGTGTGGAAATAAATATTTTGTTTTCAATACTTTTTTTGAATGTATTTTTACTGCGCATAAAAAATGGGGAAAAAAATTAAGTACTATCTTTTTTTTAAGATTGGAATAAACTATTACAGGAAGAAATTACAGTACAAAAACACTGTTTTTGTAAGAATTGGGTTACCTTTTTTTCCACCATAAATGGACCCCAGCTTTTGAGATAGCGTACTTGCTGTAGTACTGGTGGCTAGTGAGAAAATACCCCCCCCCCCAACTTTCATTAAGTAAGGAAATTTGTTACATTCATTTTCCAAAAGTTGAATGGAGATATTTTTCTTTCAAGCAGGGTTGGCATGGTTTACCGACTGGTTTTATACCATGGTTTAAACCAATTTTTTTTTTAAAGAATAAATTTAAAATTCCGAATACTACAGATAGAATACATTCTGATATCTTTTAAATTATCCTTATAAGTGACAAACAATAAGCTTTTATATCAATCTAATATATACCTTATTGTTTTATGATTATTTAAAAATTATTAAACTTTAAGTTATAGGTTTCATTTTTAATTTGTTTTTCTAAAATAGTTTTTGTGTTTTAACAACTTATTTTTAAACCTTACAAATATCATTTTGAACAACTTATCACCATTATTACTGATGAATCTAAGCGCAAGATTCCATGTAAAATGTAGTAAACAAAATAATATTGTATTATATCTATATAAATAAAATTAGACTTTTGTCAGTAATTTCTTGGAATTCAAAAATTTTGCTATTTCTATCCGTTTCAAGCACCCGGGAATCCGATGCAACCTCAAAAAAAAGTTTGTCTGTCTGTCGTTCTTTCGTTCTGTCATTCTGTCCTTCTGTCGTTCTGTCATTCTGTCCGTGACGCTTTGTTTAAGTATCACGTAAAAACGACTGAAGCGATTGAAATGAATTTGGTATCATGATAGGTGGTACACTCAACTTAAAACATAGGTCAATTTTTAAAAACTTGATTAGATTTTTAGATTTTGCCGAAAATCGTTTCAAAATGCTTAAATTTGTGCTCGAGCATCACGTAAAAAAACGACTGAACCGATTGAAATGAATTTGGGTGTCATGAAGGTGGTCCATCACTTAAAAACATAGCGTCAAATTTTTAAAAAATCCTTGATTAGATTTGAGATTTTGTGAAACTCCTTTCAAACTGCGTAATTTTTGTTCGAGCATCACGTCAAACGTATGAAGCTATTGAAATGAAATTTGGTATCATCATTGAGTGGTCACTACCACTTAACATCTTAGGCAGCGTATTAAAAAACAATCTTGATTAGATTTTCAGATTTTGCACAAATCGTTTCAAAACTCCTTCAAAATTGCTGTTCGAGCATCAACGTCAAAATGACTGAAGTGAATGATAAAGAAATTGTTATCCATGATGGTCGTCGCTCAACTTAACAACACTATCGTTCGAATTTTTTAAACAATCTTGAATAGATTTGAGATTTTGGAAAATTGTTTCAAAGTGGCATAAATTTGTCGTTCGCACATCACAGTAATAACTGCAAAGGTGAAAATATGGTATTTGCTGAAATGATAGGTTGGTCCCTTAGACTATAGCATCTAAACAAAAATCGATCAGATTTTGGGATTTTGCGAAAATCATTTCAGGATTGAGTGAATTTTTCTTTCACGCATGTACGGTAATGGACGGCTAAAGCGAATGATATTGGAAATTTGGTCACTTGATAGGTTGTTGCTCAACATAAAGTATAGGTGTCCAATTTTTTAAACATTTTTATTAGATTTGTGATTTTGTGAAAATTCTCCCAAAATGCGGTTATATTTCTTTTAGCGTCACGTAATAACGACTGATACGAAATTTGGTGATATGATAGGTAGTTGCTAATCTTAACCATAGTAGCAATAACCCATCGGTCGATGAGAGGGGGGTGAGTTAAATCCGAGGAGAAGGAGCAATGGCCGATCACGGCTTTTCATCCAAAAAAGGGGAAATTTCATCGGTAACTGTACAAAATGTCCGCTACGGGAGGCAATAAGCCGATCATCGTTTCCCGATGACTCCGAGAAATAACGAAAAGAAACGTTTTTAAACTGGTTTAAAATATATTTGTTAATAAAAAATAAACGACTGGCAGCAAAATTTTCAAAAAGTGTCCGTTCTGTTTATTATGTTTTCGTTTTTGTATGTAAATTTCCGTTTTTCTGAAAAAAAAAAAAAAACCTCCCTTACCCGAACTCCCGAGCGCTAATGATTACGAGTAAGCGCGCTACCCTAGACCATCGAATCTTATCATGTGTAAGGCAAAGTGTGAAGTACGGTTATTTTAGTCTCTAGATTGGGACTTTGGGTGAAATTTTGACAAGTGTTGTTCAGCTATTATTAATATTCTTTACTAATAGTCAAATTATTCGATTGGTAAGAAAATTAATTTCACTTTTTACGAATGTATGTAAGAAGTAACAACAATCATAATTAATAAATTAAAAACAATATTGACAATTGTATAGGAATTTTAGATGTGATTTTAACTTTCATATTTCTTGGATAACTTTACAAAAATTAATGATTTCTCTTCTTGCTGTTTACATAAAAGAGGTTTCAAAAGAGTTGCTCATTGTAATGAAGTTTACGTTTTTCTTATTATGCAGGCTGACGCTCAAATAGATTTTATTTTCTTTTTTTTAAACATATTTTTTTAATTATTTAAATATTACAAAAGATTTTTATATAATAAATACTTACATTTTTTTGTAAATATTTCTTTTCCAAATTCAAAATTTTGTGGGAGGGGGCAAGAGGGGGGGATACCACCCCCCTGCCCCCTCCCACCCCCAATACAAGAAATTTGAAGTAAATTATGCGATTAATTCAGAATTGTTCCAAAATTTCCCTTACATTATGCAAAGGCACATGTAAAATTACGCAAATATTTATAGGGAATTTGGGTAAAGTGTAAAACCACTGGGGAACACCTGCAAGGCCCGTTGACTATAGAGTTGCAGTTTCGGATAAGATACTGTTTTTCTGGTTTCCCATCGGCGAAACTGCTGTCTAGATCACTTCTATCCATGAATAAAAATTCATACTATTGCAGATAAACAAAAGTACACTTGCCGATGACTGAATTTGACGAGTCGATGAGTTAACGATGAGTCGATGAACGACCGAGCAGAAAACACAGCAGTCATTGCTACTAGGGAATTTATAGGTGTTGAGAGAGAATTTTAAAAATATTTTGATTACATTTTGAGATTTTGTGAAAACCGTTTAAAATGCTGAAATTTTTGTTCCAGCATCACGAAATAAAGACTGCAGGGAATGAAACGAAATTTGGTGACATGATAGGTTGTCACTCAACTTAAATTCTAGGCTTCTAATTTTTCAAAAATGTTGATTAGATTTTGAGATTTGCGAAAATATTTCAATATGCGTAAAATATTCGTTCGGCGCATCACATAATTACGAATAAAGCGAATGAAATGATATTATGTAGTTACTCTCTCACCTGTAATATTTTAAAATACATAAAATTATAACTTCGCTTTCTTCACTTTGGCAAACATACTACATCCATTCTGTGTACTCCTGCAATGCTGCAAGTTACTTGCTTTTTAGAAATTTGCATTCAGTACATAATCCTTCAACGACGGGTACTTCATCAAGTTATTATACTAAATATGAAAAAATAGTATCTCTAAATAAAATTTTAAAATTGAATGATTTCAATGTTCACATAAGCTTATAGCAACAATTGTTTATTTACTTTGTTTTAATTAATTCAGAAGGACCATTAACTGTTATTTTGAACATTTTACAAATAATTTTATTTATAAGTATGTAAACAGGGAATTATAAAAGGATTTTTTTAAACCAAAAAAAAAAAAAAAAACGGTTTAAACCAAAAAACCCCATTTTTGATGTACTATTTAACTGTGCAACCCGCTCTTTCTTCGTTCATGATTTCATTTCGCATTCTGTGATGCTTAATTGTTTATTTAGATGTGGGCTAACAGATGGCGTTAGTTGTCCACATTTCTGCAAAATATTCAAGAATTTTTTGCTGCATTTAGCGCGTGCTTTTAGAAGCTGGCTTCAAAAAGTGCGCAATTTTTTAACCTATTTTGATTTTTTTTTTTAAACGCAGCGAGAGGGTTAAGATATTTATCTAAATCTTGAGGGAGAACATCCATGACATTGGTTATTTGTATGACTTTTAATTGCTGTAAAAATGGTACTAAATTCATGGAAACAATTCCAAAGGGATTTCCGATTTTTGAATTAAATGATTTGAAAACTAATCAGAAAATGTAAAGCAAAAAGTAATAAAGAAAACTAGTGAAAATAAATAAAAAGAAGAAAACATACTGCTGCCGGATATCGGCTGAAAGTTTGGCCGGTATATTTGGTATCGGTATCCGGCCAAATTGATATCCCTTGCAATATTCTGTACCCTTAAAACAAAAATTTGAAGCATTCTTTCTACTTAGCGTGTAAATGCAATCTGATGATTAACAGTTCAAGCCATTTTCTCATGCATACTTACTTACTAAACACTTTTAATAAAGGTATTTTATATTTCAAAGGGGACAATTTGTTGATGCTAAGCAGTTCGTACTGTTTTTAGATGGAAAAGCAGTCAACTCATACAGACAGCATATTTGCTGCAATGGCTACTTTGTTGGCATCTTATTGCGTATTTAATATTGAATATCCAGCAGAAGCGTGTGTCACTCAGGAATTTATTCAGCGGTAATAATAACGTTTTATAATAAAATAGATGGATTGCTTTTTAAATTTTGTTAATGGTAGACTTATAAAATCTAAAGTCTAAATAAAATCTTTTTTTTCTGCCATGGATAATGCAGCAAAAAAAATTTAAAAAATCTAAATAATAAATAATATTAAATATCATACTTTTTAATTGCTTTAATTGACAATTTTTTAGATGATGTTAGATTTTTTCTGAAAAATTTCCTTTATTTTGCACATTTGTCACTTCTATCACGCTAAAGTTGTTTTAGTTTTTGGTTTATGCTGTTTTAGACATTGTCATAAAAAAAATCCAAATATGTGATTTATTAAAATGTGGGACAGAGTAGTTACCTCCCAGTTGAAAAAGGTGCAGGGTGTTTGCTGCTCGTTTGAAAATTGTAATGACTTTGGATTTTTTAAGAACACTGTCTTTTTTAAAGTCACTTCACTATTGGAAGCCATTTCTTTAATAGTAAGTGAAACCCACCCCGAATTCTATTCGTTCCGCATTACATTGTTTTCCCGTATTGATCGTTTTACCTTCTGTGGTTGTGACTACCGTGCACAATCGGTATTTCGAATAACGTTAAAGAAACCCGCATGTATTCGTTCACCAAATGTGACTTTCCCCGCCTTTCATCGTTGTAAAATTTTCAAGTTAAGTGGGATCCACATACTGGCATACAATCTGTATTTGCTTTCTTAGTTATGATTTTTTGGGGTTTTGATAATACAATCGGTATGAAACGCTGGTTGCATGTTGAAGAGTTTGAGCTATAGCGTGAAATTTATAATCAATACTTGCCATTTATCATGAAGTTGAGGACATTCGGTATAAAACCTTACACATGGACGGAAACATGTGAACTGATGCAGAAAAAAAGGAAAATAATGAACGGAAGCAGAGGATAATGTTCATGCCGGTTGAGGGCTAAGTTTACATAAGTACGAAGTGTGTCTGATGCAATAAGGGTTTTTGAAAACTGCATGAACCTTTTTTATTAAAAACATAAAAATCACATAAATTTTCCGGAAAATTATTGCAAATCGTGAAAATTTACTGTTTAACGTTTAAAAAATTGATGAAAAACCCAACAATATTGCTGATTTTTAAAAATAAGTATATCATTTAATTTTAGTCTTCATATTTACTTCATTTTGTAGCAAATTCTTATTTATTATGCAGTCATTGCGTGTATGCATTAACCCTACAAGGCTCAATTTTGGTCTGTGTTTGAATTAAATGTATGTGATAATGTTACCTGATTTATTAGATGGGGAGAAATCGTTTTAAAAAATAAATAACCTAGTATTTTACTAGACAAATCACTTTTTTTATTTCAGTTTTGTATGCGGGTACACTGGGCCTTAGCTATATTCTTTTTGATTTTTATTTTGATAATTAATATTTCAAATAATTTTCTTGATATGACAAACTTCCAATCACACTGTAATTTTTTTAAATAAACAAAACCACACTTTGAAAAATTACTGTTTTAAATTTCAATCACAGTTTTGGCAATAATATGAAACAGTAAGGACATCTGCACGGAAGTTAGCCGAATTGTATCGTTGCTATCTGATGTCATAAATAATCTTAAATACCGACAGGATGTCTAATACTAGTTTTTTATAGACGTAGAAGAATAATTAAAGGGATTGTTCCACATATAGGTACCAGGTGCGTTGTTGGAGTTAAGATTAACTTTCTTCGTATTTTGACTCCAACCCGCATTGTGCGTTTTCCCGCATTTCATAGTTTTATCCAACGCACCCCATGAAAAATGACGACTCGAGGTTCTACTGCATTAATTAGACAGAGGAAAAGCTTGCCTCTTTTTTTTCCCCTTTTAGGTTCTGGAAGGACGAGTGAGATTTTTAAACCACAATGGTAGGCAGAATGTACTTGTTCATACTTCTCTTTCCTTGTGATAAGATTTTTCTTTTATTTTCTTTCTGTGTCTTAGCAGAAATTAAATCCAGATAAGGAGGTAAACAACGAGTCCGATAGAAATAAAAGTATTGCTTTTAATAAAGTATTATATTGAACAAAATAAGTTACTGAGTTTTCAAATTCCTTATTCATTTAACAAGAGTATTTAAATGTGTAACAATTAGTAATAATAAATCTAATCTATCTTTAAAATGTCTATTATATGGTGGTTTTTTATTTGCTTGTGTTTTACTTTATTGTTTATTGACATACTAATCTTGCGGGCATCTTTTTTGCTTTGCTTATGAGGGGAGTTGTTCGGAGGTCCGATTCTCAGAGTATTGCCCTCGAGCCGTTTTCAGGACGTATTAGTGTATTTAAATACTCGAATTCTGAAAAGCTACGTTTTTTGGATGGTATCAGCAAAAAACAGGTCTTAAAGGTTAACAACTTCAATTTACGTACAGTACATTGATTTAGTAGAAAAATAAACTCCAGGAACCTATCTAATCGTGTTTCCGGCTCACGGCGTGCGGCGTGAGTTCCTTAATAACTAACGAACACAACACTCCTACTGACGGAGATTATCAAGAAAGTGCTGACTGAAAAACTTCTTACAAAACTGCCAGCTCTTTACAGGGTGGCGCGAGTAGAAAATATGAGCACTCTTAAGTCCCAACGTGACAACTGTCGGTAGGCGATAATAAATAATGAAATTTTTGAAACAAACGGATCTGAATGGAATTTTGCCATGACAGAGAAGTGCCAGAATTTGGGGCGAGCCAGCCAAAACAAAAGCCAACAAGCCCCCGTGAGAAAGCACAAGACGGAAGACCGCAGGCACCATAGACAGTTACACCGCATATGCTAAAGCCGAAAATTAATTTTAGACTAAAAACCCGCAAAACGCGAACAAAAAAACAAACGCGGCACATATCAAGAGAAAAAGCAAAGTGGAGAGCAGCGAAGTTAATGCGGAATTACGAAATTTCTGATTTTGAAAGAGGGGGGGGTCGAAATCATAGGAACATTATTTTAAGACGCGGAAAAAATCTGGGAACTTTCTTCATAATTGCTAACTTCAAAAAACATTACCCATTTTGCCTAAAATGTTTTAAACTTTGCCGTTAACATTATTTTGTAAAACAGGGGACTAATATGACCATTGTTGGAAAAAAAAAATGGAATGCCTGCTGGAAAAATAAGGAGTACGGGCACCAGCGTATGTTAGCCTTTCGTTGGGGGGTCGGGGGGGGCATGTTAATCGGTTGGGAACCGCTGACTTAGAAAATCATGCACCCATTTAGGTTATATTTTTAATACCCCAGTGCTGCTTTTAGCAACATTTTTTTCTGAATTAACTTCTTTGGACCATCTATTCAAACATTGTATTTTATAATTTCGAAACAATATTAAAAAATCATTATTTGATTCTTAAATACACCTTTTGTTAAATGAGGCAATATCAGTAAGACTCTCTTGATTTTCTATTTAAATACAGCGAGTATATACGGTATTTTGGAATAACACCCATTACATTGAGAGAGGTTAGGGGACCTCAAAGGACTTATAAATCTGCGTTTGTTTGTCAAATAAATTATTTTTCTGTAACAATGTTTTAAACGTAGCTTTTAATTTTTATATAGTAGTAACTTTTTGGAGGATGCTTTCGGTCGTTTCTCACTTGGGTCCGCTGAATCCCATTTGAACCTATGGGAAAAATTTAAGTACTTAATTTCTTAACGGATACATTTTAGGATCTGGTTTTTAGAGATGTAAGGAATATTGATTGGTTCAAATACTGAATACTTGGACTGAATACCAAACATTTGGAAGTCGAGTATTAAATGTTTTTAATTGGAAGCCGTGTATTAAATGTTTAAAATTTCTTTTTATTCTGATTTAATATTCTTTATCTCAATAATCTTCTTGTAAATTAATATGTTGCTTCTTACTTTCCGAAACATGTAACCATGTAAGGAAAGTATTGTAATCATGAAAAAATTCGAATTCGAGATTTTGGTGTTTTTACACGTTTTGTAGGGCTTTTGAATCCATTTATGCTATTTTTACGAGATGTATGTATGTATGTGGTGTATGTGTGTGTGTGTGTGTGTGTGTTGTGAGTGTATGTGCGTTTGTGTGTTTCGTGACCTGCCTGTGAACCAACGATTGGCTCCTGAACGGGAGCATTCGATTGAGCTCAAATTTGGATATATATGTCATAAACCACCGATCGCAAAGACCGGTATTGATTTTGGTGTTGTATAGGACTTATAGTTTTTTCTACAGTGGGCTACGACAAAGATTTCTTTTACGATTATCGGCCACCTATGGGGGGAATTTACTTGTACAGTGCGCATAGCAGTTTTTAAACGCGATGACATTCGATTGAGCTCATATTGGAGTATACATGTTATAAACCACCGTGCTAGGACCGGTATTGCTTTTTGGTGTGTATAGGACTTATAGTTTTTCTACAGGGGCTACGACAACAGATTTCTTTTACATTATGGGCCTCTGGGGACCCCCCCCCCCCCCCCCGCCACACACACACCCCCCCATATATATAGAAAGTAGCGGAGAATTTCTTGAAAGTGCGCTAGCGTTTAAACGGTAGCTTCGATTGAGCTCGAAATTGGGTTATATATGTTATAAACCTCACCGTTGCTTAAGGGATCCGTATTGATTTTTGGTGTGTATATAGGATCTTAAGATAGTTTTTCTAGAGGGCTACTGACAAAGATTTCTTTTATATTTGGGTCTAATGGAGGGTGGGGAGAAAATTCTTGAAAGTGCGCTAGCGTTTAAACGGTCAATTCGATTGAGTTTCAATTTGGTATATATGTTTGAATTATTCATCGATTAAAATTTATTTAAGTGCTTGGTAATGATCTTAATCGTAAGTGTTCGGAAAGTCGAGTGGAGTCACTCCAG